>NW_020769308.1:41235449-41312966 GCF_900518735.1 Pseudonaja textilis
GAAGAAGAAGAAGAAGAAGAAGAAGAAGAAGAAGAAGAAGAAGAAGATCAACAACAACAACAACAACAACAACTTTATTGTCATTGTACAAGTACAACAAAACTATAAATGCACCCCAGCAACTGTTCGCAATACAATAAAACCAGAGCACTTAAAAATGGAGATAAGAAAAATAGAGAACCCACATCTCCATTTGCAATTAGAGAGTACAATATCTACAAATATACACAAAATAAATATGCTTTAGATTAGTTTTCCTTTTGTTTTGAATTGAACCAAATAGGAGGTGACAGGCAATCCAAGAAAAGGATAATAAAGTAAAAATAAATAGATAAATAAATGGTGGGGAAGACTTGCATCATTCTGGGTAGTGATGATTGGTATTAAAATATAGTTTTAAAAAACTATTCAATTCAGCACTGCAACTCCAGATCAACTCCACAATGTAATAATGCTAATGTAATATCTAATTCCAAAACCATACTTCCTTTTTATTAGGCCTCATCTGGAAAATGGAATGAGTTATTTACTCACTGTCACACAAAATACTTGGAAATTGTCACTGTATATTGGCTACTGTCAGGCCTGCTTCTGTTCAAAA
Source organism: Pseudonaja textilis (assembly GCF_900518735.1). Next base: position 41,236,051 of record NW_020769308.1, read on the forward strand.
CCCAAGAAAGAAAACCCCCAACTTCATGTAGATAGATAAGAGGTACTTTTACTGAGTTTGAGATGATAGAAGCGAAAGCAAGGCAAGATTTGATTCAAAACATGTGAATGTTACAGATTGAAAGTTTCCCCAAATCCCTCTCCCCAGGGTCCAGCACTGAGGGTCCAATCAACACCCAGTATGATGTTGTATGAAGCTCATCTTCAGCTATTTCGCCCTTCTGGAGTCCTACGATGGTTGGCCTTGACAGGGTGTAAACAACTTCACTCAGCAGCACAATTCTTGAGAGAAAATTTCCCTTTCAGTTCACATGGGACTGCATGACACCAACTCACTTCCCCAACCCAAATACCATGCCCCCCCCATTACTATGGCAGCCAATGGCAAGCATATTGCAAAGTCAAACCCCATGCTGGAGATCCGTCTGATAGCTACAGACTTACTCCTGTATTATACATATACTTATATTGAACAATAGCTTTTCTTCCACATATTTATACAAAAGGCAAGTGAGTAGCAGAGAAATAATTGACAAAGATGAACAAATTTGGAAAATATTTATCATGTACCACATATTTTATTGTCTTACAACTTTTTTAGATTTATTTAACATGCAATGTCCCACATTTATTGCAGAAGTTCTTATATATGCAGGACAATTGTCATGGCATCAGATTACTGATTTATATGTTCTGTTCATTTGACATAATAATCAGCAACAGGATAGCAATAGGTACACAAATTACCAGCCTTCAGTGAAGTTCTTGTACCATATTTTATAATGTAACAACTCTCTGAAGTACCTAGGGTTAAAACTAGATGGATCACTAACCTTCTGGCAATTCCTGGAGCAAACAACTGCAAAATTGAAAAGCCACAACAATTTACTGAACAGAGTGACTGATATATTCTGGAGTGCTGATTCTAACACCCTACAAACAACAGCATCTCTAAGATATTGCTAAGTACTATGATATTGCAATACAAGGGCGTGGGATGCAAGGTGCCAGAGATGATATGCATTGTTGGACATAACATCAAAAAAACACTACGCAATCTAAAACCATCTCTATCTATTGGACCTGATGGATTATGTGCCTACTTCCTAAAAAAGCTATCAACTGCCATCGCAGAACCTCTAAGCATAATCTTTGAAAAATCTTTCAGGAGCAGCTCCTTGCCCAACCCACGGTCATCCCCATCTTCAAAAAGGGAGACCCCAGCCTTGTTGAAAATTACAGACCAATCTCCTTATGCTGCGTCACCTGCAAAGTCATGGAATCAATTATTAACCATTCCATTACCCTCCACTTAGAGACAAACAACCTACTCTCTAACAAACAATTTGGTTTCAGAAAAAAATTATCCAGTAATATTCAACTGCTACACTGCAAAAACATATGGACTATACAACTCGATCAGGGCAAAGTAATAGACGCAATTTACATAGACTTTTGTAAAGCCTTTAATTCAGTGGTACATGACAAACTACTTCTAAAACTAAAATCTTATGGCATCTCTGGACACCTGCATAACTGGATAGCTGCATTCCTGTGAAATAGGCAACAAATGGTCAAAATAGGGAGTGCCCTATCAAATCCTGCACCTGTTAAGAGTGGTGTCCCCCAAGGCAGCATTCTAGGACCAATTCTCTTTATACTTTACATAAATGACCTTTGTGATCATATTAAAAGCAACTGTGTTCTTTTTGCGGATGATGTAAAACTATTCAACACCACCGACAATCTGCTACACTTTGAAAAGAAATTGACTATGTGTCAGAATGGTCAAACGTGGCAACTTCAAATCTCAACAAACAAATGCTCTGTCTTACATATTGGCAAGAAAAATCAGAAAATAAAATACAAGCTGGATGGACAAGACCTTGTAGATGACCCTCACTCTGTCAAGGACCTTGGAGTTCTCATCTCTGATGATCTAAGTGCTAGAGCCCACTGTAACAACATTGCCAAAAAGGCATTAAGAGTTGTTAACCTAATCCTGCAAAGCTTTTTCTCCATATTGTACTACTAACTAGAGCATACAAAACATTTGCTAGACCAATTCTTGAATATAGCTCATCTGTCTGGAATCCGCACTGCATATCAGACATTAATACAATTGAGAGAGTCCAGAAATATTTCACAAGAAGAGTCCTCCACACCTCTACTCACAACAGAACGCCATATGCCTCCAGATTTGAAATTTTAGGCTTGGATAACTTGGAACTATACCCCCTTTGTTCTGACTTAAATGTATTATATAAAATTATCTACTACAATGTCCTACCTGTCAATGACTACTTCAGGTTCAACCTCAACAATACACGAGCACACAATAGATACAAACTCAGGGTAAATGCACTAAACTCGATTGCAGGAAATACAATTTCAGTGACAGAGTGGTCAGTGCCTGGAATACTCTACCTGATTCTGTGGTTTCTTCCACTAAGCCCAAACACTGTTTACTGTTGATCCCACCTATTCCTAAGAGATCTGTAAGGGGCGTACATAAGCTCACCAATGTGCCTACCATCCCTTCCTTAATGTTCCATTTTATTCTATTCTACTTATCTATTTCATCTATTAATAATCATGTTTATACTTATATATATTATCAAATGCATGCTTGACAACATAAATAAATAAATAAATAAATAAATAAATAAATAAATAATATATCTGTTTCTGACCTGCTTTCCTGTCTCTCCTTCATCGGACTTTGCATAGCTTCTCCTTCTGAAGAACTCATGATATATGTTGGCATGTACACTTCAGAATTAGCATGCCAATTATTTTGTTCTGGAAAACTTGCAGATCATGAAATCATCACATTTCTGGTTCCCCTAGGTATAACTATGTTTGTTTGCCTTCCGTTTTTCCTACTCAAAGGATATTCCCTGGACTTTGACTCCTTACAAACAGCACAATCTAAGTACATTTTGCATTGCTTTGGCTTTGGCTTACACCCCTCAGCTAGATCTGGCATCTTCTGCAGTACTCTAAAGCTTGCATGCCCCAATTTCCTATGTCATAAATGTACACAGTTGTCATTTGTCCCTAAATGTTCACACACAATCATGCTCCTGTTGTAAGGCATCCAGAAAGTATCCATGATAACAATCACTCCAAGACATCTCTCTCCAAGGCTGAATTTATTAAAAACAGATCTGGCATGTCAAAGGTAATTTCCCAAGTGAAATTATTTTCATGCCTTACACAGAATCCACCTTCTCTCCTCCCTTCTCTCCTCCCACTTCTACACTTCATAAATCACAAGCACCAATTAACTGCCACTGGAATTACTTAATACGACATACAGAATAACCTTGAACTTTTCAACTCTCTAAAAGGAAAAAAAAAATGTGGCAGCTGAATTTTAAAGCTGACACCTGTCTTCCTAGAATGTATCGACCATCCTTCTTAATCCCTCATGCATGAATTCTTCCACCTTTCCTGATGGAATACTGTCCTCCTGCAAACAGTATTCCATACCCTTCGCTATCTAACTGGAAACACTCAACAGATTATGATCCAATTCAGGTACATATAGGACATTATCTAATGTTTCTCCTATCTCAGGCACATAGATGTTATCTGCCACTTTAACAGCAGATCATGGACCACTGGCCAAACAAAGTCCATCAAAGTAAGAATTTATTAGAGAAGACATGTTGGCACCTCTGGGGAAAACCCGAATCCAAATTCCTGCATTTCCTTCCCCATACACACTAAAACTCACATCCTGCTCCATTCAGTGACCCTCACGTCAGATGGTCCAATCAATCTCCTATCTCAGCTGCCACCAAACTTTGGTCATTCCCCTCCAGGTGCCAGCAGCTTCTCCTTGATCGCTTGTGAAAGAATGTTGTTATGGCTATACTCCCTTCACTACTCTCCTGTTCCCAAGCTTGCCCATCCCCAACTGTGGCAGCCCTGAAGATCTGTCCCAAGATGGATCCAGGGCTGACATCAAGTTTTCTGCTTTATTTCTAAAATTACTGTTCATGAAAAGCACTGAAGTGCCTCTAAGGAAAGGTAGCGCTGACCTTTTTATCTTTGACCAAACTCGCCTGCTATGTCTTTATTTTGGTTATTATTTATCTTTATTTTTTCCACCTTTCCACCTCATCACAATCCAAAAACTCTTTATCAGTTTAGAAAACCAATAAAAAAATCCACAGTATAACAATATTATACAATATAATAGAAAGATGAAGATGAAAATGGCAAAATAAAACCAGGAGAAACATTCTTCTATTTCTAAAAGTTTTCAAAAGGAGAGGGGAGCCATTCCACATCACCAGTTTTTCATTTGTTTTTCCTGATTGATCTAAATCAGGGGTGTCAAACTGGCGGCCCATGGGCTGGATTTGTCATGCACAGGCCAGCTCTGTGAAGGGAAAAAACATTGTGATATATCACATGACAGCAACGTGATGTCATGGCAAGTTTGACACCTGTGATCTAAATGATTGCTGGTTCTAGTTGCACTATGTGTTCCTGGTGAGACCCGGATGACAAGCCCTAAAGGGTTTTACAGAGTAAATTATCACCTCAAATTGTATCAACTGTCAACCTATGTAGAATCCACAAAACTGATATTATATGCTCCCAGTGGCAATACCTAGAAAGTATGTGGGCATTTTGGGCAAATTATAGCTTCCAAATTATTTTTAAAGTAAATTACAGCAGTCATGATTATGCCATGAATAGCTAGGTCCTCCTGCTCCAGGTAGTACTGCAACTGATGCACCAGCTGAACCTGAATGTAGAGCCCCCTAGCCACAGCTTCCATCTTCTCTTAAGGCAGTAAATCCAGAAAGACTTCCAACTTTTGAAGCAGATGCCTGATGGATAGTAGTTGCTCATTTAGAATTTTTCAAATCCTGAATGCTAAAGTAGTTAGAGCTGACCTTGAGGAAGTACATAAAAGCATTTAAGGGAGGAAGGAAGCCACAGTTCAGAAACTGAAAGAAACATGAAGAAAAAAATCATAATAACTCCACCTGATTTTGTTTACTATAAGATGAGACAGAAATTTGGTCAGGCTTTCAAGATTCTACTAACCTGTACAACAATAACGTAAGATTTCTAGAATCACTGAGGTGTTTGTTTCTTGACCTGGCTTACATCTAAGTCTGACAACCATAAGTGTTAATCTTTACTAGACCGTCTTCTCTTGTTTTCATACTAATGACATGTAAAAAGAGAGCCAATTTTGTGTAGGTGTTAAGGTCTAGGCACCAAGAAACTCTGATTCTAGTAGTGCCTTAGCTCTGAAGCTACCTTTGGACCAGTCATTCTCTTTGTCCTAGGTAGAAGCCAATGGCAAACCATTTCTGAAAATGCTGGTAAGAAAAATGTGTGGGCCTGTTCAGACAGGAGTCAGAAGCAATTCAAAGGGCTATCTATCTCACCCTCCACGCCACCCCTCGCTTCAAAGAACATTAAGCCCATGGAGTCATCAGAAATTTTATTAGACAGAAACCTTGATACAGACATATGAATTATAACTATGAATCATAAATATAACATTATTGCAATTCTAGGCTACAGAACTGCATAACTTGAACATGCTTCATATTCCAGAACAGAACTCAGTATGCTTAGATATAAGATACATATAACATATTTTCTAGAAAAAACTAGGATGATGTTAATATATTGGAAAGTTTTGTAGTGCTTCTGAGATTTAACTGCAAACAATTCCATATAGTTCTGCATCTTTACATCCAGTTTAATTTTTAATACATTTGCTGAGAAAGTTGCGTTATGCTGAGCTTCAATGTTATTATTAATTTCCCTCCACAAGATGGCACTATAACTCTTTTCTTCCCATTTCTGGTAAGAAAATTCTTACCATTTAGATACTAATTCTAAACGTGTCTCTCTTTTTGTCTTAAAATGTATTATTTCGTATATGATAGAAGACAAATAGACGTTTAAAGAAAGATATTAACTATACAGAGAATTTTGTGATGTGTGTCTGTATTTTTTTTAGATATCTTTATAAACATTATGTACTTATTCAGAAGCAACACCAGAAAAATCTTAATTTAGATAATGACTAGGAAGGACAGACTCTGCTATATGCATCAAACACAAATACTCCATGTCTGAAATTTCAGGAGCAAATGAGAAGGAGGATTGCAACCATCATTTACTATCTTCTGGAATTCCTTGCAACTGCGTCAATTTCAGCTTCTAAGCACTAGAAGGGACTAGAAGTTAACAGAAATATTTAGGGGTATCTACAGTGTGTATGTAGCCAAAAAAAGGCAATATGCTGAATCAGGCAATCAGGAACTGTCTCCCAAAGATTTAGAAGATACCACTGAGAAAACTGAGCTTTATGCTCTTCTGTATACTAACAACAAGAAAATTCTTTGCATAAGTATAACGGAACAAACATTGTGAGCCCCCAAAGCTATGGATATGTGTCTCACAGTGCATCCTAAAGTTGCTGCTAAATTATAATGTTTCATGTGACAGATGTGCATCAGGAATAACCATTTGAACTCTTTTAATGCATTTAATTTTATTTAAATTAAAATAAATCTATTTTTTCTTTTTGGAAAATGTCCACACTACTGCAAAATGGACAATATCTGATAGAAAACCTTTAGTTTTGATGTCACATATTCAGAGACTCACACGTGTGCCCCCATACACACTGGTCTCCAGCTATTGATGATAATCAATATAATCAATAACTGGATTATACTAGTCTGCCAGCATAATCAATAGCCAATTTTGGGGAGAAAGATGGAATAAACTGAGAAATGGTCCGTTCAAGAATAACAAAACCTGTGCCTAGACAGGATCATCACATGCATATTGAACTTCAAAGTTAAAACATGCTGCCTCTATTCAGTTGACTTCAATATTTATAGATTGAACATTATTGTTTCATGTCTAATTGAGCTGGTAAACAGCCAGGATATACCAATATTCAGATTTAAGGAGAAATAATATTCTTCAAATGCTGCGAGCATTTGACAGGGACACTCTGAAAATGGCAGCTTTACTTGATATGGCCACTGCAAAAGCTCTTCTTATCCAAAAGCAAAAACTCTTCCAAGCATATGTTAGCTATATGTACAACTATGATGATAAGACAGGTGCTTTACATCCATCCAACCTACCAAAAACATAATTGTAAAAGAGACTAGAATTAAAAGTTAAAATAAGCAAAAAAAATGGTAAGAGAACACCTTCTGATCTTGATGAATATAAATCACCAGGACCTGATGGATTACATCCAGTGGTGGGATTCAAATAATTTAACAATAGGTTCTCTGCCCTGGCTGGGTAGGTGTGGCTGGGTGGTCATGTGACTTGGTGAGCATGGCCAACTTGACATCACTCCCTTCAAGGGGCGTCTCGCCTTTCCCAGCCTCTCCTCACCATGTCCGGCCACACCTCCCTCCTCCCCTTCCAACTACTCCTTGTCTTGCTGGCCACTCACTCTGCCAGAGTGAGTAGTTTTTTTTTAAAAAAAGAATGCTTGCCTTGTGCAAATAAATAGGAAACATCTCGACTTCAGTTTTGATGCACCTTGCAAAGTATTACTGCTCATTCTAGTCTCCTTTCCTACTAACAGGTCCACTTTGGATTGTAATTTTCTACAACCTCTCTTATCTTTTGCATCAATCTATAGGAGATTATTCTGAAATGTTATCTGTAATGTTTGCAGCTTTACACGTTTATTTCCTCCATTCTTGTTTTTGCATGCAATTCTTACACGTTATTTTGACATTCTTTCCTCCTTTTTAAACAAAGTAGTGGTTAAAGTGCTAGCCTAGAAATCCTCTGAGTTCTAGTCCCATTTTAGGCTTGAAAAAATGGCTGAGTGACCAGTCACTCTCTTCCAACCCAAACCACTTTTTAGACTGTGGTTGCGGGGAAACTAAGAAGAGGAAGGAATATTAGATAAGTTCTCCACCTCGAGCTTCTTATAATATAATAAAGACAGGTTAAACATCTAACAAAATAAATAAATCATTTGTGAGAATGATGTCCTTCTAAAGGAGAAGGGGTGCTGACTGCCTTGTCAAATGCTTTACACTACTGCATTTATTTCATTTTTATCCACTTTATTTTTCTCTACTTTTTGGTTTATTCTTCAATGATGGCATAGCCTGTGAAATTCTTACCTGTCTCACAACTGAAAAACTAATTTTTCACCAAGTGAGAAATCAAACAGGTTCCTAACCAGCCCAAAAGGTAGAGGAGGGAACTAGAGGGATAGCCATACTTGATACTTACAAACAGAGAAGAAATTATAGAGGGAGTTGAAACTACAGGAACCTTGAATATGACCATATCATACTAGAATTCAACATAACGCAAACAGAGAGAGAGAGAGGGAGGGAGGGAGGGAGGGAGGGAGGGAGGGAGACAGAGACAGAGAGAGAGAGAGACTTTTGACTTCATGCAAGGAAAGCAGCAGAAGCAGAAGTCTTTCTTTCTCTCCCCCAAATTCTGCCAGAAAGAAGTCTTTGCTGGTGCAGCCTCTTGGAGCAGGATGCCTTGCAGGGTCCCAAAGACTCGTTCCTGGCAGAGTTTGGGGGAGAAAAAGAAAGATCTTTGCTGCTTTCCTTGTGTGCAGCCAAAAGCAGAAGAAAGAAGTGGAAAGAAGCAGCCTGGTGGCCAGGCCAGGCGTGTGGGGAGAGTGGGGCAAATTCCTCCCTCCAGCCTTTCCCCTCTCCCCTCACTACCTCGTGTTGTTCACAATGCAAGCAATGCAAGCCTTGTATTCCCATGGGCCATGTGGGCAGCACAGCCTTGTGTTCCCACACAGTCTGGATTAATTGCTTTGGGGTGTGCTTTGGGGGTGACATTTCTCTGTGGACCACCAAAATTTTCTCGCAGACTACCAGTGTCTCCAGCCCACTGGTGGGCGAACACTGCTATAGGCCACCCAATCAAGCAGAAAAAATAGATGTCCTTTTTGCTAACCAACTAACAGGTATATGTAGGAAACACACTACAATAGTTATGTGGGACTTCAATTACCCTGACATTGGACGATTAATTCCGGCCCAAGGGAGAAATCAAATAAGTTCCTAATCAACCTAGCTGACAACTTTGTTGTCCAAAAGTAGAGGAGAAAACTAGAGGGATAGCCATACTGGACTTAATTGTTACAAACAGAGAAAAAGTGATAGAGGGAGTTGAAACTGCAGGAACCTTGGGTGAGGATGACAATGTCATACTAGAATTCAGTATAATGCAAACACAAGCAATGGAACATAATGATACCAGAGTTTTAGATTTTAAAAGAGCTGATTTCAATAAACTCAGAGAGAACTTGGGAAAGATTCCTTGGATGAAAATCCTAAGGGGGAAAACAACTCAAGAATCTTGGGAAACTTGGGAAAATATGATCATAAAAGCCCAGACCAGCACAATAACACTAAGAAAGAAAAACAAGAAATCCAAGAAGAAACCAGCATGGCTGCACAAAGATTTCTCTGACAAATTAAAAGAGAAAAAAGGGCAAGTACAAAAAAATGGAAAGAGGAACACACAACTAAGGCAGAATATAAGAGCCTCAGTGGCACAGTGGTTAGAGTGCAGTACTGCAGGCCACTTCTTCTGACTACCGGCTGCCTGCAATTTGGCACTTCCAATCCCACCAGGCTCAAGGTTAACTCAACCTTCTATCCTTCCAAGGTGGGTAAAATGAGAACCCAGATGGTTGGGGGCAATAGGCTGATTCTGTAAAACCACTTAGAGAGGGCTGTAAAGCACTAAAGTGGTATACAAGTCTAAATTCTATTGTTATTACTATCAGTAGATAGCCAGAATCTGCAAAGATGAAGTCAGGAAAGCAAAGGCTCAGAATGAAAAAAGACTTGCAACAAAAGTCAATGATAATAAAAAAGTTTCTTCCAATATATAAATAACAAGAAAAAAAAAAAGGAAACAGACAGTCCACTAAAGAGAGAAGATGGCAAGGAAGTAACAGGCAACAGAGAGAAAGCAGAGCTGCTTAACTTATTCTTTGCATCGATCTTCATGCAAAAAGAAACTGTAGCCCATCCTACCAAATTAGAAACAAAAGTTAAAATAAGCAAAAAATAGTAATAGAACACCTGTTTGATCTTGATGAATACAAATCACCAGGACCTGATGGATTACATCCCAGAGTTCTAAAGGAGCTGGCAAATATCATCTCAGAATAACTGTATCACATCTTTCAAAAATCCTGGAACACCAGAGAACTATCAGAGGACTGGAAAAGAGCTGGTTCCCATCTTAAAAAAAAAAAGGGGGGGGCGGGAAACAGACTCAGGAAACTAACTTCAATACCCAGGAAGATACTGGAAAAGATGATAAAAAAACCAGATCTGCCAACATGTTATGGTAATGAAGATTTAATAGCTGACCAGCTGCTGTAAGGCTGTAAGCCAAGATGATGAACTGAGGATGAGTCAGCATGCTACTGCTGCTTTAAGAAGCTGTCTATATAAAGGAGGCCATGTGAGGTCTCTTTTCGTGTTCTGTCTCCATTGTAGTTCTCCGTGTAGAGTTGAAGATTGATTGATTGCCTGTATTTGCCTAACACGTGTATGTATGTATATAGTAGTCTTGTATATAAACCACTGTTAAAAGACAAAGCCTCTGTGTCCTGCATTTTGCTCCTGGGTTGTCTCACAATAGTAGTCACACTGTAAACACTCTGACACAACATCTAGAAACAAGTAAAGTAATAACTAGTAGTCAGCATGGGTTTGTTAAAAACAGATCATGCCAAACCAATCTTATTTCATTCTACAACATGGTGGCTAAATTAGTAGACCAGCGAAATACTGTGGACATAATATACTTAGACTTCAGCAAGACATTCTAGAAAGTAGACCACAACCTATTTCTTGGGAAGCTAGAAAAAAGTGGGACAGATAGCATCACCATCAGATGGATTTGTAACAAATTATGTTCAATGAATAGTCCTTAAAGTGGGTCTATGTCTACATAGAAGTAAGGAAGCAGTGGGGTGCCATAAGGTTCCATCTTAGTCCCAGTACTCTTCAATATCTGCATAAATGACTAAATGTGTATTAAAAACATCTTTGCCAATGCCTTGGCTGTTGAGATCTTTTGGCAGGGTACAAAATGAACCTGTTTTGATAAAAGGTCCATTACAACCCAAATAACAGTATTTCCTGCACTTTCAGGGAGCTCCACTATAAAGTCCATAGAGATCTCTCTCCAGGGTGCTGAAGATTTTGCCACTGTTTGTAAAAGTCCTGGGGATTTTCCTTGTCTTCTTTTTGCAGCAGCGCAGATAGGGCAACTAGCAATGTAGCTTTCAATATTTTTTTTTGAGAGATGGCCACCAGAATTGCCTTTTGATGAGGTGCAGGGTTTTTACAAATCCAAAGAGTCCAGCTATTTTTGAGTCATGGCATCATTTCATGAGGTTCATTCTCTGACTGGCAGGGATGTAAAGTTTGTTTTCTACCCAGCCTAGACTGTCTTTGAGTAAGCAAATGTTTTTGTTAGCCTGGAGACAGTCATCCTTAAGTAGTGCCTTCTTAAATTTGGAAATCGTTGGGGAGGGCAGAGCTGGCATCGCGACAATATGGGGTGCGATCTTGCAGACCTGAGATCACCACCGATATCTTTGCTTCTGGATGGTCCAAACAGATCTAAACTGTCCCGAAGAGACGGTGAATGTAAAGAGTGTCGATCCCAGTGATACCACAAAGTCCCTGGTAGGTCCAGGAGAAGCTCTTTTTTGCCAGCAACAAAGAAGCAGCCATTAAAGCTGCTGAAGTTGGGACAGCTCCAAAATGGAAGAGGATAGAAAGAGAAAGTGTGCCGGTTTGGTGAGTTTTCCTTTATTTTAAGATTTGAAAGAACACCCTAAGGCAAAGAAATAACTTGTAAAATCTAAGACAGAAGTGATTAAGCAGCAATTTTAAACAGGAAGTCAAAATTAATATTTCTTTTTTTTATTGCTGGACTTTTAATGTATGATTTTTTACTTTGAAACTGTTTTCTTTTTTACCTTACTTTTTCTTTTTTGTCTTTTTTCCTTTTTTGTCTTTATAATATTCTAAGCTAGAGATTCCCTTTTAGCCTTTTTTTCTTCTAAGCCTTTTCTTCATTTTTAATTATTTTTTAATTACATTTTGTTTGGAAAAGGGGAGGAAAGTGAAAGTAGAGGAAAATTTGTAACACTGCCATCTAGAGGCTTAAAAAAATTGTTTCCTTTTTCTTCCTTTTCGACCAGACAAGGCTGAGAAAGAACTGAGGCTTTTTTCCAAGGACTTTGAGCCTGTTTGATAAGATAGAGGGAAGAGCACGGGAGAGTGTTATTGCAGGTTCTCCTCTGGGCTTCTATCAGTGGCTGGAGTCTGGTGTTGAAACTTACAGAAAGAAGACGATAAGACTCTAGAGAAGAGAGTTATAAAATTATTTGGAACTTAACAAAAAGCCTTGGATAATTAAATAGGTGCAGTACATTCTTTCTTCCTTTTTTTTTTTAAGTTGGGCTATTTTCTACTTTAACAAACCCCATCCTTATTAGTCTACTATTTTTGATAGTTATTTGGACCTTTGGCCTCTTGGAATTTGTTTTTGTTTTTTGCTTTTGGAGTCTATTTTCTATCTTTGCATCTTATTTTAAAGGGAAAATCTTAGTATTAATTTTTTCTTTTTCAAGGGAGTAGTCTTTTTTTCTTTTTTTTCTCTCCCTTCCCATTTCTTTATTCACCTCCTATATTGTTTTTTTCTGTGGCCCCTTTGTTTTCCTTTTTATACCTCAGACTTTTTAATTGGATTAAGGTGTTGAAGAACCTGAAGAACTTTTTATTATTTATTTATTTATTTATTTTGCCACCCACAATACTTAACAATTTTTCCTTTTTCTGTTTATGGTTTTTTCTTCTTTTTGGGGGAGAGGGGGTTTCCCGCTATTTAACCAATAGATTGGATTAAGGTGTACAAGAACCTGAAGAAATTTTTCTTTTACTCTGCTTCCTTTTTACTTCACTATTTTTACTTGGAATTACAACTGGTCATTACATGAGCGGATTAAGGTCTAGAAGAACCTGAAGATTTTGAATTGTTTGAAATGAGCAGGAAACTAACAGCAGCTGGTTCTTCAATTCCTACTTCTTCCTCTTCACCATCTGGAGGACAATGCTCAATACAGATGATACTACAACAAGAAAAAGAACAGGAAAAGGTGACACTGCAGATGATAATGCAAGGAATTCAAAACATACAAGCAAGAACAGAGAATATTGAAAAGAGAACAGAGAAAACTGATGAAAAGGTGGAGAATATTCAACAAATGATGATGAAGTATGATGAGAGATTCCAAAAAATTGAAGAAGAAGATAAACAAAGAGATAAGAAGATTGGAGATATTGATGGCAATTAACTGTGGTTGAACAAGATAAAAGTGGGATGCTGGAATGGGATATGGATCAGAATTTTATCTTAGATTCCAAAACATAGAGGAAGAAAAGGGACAAAACTTGGCTGAGATAATGATAGAAATCTTGGCTGAAGCTCTGGAAATAACTAAAGAGAAGATGATGGATGGAATAGATGAGGTTTTTCGAGTTTTCACAAGGTACGCAATGAGAAATAGTTAACCAAGAGAAGTTTACATCAGATTTACAAAGAAAGCTATTAAAATGCAAATATTACAGGTGGCAAGAGAGAAAACATTGAAATATAAAGATAAGGAGATTGTGGTTCTGAAACAAGTACCCAGAAGAGTGAGAGAGATGAGAAGAGAGTATCGATTCTTGACTAAAATACTACTCAAAAAGAGGTGAATTATAGATGGTTGATACCAGAAGGTTTAATGTTTACATGGCAGGAACAAAGACACAGAATTGACTCAATTGAGAAAGCAGAATTATTTTATACAGAATACTTCGGAAGGAAAGAGGACGAGATAGAAAAAGAAATGTCATTAATTGAATTCCAAGAGGACTGTCAAGCTGCGATTGAAAAAGAAGAAGGTGCAGTAGGCAGAAAGGTGGAAGCTAGAGAACGAGAACCAAGATCTACTAGAGCTGCAAAACCTATTTATAAAGTATAATCATGGAAGAGAAAAAATTGATTACAATTAGTATAAATGGACTTAATTCAGCTGTTAAAAGAAGGAAAACTTTCCATAAATTAGAGAAATTAAAATTTGATATAATCTGCCTACAAGAAGTACATATTAAAAAGCAATATGAACAACTGTTGATACAGCCAAAGCTAGGGAAAATATTTACTTATTTGACACAATGCAAAAAAAGAGGAGTGGTTTTATATATTAAAGAGACCATTCCAGCAAAATTGATCCATACGGATGATGATGGAAGACTCTTAATGGTGGAAATAATGGACAACAATATGAAAACACTCCTGATAGCAATCTATACCCTGAATGAAAATCAAGAAGAATTTTATAGAAAATTACATATGAAAATAATTGAACTGGACTATGTTAATATCTGTATGATGGGAGACTTCAATGGAATAGTAGTCAATAAATTGGACTACACAACACAGAAAACAACAAAGCAAAGCAGAAAGACTCTCCCTAGATCCTTTTTTAAAATGATAGATGAAATAAATTTAAAAGATGCATGGGGAGAAAGAAACGCTAAGACCAAATAATACACCTTCTATTCAACCAGACATTCATCATGGTCCAGAATAGATATGATATGGATGTCAACAGAATTGATTGCTAATCTCCAAGAAATAGATATTGAAACAAGTACCTGGGCAGATCATAATCCAATGACAATTAAATGGAAAGGACAAAGAAGAAGATCTAGATGGATGTTAAATAACACTATACGAAAAGAAAAAGACTTTACCCAGAGAATGGAGAAAAAACTGGCTTTTTTCTTTAAAGAAAATAAAAAAGAAGACACATCAATGCAGAATGTATGGGATACAATGAAGGCATGTGCCAAAGGCTTGATAATAGACTACACAAGGAAAAGAAATATTACAAAAAGACTAGCCTCTTAGACAGAGGATGAGTATAAAGGACTTGAAAAAGAGTTACAGAAAATGCCACAGAAAAAGGACATTAAGTTAAAAATGGATACAATTAAACATAAAATGGGATTAATGGAAAAAGAAGAATTAGCACAGAAAATCAGAGATGCGAAGCAGAACTATTTTGAAGATGCAAATAAACCAGGTAGATGGTTAGCATATAAACTGAGAAAGGAGAGAGAATCAAGGAAAATATTGCAACTAATAGATGATCAAGGCCAAGCTTGCTAGGAAGTAAAGAGAAGAAGAAAATCATATGAGATTATCATGGGAAACTATACACACAAGAGAATATTGATGATGAAAGAGTTAAACAGTACTTACAGAATGCTAACCTACCCCAGATAAAGAGATTGAAATAATGTTAGAAAGCAATATAATGATGATGGAGTTAACTGAAGCACTTAAGAAACAAAATAATGGAAAGGCACCAGGTCCAGATGGACTTCCAATGGAATATTACAAGACATTACAAGAATTGTTGAATCTCCCATTGTTAGAAGTTATGAATGAAGTCATGTCAAAGAAGAGGATACCCAAATCATGGTCAGAAGCTTATATTACACTTGTCCCAAAGGAGGACACCGACCCACTACAAATCAAGAACGAAAGACCTATTTCCCTACTAAACTCAGATTATAAATTTTTTGCTTCAATATTGGCAGAAAGATTCAAAAAATACTTAAATAACTTTATTCACTCCAATCAAAATGGATTCCTGCCAAAGAGACAAATTAAAGACAATATGAGAATAATTTTGGACACTTTGGAATATTATGAGGCACATCCTGAAAAACAAATGGCTTTGATATTTTTAGATGCACAGAAGGCCTTTGACAATGTGAATTGGCGATTTATGTTATTACAGCTGGAGCAGATGGGCTTTGGTAAAAAATTTATTCGTGCAATAGAAGCTATATATCATAAACAAACAGCAAAGGTAATGATAGAGGGAGAATTGATGGATAGTATTGACATAAGAAAAGGAACAAGACAAGGCTGCCCACTGTCACCTCTGTTGTTTGTGTTAACTTTGGAAGTGCTAAACAGAAACATTAGAGAAGAGAAAGATATAAAAGGGATGAAAATTAAAAAGGAAGAATTTAAACTACAAGCATTTGTGGATGATCTAATTTTCATTTTAGAAGATCCATTAGAAACAGCATTAAAACTGATAGAAAAGATAGAGGTATATGGAAAGGTAGCTGGTTTGAAAATAAATAAAGATAAAACAAAGATTTTGACAAAGAATATGTTATTAAGACAAAAGGAAGAATTGGCAGATGTTTTGAAAATGCAAGTCACAAATAAGATCAAGTATTTGGGGATACATTTGACAGCAAGATGTAGCACACTTAAAGAGAATAATTATATTAAACTCAAGCAACAGATAGCGATAGATTTGGCGAAATGGGAAACTTTACAATTATCATTAATAGGGAGAATATCAACAATCAAGATGAATATATTACCCAGAATTTTATATTTGCTTCAAGCAATTCCAATTAGGCTTGGAAAAGATTAGTTTGAAGATTTAAATAAAATTGTGTTGAAATATATATGGCAGGGTAAGAAAGCAAGAATAAAACTAAAACTCTTGCAAGAAGCTAGAATAAGAGGAGGATTTGGTTTGCCAAATTGGGAGTTGTACTACCAAGCTACAAATCTGATACGGGTTAAGGAATGGATAACATCAAGAAATACTAGATTGTTGACATTAGAAGGACATGATCTGTTGTTGGGTTGGCATGCCTTCCTATGATACAAAGGAACTAAAACACAGGGGTACTTTAGATTTATATTATATATGGGAGGCTCTGTGGTTAATTTGGTAAAAGACTAAAAGGCAATGTTATTTGAAAATTCCAGTCTGGCTATTGACTATTGAAGCATTTTCTTATCCTATAATATATAAAAAGGAACAAACAGATATGGTGAAATATTGAATGAAAAGGGTGAACTTAAATCTATGCAAAAACTAGAGGAACAAGGTGTAAAGATGAATTGGTTTTCATATGCACAAATACATTCTAGATACGATAAAGATTTTAAAACAGAAGGTTTCTATGATAAATTGACTGATTTAGATAAGATCTTGACAGGTACTGATGAAAAGGTGATTAAAAAATTGTATGGATATTTATTAGAAATTAAGCTAGAAGAAGAACAAGTCAAAGAAACAATGATTGCTTGAGGGAAGAATTTTGGATATGGGATTGATCTAGGGGTGTCCAACCTTTCACCTTCCCTGGGCCACATTAGAAGATGAAAATTTGGTTTGGGCCGCACATAAAATAAAATAAGAG
This sequence comes from Pseudonaja textilis, assembly GCF_900518735.1. The sequence goes on from NW_020769308.1 coordinate 41,253,392, forward strand.
TAACGATACCTGATCATCCAAAAAAACCATAGAAAACAGTTAACATATTAAATTTATTTGGAAATGAAGTTAGTGAGATGTTTTTATTATTTATTATTAATTATTTATTTAAAATTATTTATTTTTTATCACGGTTTTTTTAAATCATGGTTTATTTTCAGGCCAAATTTTGTGGTGGGGGGGGAGAAAGCTCGCCGGCCTCGCGCCTACCTCTCCTCCTGCAAATGGCCCAGCTGGATGAGGCAGGACTGGAAGGCAGAAGCAGCAGCGGTGGCGGGGGCAGTGGCGGCAGGGGTGGGGGCAGTGGCGGCAGGGGCAGAAGTGGGGGCAGCGGCGGCGGGGGCAGAAGCCGCAGCGGCGGCAGGGGCAGAAGCGGCGGGGCGGGGGCGGGGGCGGGGGCAGAAGCAGTGGTGGGGGCAGAAACATGGTGACGGTGGCAGTGGCTGTGGAGGCAGAAGCGGCCGCGGCAGCGGTGGCAACAGCAGGAGGTGGCACTCTGACGGCGCCCACCTTTTCTGTTGCTGCTTGGTGTGGCCTCACCTCGCCCCGCCTCGCGCCTGCCTCTCCTCCTCCTCCTCACTGGCTCTGGCACGAAGGTTGGGGTGGGCACTGGGCCGCATTATGAGGCAACCTGGGCCGCATGCGGCCCGCGGGCCGCGGGTTGGACAAGCCTGATCTAGAGAAATGGCAAAAATTATAAAATGACAATGTCAGCAGCGTATAAAGAAAATTTGTATAAGATGTTTTACAGGTGGCATTTTACCCCAACAAGAATAGCAAGAATGTTCAAGAACAAATCTGAAAAATGTTGGAAATGTCATCAGATACCTGGCTCATATTACCATATGTGGTGGATGTGTGTGGATGCTAAAATATATTGAACTAAAATCCACATATAGTTGGAAAAAATGACAAAAAACATAGACTTGAAACCAGAGATATTTTTATTGGGAATTTTAGCTGAAATATACAGTAAGGAATTGAAATATTTGATTGTAAATGTATTAACAGCGTATTTGCTTAAAAACTGGAAAAATGAGAGAATACCAACGCAGGAGGAAGTTATTAAGAAAATAATGGAATGTGCTGAAATGAGTAGATTCACATTTGAAATCAGAGAACAAGAAGATAAACAATTTTCTAAGTTTTGGGATTTATTTTATCAATGGTTAGACAATAAAACATGGTAATGAAATAAGATGTATTATTTTTATCATAATCATAATATAATTATAGGATAGATTCTGGATGATAATATGAATTGTCATAAAATAAATCAATTAAAATATGGATTATCTTGCAAGACATGAATAATAGTAGTCAAATGATTGATTAATAATTATATCAATGTATTTAGGAATGTTTGATAGATAATATGAAAACATATACAAGTAATTGTAAGTGATGACTATGAAGTGGATGCACAAAACAATTTGTAAACCAACTGACACACTGTATGTACATATGTGGAAGATGGCTTGATGTTTTTATGTTGTGTTCTTGATGTCTATGTTTGTCTAAAAATAATAAAACTTTTTCAAAAAAAAATTGGAAGTCGTTACACTGTCAGTCAGTGGTTGAGCCATTACCCATGCCAGAAAGACCTTGGGGGCAGTCTCATTGGAGGGTGCCTTAACCATTGAAGGGTGCCACATTGAAGGGTGCCACAACTATTTTGGTGGTGGTGGATATGTTGACTAAAATGGCCCACTTTATTCCATGTGCAGGTCTTCCTACAGCCAGGATAATGGCTTAGTTGTTTATCTCCCATATATTCTGGTTGCATGGGTTAACGGACCACATAGTATCAGATTGGGGGGAATAACTTATGGCACACTTTTGGTAGACCCTACTCAAGGACCTGCAGGTTCAGGTGTATTTGTCAACTGCCCATCACCCCGAAACTGATGGGGAGACAGAGAGTGAATGCTATTTTGGAACAGTACCTTCACTGTTTCAGCAACACCCAACAAGACAATTGGGCGGAGGTGCTGCCGGTGGCAGAATTTGCTTACAACAATGCTCAACATGCATCCACCTGTGTATCCCCATTCTTTGCCAGCTACAGTTTTCATCCACGACTATTTCCTTTGGCTCCATCTGATTCCCCAGTTCTGGCAGTGGATACATTCTTGAAAGAGTTAAAAGCTGTGCACCACATTGTCCAAGATCAACTGGAGAGAGCCAATGGGGACTACAAATGCAGACCAACATTGTCGTGATGTTCCATCTTTAGCAGTAGGCAATCGGGTTTGGCTCTCTACCCGGTACTTACTGATGATGCAACCATCGAAAAGCTCAATCACCATTACTTGGGACCTTTTCCAGTCAAGGTGATGATCAATCCTGTGGCGTTTTGCCTCTCCCTGCCATGGACCATGCGTATCCATCCTGTCTTTCATTGCTCCCTGTTAGTCCTGGTATTGGCCGATAGCCCGCATAGACCAGCTCCACCACCGCCAGGTCTGGTAGCTCCTCAGGGAGAGGCAGAGTACAAAGTGGACAGCATCTGAGATTTACGCCAGTTGCGGGGCCGATTTCAGTATTTGGTGGCATGGAAAGGTTATGGACCAGAGGACTTCACCTGGGTCGATGCCACTGATGTTCATGCTCCTCGTTTGGTCCAGGACTTTCATGCTCAGTTTCCTCAATGTCCTTGTCTGCCTGGTTCCAGGGAGGGGGGCCTGCGGGGGGGGGGTAGTGTCATGTCCCTGGTGGAGACTGACTCTGAGGGAGAGGAGGAACAGCCGACAAGGAATGGGAGTGTGGCTCCGGAGATTGTGGAGGAGGCTGGGGAAGTGCAGAGGCTAGCTGGGCAGTCAGAGGAGGACCCAGGCCCATCCCCTCTCCATCCTAGGGCACGCAGGGAGGAGAGGATAAGGGAGAGGCATGGTCTACTAGGGAGGAGAGGGCCATGATCCTCTTCATGGTTTGCAGCTGTGACAACTGGATAAGAGGACGGACATGCGTACAGGTGAGTGCTGAAAACAAAGCAACAAACAGTGTGTATTCTGATATCTGTGGATGTCTTCAAGCCTTTATCTTGCCTGGTTTGTGTTGTTTTTTTACTCTTTATAATTTAAACGGCATTTCCTCCCTCTTGTAACTGCTTATGTGAGGGTTTTTTGTCTCCAGTCAAGGATATTTGTAGCTTGGAAGCAAAGTGAAAGAATAAAAGGAGCTTCACCTGTTTTTTGTGACTGTGTTTATTTTGTATCCCACCCTGGGTCATCACAGGGTTCAAACAAGTAGATGGCTCCCTGTTGGGAGGAGCCGATGCCACTCATTTAACCAAACCAGTGAGACTAGAGCTAGCGGACCACTGGGAAATGATTTGATTCGTATTGGCTCCCAAAATAACAGATGTAGTCATACTGGGGCTTTTCTGTTTAAACAAGTGGAGCGCAACCATCTGGTGGCAAGGGGGTAGCCGCAGACTGAGGATAGTGAAGGGACCCCAACCCCTTCCTCACCATCAAATAGAAGCACCACCCACACAGAGAACCCTTCCAGAGGGTTCACCAGAACAACTGGCAGCCACCTCCGACAAAACCCCCGAGGTCGGACAGATCCCAAAAGAATATCAAGACCTCGCTGAAATATTCAGCAAGACTGAGTGTGACATCCTACCTGTGAGACAGACTGTGCCATAGAAATCATTCCTGGGGCAAAACTACCAAAACCTAAAATGTACGCCATGACGCCCCAGGAAATGCGAGAAATGTGCAAATATATGGACAAAAACCTAGCAAGAGGGTTCATCAAGCCAACCAAGCCACCGTTGCAGCCCCAGTCCTGTTAGGAATGTTGCTTCAGTTCACACTAGCAGCAGTCAGATTAACTCCTCTTTTCCATGGTTGGAGAATATAGAAAAAGCTTCAGGCAATCCTATTTTCCCCTATGTTTCACCTTTCCTCTCCAAAGTAAAAAGAAGATACATTGGAGAAACATATGGTGTCATAAGTTAAGACAGTGTTTCTCAATGTTGGCAATTTTAAGGTGTGTGGACCTGAACTTCCAGAATTCCCCAGTCAGTTGAGAGTTGAAGTCCATACATGTTAACATTGCTTAGGTTAACATGAACTCTGGTCTAGGAGACTGAATCTAGGATACCGCCCGGAGATTCCTGTCATTGGTATAGAAGAAGGAGTATAAAAGGCTCCAACATTTCTCTGTGTTATTCATAATACTTTATTAGTAGAATATGTTTGCTCAGTGAGATCTAGCTGTCAACAGTTTAATCAAGTAACAGGGATTTTTGCCCATCTCCTATAAGCTAAAAGAACAAAGAACATCGGCTATACCATTTTAAGTGACAGGTAGCTCTAATCTTAAATTGGTGTCATTTGTTAAATTGTTATGATATATAATTATTTTTATTATCACGTCTTCTTTTCCTAAGGGAATGGAATAAATAATATACATCTCTAAAAACTGACAGCAACATCCATCCTCTATCTCCCCACATTTCGAATATTTGTTTTCAATATAAGCAATACTATTTTTAGCAAATCAGATATGTGCTGGATGAGAGGCAGATCTATTAATTTTAGAAGACAGTTCTTTCTGTGAAATATTTCTTGTTCCACAAAACTTGAGTCCAAACTACCATGTATTCAAATTGAATTCAGCTGGTTTTCTGCATGTACTCTCTCCCTTTATCAACAATGCCTCCCAGAGCGACTGTTATTAAATCTGCAATAGCCAGATCTTAATATTGAGGCATTCAATAACAGCAGCACAACTATTCCCCTCAATTATTTAAGTTTACTTATTGATTTCTAGCATTGAAATATCAGGATCTGAAACCTACACCAAACAATCGTGATAGATTTTTATCTGATATAGAGATGTTTAAATGTGCTAATGGCAGCAGACTGAGAACTAAATGGAAAAAAGCAGGTAGGAAGGGGACAATTAATTTCTTGTAATCTAGAGGAAAAGCTGAAGATGGCTTTGAGTGGAAAGCACTAACTGGCACCAATTCTATATTTATCCTCCTTTTCCATTTTCTGTCAATATTTTAATCTCCCTTGAATTCCTCATCAATTGCTAAAAGAGATGTAGGTGGATTTTTGCCTGAATGGTATAGGAAGAGAATAAAACCACCAGATCATGTTGAAGAGTTTGAAGGGATTTAAGCTACTTTTCTTTTCTATTTTGGTTGTGTAGATGATGATGGTTAGAATATTAGTAGCAAAAACATTTTTCTAATTTTTTTATTTCAGAATTTTGTAAATATAAGAAATCCCATCATTCTCATTGCCCTTTTTTGTTTTTGTTGTTTTGTTTTGTAATTAGCTCTGCCTTCTGAGCCAGATCAAGCACCATTAAAAAACTGAGTATGTGGGGTTGATTTTGCCATAAATATTCAACTTAAAAAATAAATGTAAAGAAGCTTGGGTGGAATTTCCAGAGACCAGGTACTCTGATTCTTGCTGGATTGCAAGTAGGGGACAAATATTATTGTTTCTCCCCAAAACTCCTCTTTAGAAATCTAAAAACTATGGTTTCAGTGCTACCAATATGCCAACATACTAGGGTGTTGTGATTGGAAGGATCGGTCCTGTTAAGAGTTTTGAATCTGATGACTGTTTGATCGTGGATTGACGTCAGAACCAGGAAACGTTAATCTGAAGGGCAAGCCAGTTAATTAGCACGTTGCCTTAATGGGTATAAAAGGACACAGCTGAGCTGGTGCCTTTTGCCAGAAACAAAATGACTAATTTGAATGAGGACGTTACTGCAAAGAGATCTCTGTTTGTTTGAATTTTGAAGTGGAGTCCTAACAGTTTCTGGCAACCGTTATCTTGTTATTTTCCTTCAGTTTGATTTGATTGTGAAACGGCTGCTTTGTGTTTGTTCGTTTGAATTTCCAAGAGGAGACATAACATTATTGTTTCTGGCCTAAAACAAACCATCTTTAAAGCAAGATGGATTCAAATCAACTGCAGCGTTTGGTAGAGCAGCAACAACAGCAAATAAATCAGCTACTGCAAAGCAATGTGACGCTTCAGAATCAGGTAACACAATTGCTGAATTATGTTTCCAGCTTACCAAGCCCTGCTGCTGTTCCCCCTGCCCCTCCTGTGAGGAAAAGCCCAGTATCCATGCTGGAGAAATTTTCTGGGCAAACGGACATGTTTCCGGCATTTCTGGGGCAGTGTCAATTATTTATGTCCTTGAGGCCTGAAAACTTTCCAAATGATCGGGCCAAGACAGGATTCATTCTTAGCCTCTTATCTGGGCAGGCTGCTAATTGGGCTACTCCTTTGTTAGTTCAAGATAGCCCGTTGTTGAATGATTTCCAGGGTTTTCTTCAACAAATGAGAGTGATGTTTGAGAACCCAATTAAGATACAAACTGTGGACAGACGTTTATGGGATATAAATCAGGGGAAACGTTCCCTACAGGATTACGTTGCAGAATTTCATTTGCTGTGTTTGGACTCCAATTGGAACGAACCGGCTCATATGGCTGCATTCCAGGAAGGTTTGTCTGATGCCATCAAAGATGAGCTGGTCCATGCAGAGAGGGCTTTAACTTTGGATGCATTGATAGTTCAGTGCTTACGAATTGAAGCTCGTTTACAGCAACGTGGACGCAAACGGCTCAGTATGGAACCATCTTCGTTTTCTCGTGCACATCCCACACCACCGAGAGTTTTCCAACCCACGGTTAATGTTGAGGAGCCGATGGAGTTAGGCGCACTCCGCCCTCACTTAACGGTACGAGAACGATCGAGAAGGTTCCAGGAAGGCTTGTGCCTTTATTGCGGGGGTCTGGGACATTTTGTTAATTCCTGCAAACGGAGAGGGACCCGCAGATCCGTACCTGAAACCACTCTTGTCTCGTCAGGAAAACAGGGTAGACCTGATCTCAAGGAAACCCTAGGTCAGACACATTTCACATCCCCACCTCAAATTGCTGAAGTAAACCCTGGCCCTCCTCGGCATTTACTTTTGGACACTCGAATTTTTCTACAGTCACAGAAGGAGGGAATTCCCGCTGTTGCGTTGGTGGACTCAGGGGCTACAACCAGCTTTATGGACCGAGCTTTTGCTAAGCACTATGGGATCCCATTGGTTGCTGTACATCCACCCATTAAGGTGGAAACCGTGGATGGGCGTGAGCTCAAGTCTGGGCCCATTCGTTTTGCCACCCAGCCAGTGCGTATGATCATTGGGGATCATGAGGAGGTGATAAGTTTTTATATCACCTCGAACCTTCATCTCCCTTTGGTGCTCGGAATGTCCTGGTTGCGTTTGCACAATCCGTTGGTGGCTTGGTCGCAGAACGGTATTTCTTTTCCAAGTCTCCAATGTGTAGACCACCTGAGACAATTGGAACGAGCGACACCTCCATTGGCTGTGGGAGACAAAGTGGGGTTGTCAACGAAACATCGTCAAGTTAATCATCAGACTCGGGGGAAGGGCCCTGCGGTGGGGGATAGTGTTGTGATTGGAAGGATCGGTCCTGTTAAGAGTTTTGAATCTGATGACTGTTAGATTGTGGATTGACGTCAGAACCAGGAAACGTTAATCTGAAGGGCAAGCCAGTTAATTAGCACGTTGCCTTAATGGGTATAAAAGGACACAGCTGAGCTGGTGCCTTTTGCCAGAAACAAAATGACTAATTTGAATGAGGACGTTACTGCAAAGAGATCTCTGTTTGTTTGAATTTTGAAGGGGAGTCCTAACAGTTTCTGGCAGCCGTTATCTTGTTATTTTCCTTCAGTTTGATTTGATTGTGAAACGGCTGCTTTGTGTTTGTTCGTTTGAATTTCCAAGAGGAGACATAACACTAGGGTTGTTATAAGTACAGAGTTTTATGGGAAACACTTGATATTTTTAAATGGCCATGTGGACTTTTACAGTGACATAATATTGAGATTAAAATTCTAATTAATGCTAATATTGGACTCATGTAATTTTTAAAAAGAATATGATATAGTGTAGACCAATCCTTCCCAACTTGATGTCCTCCCAATCACAAAAGCCTTGATTATTAGTCATGATTTGTACATAAAATTATCTGAATGGTACCAGGTTGAAGAATGATATAATTTAAGATTTTACTGTATTTTTTGCCTGATGAACCATTCTAGGAACTTGAACCCCTGAGTACCATTTTGTGTCATTTTGATTGCCATAGAAATAACTTTGGCAATCCATACTTAGCTATGGATTTTATTTTATTTTTTTTTCACCATGGATCAGCACAGTCGTGATTGCTTCTCATTAAGATTATATTCCTTCCTTGGCACATTGATCATGAATGCCAATGCTTTGAACTGACTCATTGCTTTGAGTTGTGAGTCACTGAGAATAAATAAATCCCATGTTATAAATTCTTGAATGTTCTGATGACTGTGTAGGCAGCACATATACTCATCCAAATGGTAGCAATTTCTAGTTATCTGTCTAACGCTTCAGTTATTTGAGACACTTTCAGCTTAAAGCAAAACATGATTCATATTTTTTTAAAAATAACAAGAGTATTAATAAGATTTTTTAAAAAAGAATAATTACATTTGAATCTATATCAAAAGCAACATTCATAGCAAGTTCTATGAATAGTTTTTCCAGGCATTGCATCTCCAAGTATTATGTTGGTTAGAAATCAGAAATTTCACTCCCAATAGCTAAAGAAAGAGTATCAAACTGGCGACCTGGAGGCCAAATGCATCACATGATTGCGATGCCCACCCCAGCTCCGCAAAGAGGCACATAATCTCAATTTTCTCAACTAGAAGTTTTGGAAAGAGATTTTTCTGAAATTTTAAATAATTACTCTTAAATAGACCAATTTTTCACAATCTGGTATCCTCCAGATGTGTTGGCATTCAACTTATAATTATCAGACAAATGGCTGGAAGATTTGGATCAGTGGTGGTATTCAGCCGGTTCGCACTGGGTCGGGCGAACTCGTAGCAAGGATTTGGCGTGAATCACTGAACTGATGGTAAGTTCTGGCTGGCCACGCCCCTGACCCGGTCACCTGGTTGCCACTGGCTCACTCACCCCGCCTGCCTGACGCTCGTCCCTTAAGGTATTTCTTTCTTTTTTTCCCCTCCTGACAATCAGCTGTTCATACGATCAGCTGTGCCAGGATTCCCCTTGCTGAGGCCAGGAATGCAAAAAATAGAGGGAGGCCCCCACCTCCATTTTTGCTTTCCTGAGCCCCAGAGGAGACTTCTGGGAGTAAAAATGCCCCCCTAGAGGTTCTTCTGAGACTAGGAAAGTCCTAAAGTTTCAACCCAAAGTCGCTGCATGCCCCTCCCATACTCGGCTTTTTTTCTTCCTGAACCACAGAGGATCCTCCTGGGAGCAAAAACACCCCCCCCCCGAGGATCCTTTGAGGCCCAGAAGGCCCGAAAAATGGGTGGAGGGATGGCTGCAAAATAACTGCCCACTCACGCCCATCCAGTCACATGGCCATGCCCACAAAGCCACGCCCACAGAACCAGTGGTAAAAAATTTTGACTCCCACCACTGATTTGGATATTGAATTTCAACATACCTAAAGGCAGAGATGGGCTGTACTTTCATTGGGAAGGGACTAGTTGTGAGCGTGCATGCACCGCTTTGGGGTTGAAACAGTGTCAGGTCTCCGGCATCCGCCCCCACTCAAATCATGATTCTCTAGCCACATCTCTCAGAATTTCTTTTAAAAAAGATTTATTAGGAGTGAATATGCCGGCGTTACTTGGATGCAGCCAACTCTACATCATTCATTTCACCCTTGACCCTGGTCTTCCCCCACCCCCTGGATGTAGTAAAAATTTTAAGTAAAAATTTAAAAAAATTAAGTAGTAAAATTTTTTGAGAATAGTAAAAATTTTTGAATCCCACTACTGATTTCCAGGCAAATACCTGTCCAGTCTCATCTTGAAAACTTCCCGTGATAGAAGGAAGAATGAGGAAGTGATAGAACTAGGAAGGTGAGGCTCTGCTCCTGGAACACTATCACCCTATAAAGCCACCGCCTGCACCAGAAATCACCCTTAAAGCTGCCGCCTACGCCAGTAACCGTGAGTAAACCGGAGCCCAAAAAATGCTGGATTCCGAAGCCCTGGAGCCCTAATCACACCGGCAGAACTCCTGCTAGCTGGAGCGAATGAACCATTATTGGCCTTCTTCAGAGAGCTTTCTTAAAAACGTAAACCAGAGCCCCAAAAAACACTGAATTCTGGAGCCCGCCCCTCCTTCTCCAAAGAAGCAGAGCTCCTTCCCTCGAGCCATATTAATCACACCGGCGAAGCTCAAGCTAGCCAGAGCTCTCTGAACTGGATCACTTGGAGCCAGCAGAGCGCAAACAATGCACCCTCATTTAAATCCACCCCACAGCTGATCGGAATATCTTCTACACCAGACAATGTGTCTCCATTCAAATCCCCACACAGTTTCCCCGGAGCCACAGCGGATAGCTGGCAGGGAGAAACAAGAAGGGAGGAAGAAACAAGGAGGGAGAAACAAGACTTGAGGAGAAGGACATAACTAGTGCAGAGTCCTGAGAGAATTATAAACAGAGAGGGGCTCTTTACTTTAAACTCTGAGTTTTAAAACTTTAAGAATAAGCCAAGGAGAAACCTTTTCACTACTAATCTCTACCTCACCAAAAATCAATTGCTTTGAAGCCATTCAAACAAACAGAAACCAAGTGCCTTCAACTTCTACCTCACCAAGATTCCCTGGACAGAGACTCCCTGAGCAGAGATTTCCTGCCAGCTGAAATCAGAGTAAGCTATACAAGTAGATCAGATAACAACAGCAAAACAACAAATCTTTCTTACCAAGCATGATCACCAGCAAAAATAAACCTTTACTTACTGACTTACTACCTCATATAACACTGATTACTTCATTACCTCAAAATGTAACTTCCAACAACCACAAGACATATATAAATGATTAGATAATGATGTCTATAAAATAATGTCTCTATAATAATGTCTCTAAAATAATTGATCCAAACAAAACAGAACAAAAACTAAACAACATGGCTTTAAGGAAAAACAAAGGACTTCCACTACAAACCTCCAATACTTCACTACCTCCAGTATTTCAGTACCTCAAGACCAAATATTGATAGATATTTGCTTTGTCTAAAACAATTGTTTTATCAACTAATAGTATAATAATTGTTAAATGACCACTAATTTACTGATTCATTGAATTGATAGAGATTTAATACTGTATCATTGTTATCTAGTCGATTGATTGATTTTTAGTAATAAGTAACCTTACTTTTGATTTGTTCTCTAACTTATCTACAAACATTCATTAAGTAACTGTCTATCTATCGCATTAATTAGCTATTGTAATCATTTAGTGTACTATTGTCATTGACCATGCCAGCCAAAAACTCCAAACCCTCCACTACCAAAGAACAACAAAAGAATAATATCTCTACCAATGATCTCCCAGACTCCTGCACATGCTTCAGATGTCTTGAAACCATCAATGAAAGTGAAAATAACATCAAATGCCACCTTTGTGACAATCAAGCCCACCTTGCCTGCCTAAACTTAAACAAAAGCCTAGCTGATCTCCTAAAAAAATCAATGTCCTTGTCTATGTCCATCATGTTTTCCTAAGCTAAACAAACTAAATACCCTGCCTGACAGAGTTGAAAGCATAGAATCACTCATTAATAGAAAACTGCTTAGCAACACGTTTTGAAACAATTGTACAAAAAAGTCTAATCTCTCTTGAAAAAAAATACAGTACAGATAAGTGAATACTTATCAACTCAAAATCAAATCCCAACTCAACAACCACTACCACAATTATTACCTCAACTACAATCACAACTACAACCAAAAATAACCACCAAACCACAGCCACAAATAATTCCTATCCCATCAAATAATACCACAAATGATATCCCTTTACTCATCAGAGACATCATAGAACGTGATCAGAAACTTCCAAATGCCATCTTATTTAGTCTTGAAGACATCAATGAATCAGACAAAATCACCAAAGTTCACAATATCATAAGCAACTCAAATACAACAAACATCTCTCCTGAAGATATCATTGAAATAACCAGAGATGGCCCTGAGTGCAAATACAATGATGGCTCTGTGGCCCCAAGATTTTGTAGAGTTGTTTGCAAAAATGAGTCCAGCAAATGTATATTCATTCATACAATAAACACCATTGCTAAAACCAATCCCACCCATAACAAACTTCGCTCAAGACCAGATTTATCCATACTGCAAAGAATCGGCTCCCATGAACTCTGCAGAGAACTCAAAAAATGTCTAGATCATCCGCGAACAGAACACAGAACGCAGAACGCAGAACGCAGAACGCAGAACGCAGAACGCAGAACGCAGAACGCAGAACGCAGAACGCAGAACGCAGAACGCAGAACGCAGAACGCAGTTGCTTTTAATATGATCATATTAAAGTATAAAGAGAGTTGGCCCTAGAACGCTGCTTTGGGGGACACCACTGTTGACAGGTACACAATTTGATAGGGTGTCCCCTATTTTGACCATTTGTTGCCTGTTTGACAGGAATGCATCAATCCAGTTATGCAGGTGTCCACAGATGCCATAAGATTTTAGTTTTAGGAATAGTTTGTCATGTACCACTGAATCAAAAGCTTTACAGAAGTCTAGGTAAATAGTGTCAATTGCTTTGCCCTGATCGAGTTGTGTAGTCCATATGTTTTTGCAGTGTAGGTGTCAGACCCGTGTTTCCGCCATTCTTCAATGGAAGAAGGGGGGGAATTGGTACAAGTAATCATTTTTGATGAAACCCGAATATATTAAATTCTATACTGATTCTGTATAACTTGCATATGATATACAACTGGAGGATTGGAGCCAGATGTCCAGGAATTTGTCACCTCTTGAAGAGATAACAAGATGAGAAGGAACCATAAAAATTCTAGCTCTGGCAGGCACTCCTGAGAACTCTTCTAAGATATGTTCCCAGAGAAGGGGAGGGGGGGAATTAACATGTTGGTTCTTTGTTTGACTAAATCCACATCTGAATAAGGAGACGGGTTCTAACTTCCTTATCTACAATTGTATGCCTTAGACTCTGCTTTGCCTAGTATTGAAATAAAATCCCTTTCAATAAAGGATTCCTTTTGAAACACTTGGTTTTCAGAAGTTCATTTCTTTTTGTTTGAAGGGAAAAAGTCCAGTGCTTACAGTAGGAGTTGCAGATTACATGGTAATTTTTTTCTGAAACTAAATTGTTTGTTAGAGAGTAGGTTATTTGTCTCTAAGTGGAGGATAATGGATTGGTTAATAATTTATTCCATGACTTTACAGGTGACGCAGCATAAAGAGATTGGTCTGTAATTTTCAACTAGGCTGGGGTCTCCCTTTGTGAATATGGGGATGACCGTGGCTTGTGACCATAGGTTAGGCAAGGAGCTGGTCCTGAAAGATTTTTCAAAGATTATGCACATAGGTTCTGCTATGGCAGTGGATAGCTTTTTTAAGAAGTAGGCACATATTCTGTCCGGTCCAATAAATAGAGATGGTTTTAGATTGCATAGCGCTTTTTCAACATTATCTTCTGTAAAATCGATATTTATTAGATCATTGTAGTTGTCTGTGTTTTAACTAGGAAATATTGGGCATGATCCATTGCTGTTTACAAAGACTGAGCTAAAGAATGTGTTAAAGAGATTGGCTTTAATGGTGTTATTGTTACAGTCTTTGTTAGGTTCTTTCAGGGGTGGGATGGACCTTGAGTTTGTTGTTTACAAAATTGTAGAAAGCGCAGGTGGAATTGGTGCCTAGAAGTTTTTCCTCTTGTTTAATGTGATAATTGGTGCATACAGTCTTTATCTGGTGGCATAAAGTTTTGTATCGGTGTTTAAAGTCGGCAAAGTGTCCAGATTTGTTTTTCCACCAAAGGGATTTCTTTTTGGATTGGATTGTCCTTATTGTTATGGGTAATTTGTTTTTTTTGGGGGGGGGGAGTTTTTATTGGTACATATAGTTTGATGACTCTTTTGACTTCAAGTAATAATTTGTTGTAATGGTCTTCGACAGTGAATAGAATTATCCAGTGAATAGAATTTGCCAATCAAGAGATGAGAGATAATTTTTTAAAAGATCATAGTTGCCTTTTTTGAAGTTATAATTGGGTATTCCATCATTATGATGATTTTTGTGAGGACGTATGTTGAGACAAAAGTCAATCATGCTGTGGTCACTGTTGGAAAAGGGTTCTTTAATTTGTATTCTGTAAATTGAATTCAAACTGTTGCAGAAGATGAGATCGAGGTAGTTGTTAAGTCTAGTGTTGTTAGTTACTAGTTGTTCCAGTCCCAGATTTGTTACAGCATTGTAGAAGGTTGCATGTATGGATTCAGTTGTACATTCGTTTAGGGTCCAGTTAATACGAGATAGATTGAAGTCACCAAGAAAGATAAAAGCATGTGGGCAGGATGTTGCCCATGTTAGTCGTGAATTTAGCTTGTTTACATGTTCTATTTCATAATCAGGGCTCTGTAACATAGTAAGAATCGAAATGTGATATTTAAGGACAGTTCACAGACGATGGTCTCAGGAAGAGCAAGCTCCTGGGTAATTTGGATGTTTTTTAGATGTAGGGACTTTTTATAGAAGATAGCAACACCACCTCCTTTATGGATTTCATGATCTTATAGGTAAGCATGATAGTCTCTTACTGTGGTAATGGAGTCAGGGAGAGATGCATTGAGCCATATTTCACAGACAAATATGATGTCAAATTTAGCCGTATTTAGTAAGAGGAGAATTTCAGGTATTTTATTTATGAGGCTTCTTGCATGTAAGGCCAGTTGTAGTTGGAATTAAGGTAGTTAGGGCCATGTATGCCTAGTTCTGGAAGATGGTGAATTGGATGATGCTGAGTTGTGGGTTGTATGATTTACGTTTAATACAATCAGCATGGTAGTCAATGTATAAGTCCTTCTCTCCATTGTCTAGATGTTTTTTTGAGTTCTGTGTAGAGTTCACAGGAGCAGATTCTTTGCAGTATGGATAAGTCTGGTCTTGAGTGAAGTTTGTTATGGGTGGGATTGGTTTTAGTAATGGCATTTATTGTATGAATGAATATATGTTTGCTGGACTCATTTTTGCAAACAACTCTACAAAATCTTGGGCCCACCGAGCCGCCATTGTATTTGAACTCAGGGCCATCTCTGTTTTTTTCAGTGATATCTTCAGGAGAGATATTTGTTTTTATTGGAGTTGCTTATGATGTTGCAAACTTTGGTGATATCATCTGATTCATTGGTGTCTTCAAGACCAAATAAAATGGCATTTGGAAGTTTCTGATCATGTTCCATGACGTCTCTGATGAGTAAAGGGATATCATTTGTGGTATTAATTGATGGGATAGTGATTATTTGTGGCTGTGGTTTGGTGGTTATTTTTGGTTGTAGTTGTGCTTGTAGTTGAGGTAGTAGTTGTGGTAGTAGGGAAGAGATAGCAGAAAAGAGATCTCCAAACCCCATGCACTGACTGTGACTCACAAATGATGCTGCCCAGTAAAGCAGGATATGTTGCACTAGTGGTCTCACGAGTAGAAGTCCCAGGGTTCATTGTGTGTAATTTTAAATACTAAATAGCCTGGATTGTACACTGGCTACCCTCAATTTGGCCTCACAAACACTGGAAGCTAAAAGCTAGGCAGGCAGTAATGATAACCTTGGAAACGGGCAGCCTGTAATTTAAAGGCTGTGGAGAATGTAGGGGCTTGTGCTTACAACCTGACTATAAGTTCATAAAAAAGTACATCAAACATCTGAAAATTATTTTTTTTAATATGTTTATTGAAAGTTTCAAAACAAAACAAAAGAATATATTTAAAAAAAATGAGAAACATGTTCTCACATTTTTGCAATGTTTTCATAGCAGTGTACATTTCTATTAGTGTCAATTAAAGTCATTTGTTACAAGTAAATCTATAACTTGTTTCATAGATCCTTACTTTTTAATGTTATACATTTATACTTATTTCCATTTTCCCTTGTTGTTTGTTTAATTGGTTTCACTAGACATCTTTACTTCCTTTTTATACAACCATTTGTACCTTATATTTCAAGTTGTAAAAAACTCCCCCCTTCCTTACTTTTTAGTAACATGGTTAGTCTAACCATTTCTGCACATTGGTGGATTTTATTAGTTATTGCCAGGTCCGTGGGTGTCATTATTGATTTCCAGTTTTGGGGAAAGACTATCCTTGCTGCTGTAATGATATGTGATATCGGATGCTGATGTTTTTTGCTCCATGTCGGTTCTATCATTCCAAGTAGAAAGGTCTCCTGGTTGAATTTAATCTTTAGTTTTGTCATCTCTTCTAACCATGTCTGTATCTTAGACCAGTACTTTTGGGCTTTAGGACATGTCCACCACATGTGAAAATACATTCCCTGGCTAAAGTTACATTTCCAACATTTGGGTGACATATTAGGGAACATCCTAGCAAGTCTTGCCGGTGGGAGGTGCTAGTGATATAACATTTTATAAATATTTTCTTTATATGAGACTGATAACATTAATTTATAGTTAGTTCGCCAAATTCGTTCCCATTGTTTAATTCAATATTGTGACAACAATTTTTAGCCCATGTTATCATGCTCTCCTTAACCGTTTCCTCTTCCATTTTAAATTTCAATAAATAATTGTACATTTTGGTAATCATCTTTTTTTCACTTCCTTGTAAAATTTTGTCTAATTCCTGATGTGTATTATAAAATCCAAATTGTTCCTTGTCTTTTTTGTGTTTTGCTTGAATTTGAACGTACGGCCACCCACCCAATTTCAATTCCCTGTGTTTTTAATTGTATCTGTGCTTTCAAGTTGCCTTCATCTGTTATTAATTCTTTATACAGTATTTTATTGTCTTGTTCAAATCCATAACATTGGGATATACTAGTACCTCCATTGGAGATAGGCAGAGAGGTATTTTCACATAATGGTTTATTTTAATTCTTTCCCATATATATAACAAAGCGTCCCTTATCCAGTATCTTTGAAAGTAGCTATGGGTTTTATTTTTTCCATCCCAGTCTTCTGTTGTCAATATTCTTTTGTCCTTCTGTAATCTGAAAATTAATTGGCATGAAAAATTGGATACAGCAAAAAAAAAGAAATCCAGAAGTTTTCCCAGGCTGCTAGACCTTCATGGTTGAAAGCTTTTGGGAGTCACTGAAGGAATCCTTTTCTGTTACCTCTTTTTCAATGCCTTTCCCTTTGCATCAGAAAAATTGAAAGCACCTGTCAAGTCTCCCTGATCTGATCACCTTTTAATCTTTTGCCAAGACACTCGCGTGTTTTGGGCTGTTTATCAACTACTGGAGACGGTTCAAGTCTCACTGTAGGAATTTCCAGCTTTACATCAATAGAGAGTTGTGCGCTGTGCGAGGACCGAATGGGGGACGAAGGCGGGTGGCAGATGGCTTTGCGTCTCTTTGGCAGAAAAGCGAACCCGGGAACTAAGCCCTCAAAGAGGCCCAACAGGAGAAGGATTTCCCGGTTCTCGGAGCTTTTTCATCCGTGGAAGGGAACGAAGCGCACGTCGAGGGGCGCGGACGGTGTCGTAGGCCGCCTCTCTCTCGACGCCCACCTGCCTGTCATAACCGGCCCCAGCTCGCCTCCTCCTCTTCCAACCTGTCGCCGCCTCGGCCCCTTTTGATGCTGCGAGGAGGAGCCAGAAGCCTCGCCGGCGCCGTTGGACAGAGCGGTGGCGGCGGCAACAGCGGCGGCGGCAGAGACTCCTGCTGCTGCTATTGGTAACGGCCGCGGGGCTTGGCGAGGAAGCCCGATGGGAGAGAGCGAGCTAGGCACGCCTTAGGTGCGTCATCCCCTCGCTACTCGCCTCGCTTGCCACGGGGAGCTCCCGACACTGCCCCACGCGCGACGCGTTCTCCGGATCTTTTTCCCCCTCTGATTCTCACTGTTTTAGGGATAGGGGCGGTTTCGGGCTTTGCGGCGTCGGGCGGCTGCTGCTGCTCTCGGCTTGACACGCCCGGGAGGATGCTGCCAGCTTTAGGGCTGGTTTCGATCTCGTTAACCTTCGCCGGCAGGAGCCTCAGTTTCTCCTGAGGTTTCCCTCGCCTCCGCGAGAGAAAGCTCGGGAGGTTTCGAGCATTGGTTTTTTTTTTTTTTCACCGCGATCCGCTTCCGGAGGAGGACTATGGACTGATCGCCGCTCCCTCTCCAGTTCTATGGAGTCCCCGCCGGTATTAGCGAGCACTTTGTGCCTGCTCTTCTGCCTGAGCTCAGGTAAGGGCAAGGAGACGAAGGTTCCCCACCAATTCCCTTCTTCACCAACCCCCGCGCGGTGCCTTTGATCCGGCCGGCTCTTTTGTTTCTCAAGGAGAGGACCGGAGTCTGTCTCCGCCAGTGAAGAGGTCGGGAGGAGAGTTGGGGGCCAACACCCGACCCCCAGAACTTTGCCCATCGACAGCACTAAACTAGGTCTCGCAGCAAAGGGATCGCGGGTCATCAGAGAGGAGAAAACTGGGTCGGGGAAGAAAAGAGCGGAGGGAGAAAAGTTGCCCCCGTTCCGTGATAATCTTTTATTTTTTCTGGATTCAGTTTTCAGCATTGGCGTGGACCCTTCGGTGCAGATTGATGTGCTGAGCGAGTTGCAGTTGGGGGATTCTGTGGCTGGAGTGCGGCAAGTTCAGGGACTGCACAACGGCAGCAAAGCTTTCTTCTTCCAAGGTAAGGACGCCCAACCTTTCTGGGTTGCAGCGGTGGCCGAGGGCTGATTCTCCGGGAAGGGTCGGCCGAGTCCATCCAAACAATTCCAGAGCTTGCAGACTCAGGCATTTGATTGAACTTTTTGCATTAATTTTGAAGCTATTCCACTGGGCTTATCAGGCAAGATTTGGTCAGCAAGGATTCTCAACAAGGATTCTCCTGTGCTTTTAAAACATTGCCTATTTCCTACTCTGCCCCCTTCCCTTCCCTTCCCTTCCCTTTTGTAGCTCTTCTCTGACTGATAGACCTTTCATTAAGGGTCAGCAGGAAATATGGTGGCAGATGGCTTATTTTGCTAGTCATAGAAAGCATTGCCTAATAAATACATATTAGTTTAGACTGGCTGAAATTAGTTTATTTGCTAGGGCAGAGTAAGCTTTTGGTTTAGTTGTCCCTTAGAAGAAATTGCTGGCAATAAGTGCATTACAGTCTATATCTGGCATTGCAAATGTTGCATAAATAATGACAGTCACTCAAAAATATTTGCCTTTTTCTTTGATTAAAACTCCTGAAATGAATGTAATAGAAGAAACCCCATTATTTCTATACACAATAATAGTCTTTAATTAAGCTATTTTTTTTCCTTATGGTTTTTAGTCCTTAGTTTGCAAACAGCAACACCTTCCATGAGATTGATACTTAATGAATGATTTTATAACGATAAAATATTTTCTGTTGAAAGTGCATTTGTTTTTTCCATTCGGATTTATTTTGGCCAAGTTATATAAATTAATGTGTAGTGAAACTAAGCTGTAGAGCTTATTGCATTTTTTAAAAATTAGTTAATACATAATTTCTTTAATGCTGATAATTATTATTTTAATGTAGTCAAATTGTTTAGAGAGTGGACTAGTAACAATATATTGTTAGGTATTCCAATAATGAGAAAAGTTTTTTTTAAATTTCTTCCCTGGTGTCAAATGTAAGACAAGTGTAACTTTATAAAACAAATGTAAAACAAGTGTTTTCACCCATCAATAAAAATTACAGCCTTTTTCAGATTGAAGCAGAATCCAAAAACCCAACCAATTTCAGATTTTGATAATGAACTAATCTAGAAATGTTTAGAGATCACCAGGTTGGGAAAGGCAAATCCATAGCTGCCCACATAATCACTGGAGGTTCTGTAAACACTGTTCTAGAGATCAGCCAGAGTGTGTCACTATAACCATTATCATAGAATATTCTGGATATTTAAATAGAATGATTGATACATACTATTTATATATAGAGGAAGGCTCATTACCCCAAGATCTACAATAACTGCCATTCAACAGAATGAAAATCTCAAAAGTCATCTTTGGGACTAATAAAACAAACACTTCAGAACAGTGCTCATTGTTGCAAGGGATAGATTTGTTCTTATCTTTTCTTTTAAAAAAATTAATTGATCTTTTTTTGCATTTTAAAAGTTTTAACATTTGTTTTTGTTTTGCTTCTACTTTCCCTTTTTATTCTCCCTCAAATAAAAGTCATTCAGTAGAAGCGTTCCTTTTTACTTCCTATCTCTTCCTACATACCACTAATCTGTGGCACATCTTAGGAAACGATATAATTTTTTCATCTTGGATGAAAAATAAATGAACACAGAGAGGCATCTGTCCTACCTTATTCTGATTCTTACTGCTGCCATTTTCTGATTCTCAGAGTTCTGAAAATCTGTGTAATTTCTTGCCCAAATGATGAAAATGTATTTTGGTGTCCTATGGCAAATAGAGATCTGTAGACATTCAAGAATATTCCTTACCAAATTATAATTGTTACAACAAAACATATGTACCCAGTCTACACAGTGTTTGAATTAAGGATGGATTTATTGTAATATAAAATAAAAAAAACTTTATTAAAAAAATATTCCTTACCTAAGCTAGGCATTTTGCTCAACATATATTAGTGCTTTTATCTAATTGTAAACTAATTCCAAAATCTGGGTAGATGCCTGAAGATCTTATTGCTTCATATAGAGAGAAGAGTAATTGCTTCATGTGCCAATAGTGAAATGCTACATAAAAATTGCCTGTAATTAAGAAAATGTCTCTTTGTCTGTTGTCTTACCCCACCAGTAGTTAAATACTACTTATACATCATCACAAAATCTCCAGAACCCTAAAGGCTACAAACTTGAAATTTGACATGTATGTTCCTCTTGGCTTCTAGGTGCTCATTAAGAAAGGATTTTTCAAAATGACCATCAGAGCATTAGTATTTTGTATATTATTATTAACATGCTCTGATGCTAAGGAGTTCTACTCCCTCTCCCCACCTGAAAAGAAACCTGTTCCAAATGCAAAACACAAGCAGAGGAGAGGTGTTTCAGATTCAGTTTTACAGCACCAAGCAGCTTTAGTACAAAACAGTTGAGCTAAGCCATGCCCAGGCTCCTTGCTGTCTCCTTCTTGCTTGCAGAGCAAATACTGCTTCAGTTTCTAAACAGCCCTCAACTCTTTCACACACTGACAGGATGCCAGCCAGATGAATACTGATGGATGCTGGTAGGCAGAGGCAGAATTTTCCCCCCTTGTTTTCCTCCCCCAAAACTAAGCCCAACCACATAGTTTTGTAGCGAAGCACAAGTATCGAGCTAGTCTAGAATAAAAGACCAAACAGGAATTGGATTACTTATAAATACTCAAGATTGTTATCTGGTTTTTCATTGCAGAACTGTACTGTATATAAGACTGATGAAAGGAATTGGGAAAATGTAAAGTCATAACATTGGGGCCATATAAGATCATTTTGCCATGCAAATCTGCTTTGTCCTGCTATTCCTGGAGCAGGTATGTCAAATTCAAGGCCTGGGGGCTGGATTGGCCCCATGGGGTGCTTAGATCTGGCCCACAGGGCTGCCCTGGAGACAGTGAAGGACCAGCCTGTGGAGCTTCTGCCAGTGAAAACAGCTTCTGAGCTCTGTTTTCCCTGGCAGAGGGTTTCAGGAGGCCATGGCAGCCAAAAACTGAGCTCAGGAGCCCGTTTTCAGTGGCAGAGTGCTTGGGCCTCCACAGGTGCCCCCAATACAAGTGAAATCAAGCTGACCACTCACACCCTGGCCACATCCCCCCTCCCGAGGTCAAACACAACCCTTATACAACCCTCAATGAAATCAAGTTTGACACCTCTGTCCTGGAGAAATGTCACTAAGAAAAATGTCACTAAGGTATTTCTTGCTTTCATTGCCTCTACTGGGATTATTTTTGCTATTAATTATTCCATTATTGTGTTTATTTGTTTATTTCAGTGTGTGTGTGTGAGGTGGGGGGGAGAGGGAGGGGAGGATGGAGGGAAGTGGCTACTTCTTTTGTCACTGGGAAATCTGTGAGGCTTCCCTTGGCTAACAAGGCAACACAAACAAGTAAACAAACAAACCCTTTGAAGAATCGATTCCAAGGCAGCAAATTTTCAGATAAAGGCATAAATAAAGTTTATTTATGCAAAGTTTTAAATAAATTGTACAAAAGCAATAAAGCTATTATAAATGAATCTAGGTGACTTGGTATCAAAATGTAAGCTTCATTTAGAGTGAAATAAAGGCTTACATTCTTTCATTTTTCTCCTACCTATATAATGTGGCATCTGTCTTTAGTAACAAACAGGCCTGGTAACAAACTGTTTGTTTTTGACCATGTGAGCTCTCACATCATCCCCCACTTCAAGAGCAATTCTTCCCGTCCACTTTAGTTAAGGAAGGTTGGTGCTTCTTTCCTCCCTCTTTTCCACATAGCCAACTCACCAAGGATCTGCAATTTTTCTGCAAGTTCTCTGCATTTGTTGAAGTTAACAGCTTCACAGCTCTCCTTCCTTCTCTCCCCCTCTGGGAAACTTGGATGAAAAGGACTATCCCTTCTCCCACCCTAAAATGTCATTTTTCACATGGAGAGAAGAAGGAAATCAATCTTTATATTTCCCGAGAGCTAATTACAAGAGGGTAGTTTCTGATACTACAATTAGTTGCTCAGATACAGTTCCCAGATCGAACTCATCGTTCGAGGATCTGATGAAGCTGGGTAGGTGGCAGGAAACTGCTTATTGTAATTTGGAGATCAGAGGCATTACGCCATTACTGACCCACTGCAAACCGGTCATGCTGGAGGATGTTGCAGGCAGCAGAACGTTCTCCATGGCCTCTCCAGGCCCTGTCATGTCTGTCACATGTGCTCAGTGTGAACCTGCTTTCATTTGTGAAGAGCACAGGGTGCCAGTGGCGAATTTGCCAGTCTTGGTGTTCTCTGGCAAATGCCAAATGTCCTGCACGGTGTTGGGCTGTAAGCCCAACTCCCATCTGTGGACGTCGGGCCCTCATACCACCCTCATGGAGTCTGTTTCTGACCATTTGAACAGCCACATGCACATTTGTGGCCCGCTGGAGGTCATTTTGCAGGGCTCTGGCAGTGCTTCTCCTGTCCCTCCTTGCACAAAGGCGAAGGTAGCAGTCCTGATGCTGGGTTGTTGCCCTCCTACAGCCTCCTCCACATCTCCTGATGTACTGGCCTGTCTCCTGGTAGCACCTCCATGCTCTGGACACTACGCTGACAGACGCAGCAAAACTTCTTGCCACAGGTTGCATTGATGTGCCATCCTGGATGACCTGGACTACCTGAGCCACTTGTGTGGGTTGTAGACTCCGTCTCATGCTACCACTAGAGTGAAAGCACCGCCAGCATTCAAAAGTGACCAAACCATCAGCCAGAAAGCATAGGAACTGAGAAGTGGTTTGTGGTCACCACCTGCAGAACCACTCCTTTATTGGGGATGTCTTGCTAACTGCCTATGCTTTCCACCTGTTGTCTATTCCATTTGCACAACAGCATGTGAAATTGATTGTCAATCAGTGTTGCTACCTAAGTGGACAGTTTGATTCCACAGAAGTGTGATTGACTTGGAGTTACATTGTGTTGTTTAAGTGTTCCCCTTATTTTTTTGAGCAGTGTATATACAAACAACACATATACAATCTTTGCAGTGATGTGACATTGATTTTTCCATTTAAATCAATATATACATATTTACATTATTTTTTATTCCTACAATCTAACCAATTGTACCATTTTTCCCAGACAGTGTAGTATTCCATGTCTTCTCTATCTTGCAATTCTAGTGTGAGTTTGACCATTTCTGCACAATCCATTATTTTCTTTATTATCATACTTTCTGTGGGAATGCTATCTAGTTTCCAAATTTGTTCCAACTTTAAGTTATTCTTGCCTCTGTTAGTACATGTATTATGATATATTTAATTTCTTTCTTCAATACTGCTCTGATTATCCCTAAAAGAAACATTTCAGGCCTAAGTTCTATTTGGAGACCGGTAATTTCTTGTAACCATTTCCTTATTTTGTTCCTTTTTTTTTTTTTTGCTTTTGGGCAGGACCACCACATGTGAAAGAAGTACCTTGTTTGTTTTTACATTTCCAACATTCTGGGTTCATGTTTGAGTATACTTTAGCAAATCTTGCTGGTACTAGATGTCAACGGTAAAATATTTTATAGAGGTTTTCTTTATAGGCAGTAGCCATTATTAATTTATAGTTTTTGTTCCACAATTTTTCCCATTTCTCTAATTGTATATTATAACCAAAATTTCTTGCCCAGGCTATCATTGTTCCTTTGACTATTTCCTCTTCCCTATCAAATTTAAGTAAGTAATTATACATTTTAGTTGTAAATTTTTCTTCTGGTCCTAGTAAAATTTTGTCGATTTATTGTTGTTCTCTATCTATCCCAAATTCCTCCAGATCTTTTTTGTATCTTGTCTGCAATTGTAGATAGGGCCACCAATCTATAATTATTCCCTCTTCTCTGAATTCTTGGTTCGTTTTCAGTCTTCCTTGGTTATCCAGCAATTGGTTATATCTTATCATTTTGTTTAGGTCTAATGTATTTGGATAAATCATTGCTTTCATTGTTGAAAGCAAATCAGGTATTTTATAATGTTTTTATTTTATTTTACCCCAGACTTGTAATAATGCATTCCTGATAAAATGGTTTTGGAAGCGTGAATCTGTTTTGTTCTTTTTCTTCCACAAAAAGGCATGCCATCCTATTTGTAGGTCATGTCCTTCTAGAGTTGGTATTATCTTGTTCTTTAGAGATATCCACTCTTTAATCCATGCGAGTGCTGCTGCATGATAGTATTATTCCCAATCAGGGAGTCTGAAGCCACCTCTACTTCTACTATTCTGTAATAGTTTTGGCTTTATTTGGGACTTCTGATAGTGACATCACGATGGTGCGGAGAAGAGTGAGTGGAGCTCTGTGTCCTGAATTCAAGAATCAATGACCAAAAATAACGAGATGAAGAGTGAGATGGGGGAAATGAAAGGCAACATACATAAATTGGACAACAAAATAGGTATAATTCAGCAGACAATTGAAAAAAATGAACAAAAAATAAAAATGGTGGAAAACAGAACAGAGCAGACAGAAAAGAAACTGAAATCAGTAGATCAAACTAATGGCAATAAACAAGGGCTTAGAGGAATCTATTATATATTTGGAAATGAAACAAGTGGCCTTCTACCTACGTTTTCAAAATGTAATGGAAAACAAAGAAGATTTGAGAATAATTATGTCAGAACTGATAGCAGAAGCTACATGAAGGGATAATCAAGCAATTCAAAATGAAATAGATGAGATATACAGGATGCACACAAACTATGCTAGGCGTCATAAGTTACTGAGAGAAGTTCACATCAGATTCGCAAAGAAAAAAAATAAGAGGTGAAATCTATAAAATAACAAGAGACGAACCAATGACATAAAAGGAAAAAAAATCTGACACTGAAACAGATACTAAGACAAGTGAGAGAATAGAGAAGAGACTACTGTTTCCTGGCAATGCAATTGATAAAATACAACATACTATTCAGGTGGTTCACACCAGAAGGAATGTTAACATGGCAGGAGAAGAAAATAAGAATCAACAATTTAGACAAGGCACAGGAGTCCAACTTATGATAGTAGAAGAGGAATTTAGTAGCAAAGAAGAATTAGAAAGCAGAAGCCAAGAGGAGCCACAATCTGAGGAAAAAGAATAGGAACAAGAAGAGAGAAACAAAGAGGAAATAGAACAGCGTGAAAAAGAAGGGATAAGAACAAGAAACAACTGTATAGACAATAAAATGGAAGAAGATATTAAACTAATAACTATGAACATTAATGGATTAAATTCCCCAATAAAAAGGAAACAAATTTTACAAATTACAGAAACAAAAGGCAGATATAATATGTCTCCAAGAAGTACATATTAAGAAACAACATAAGAACTACTTGGAACAAACAAAATTAGGGAAATTATATACCTCATTGGCAGACCAGGAAAAAAATGGGATAGCTGTACATATCAAAGAAAAGATAAAATCAAAACAAATTTACTCTGATGACAACGGAAGAACTTTAATGATAGAAGTTAGAATACAACAAAAACAAGTATTATTAGTAATAATTTATGCCCCAAATGATAACCAAAAGAAATTTTATAGCTGGAAAGCTAGAATAAAAGACTAAAACCACAGAGTAGACTTAAATAATTTGGAAAATACCTTGGACTACCAGAATATTGAGTAAATGCTGGAATTGGCTCATTTAAAAAATTGATGTTTTGAAAGAAATGGAGATTTAAGTGAAAAAGACATTTTATAGGAGAAGCTGGGAAGCTGAAATAAAAGACTAAAATCACAGAGCAGATTTAAAGATCTTGAAAAATACTTTGGACTATCATCAGAGTATTGAGTAAATGCTGGATTTGGCTTATTTAAATAACTGATTATGTTTGGAAAGAAATGGAAACTGAGTGAAAGAAACATCTGTTGGAAATTTGAGAGAAGAGACCCATCTACTAATAATTGGAAAATAAACCATACTCCTATAATGTTGGTCTCTCTGAATCAGATTGAGGCATGATCGTTTATTCCATTTTTATTGCTGCTATGATGGGAGTTGAAGGAACAGCTGTGGAAACGAGAGGACTTTTCAATGAGATATTTTTGTTGTTCTGAAATATTATGGATCTGATCGATAGGAGGGATGAGAAAAGGGAAAATATCTTGCAAGTACAATGAATGAAGAACAAACTGCCCATGAATTGATGGAATCAACAGAAAGATGGGATGAAATGGACTACTTAAGCCAGTAAATGAAACACGAACAGGGAAAGAATATGGATCAGCAAAACCAGCAAATGAAGTAACAGCTCAATGAAGAGGAAGACCAGATAAATGGCAAGCAAGAGGAAGGAAGGAACAGATTAATTGGTCACATCAACAAATAAACCAAGGACTGGAGCAAAAAATAGGACTGACAAATCAGCTGATAAAGGAAAAAAGACAAGAAAATAAAACAGATAAATCAACAATTGGAGAGCCCGGAATATACTTTTGATAAGGAGATTGGGACATGGACAGATATTTGGGAGAATTGGCACCATAAGATTGTATTGGAAGAAATGTCTAGATTAAATAAGAAAGACACAGATGAAGATAAATATGAGGAGTGTGGGAGGTGAATTTAAAAATGGATAAGAAATGAAGCACCAAGGAGGAGAAGAAATGATGGATAAAAAGAATTGCCTTTTAAGTAGCCTGATTGTAAGCTAAAGGAAGCAGAAATAAAATTAAGGGAAATATTAAAATATACATTTTTGGAGAATGAATAAAAATAACGGATAGAAAGACTAGAAGTTTACAGATGTAAGGCATTTCCTTTTTGTATTTTTCAAATAATATAATGAGAATTACTTAAAATTTGATAAATGTAATAGAGATTACTAATATTGTTAGTGTGAATTGGATCAATAGGAATGATACTTAGAATTAATTTTGTTTACATATATAAGGAAATGTTTAGACTGAACAAGAAAGACATAGATGAAGACAGATAAAGATGAAGAGTTAGGGTTTTTTTATTTAGTTGATGTATACTTAAACAATATAATGAGGATTACTTAAATTTGACAAATGTGATAGAGATTACTAATATTATGATGATGAACTGGATTAATATGAATGATACCCAGAACCAACTAGGTTCACACACAATATCGATGTATATTGGAAAAAATAATTAAAAATATACCTTAAAAAAAAAACTGTATGAGCAGGTGAAAATTCCAGAAGAGAGAATTAAACAATATTTGGAAAAAGCAGATCCACCTAAAATAATGAAAACTGTGTTAAATGAATCAATGATGGAACTGTCAGAAGCAATTAAGAAGCAAAAGAATAATAAAACACCAGGACCAGATCAGCTGCCAGCAGAATTTTATAAACATTTACAAGATATTTTGGACCCATCAATGCTGAAAGTTTATAATGAAGTATTATTTAAAGTGAAGGTACCAAATTAGTAGATGGAAGCAAACATTACTCTTATTCCAAAAGAAGATTCAGATTTAATGCAGATAAAAAATTATAGACTTATATCTTTACTAAATGCTGATTATAAAATATATGCTTCAATAATAGCAGAGAGACTGAAAAGATTTTTGAATGAATTTATTCCTTCAGATCAAAATGGCTTGTTGCCTAAGAGACAGATTAAAAACAACATGAGAATGATTCTGAGTACATTGGAATATTATGAAGCACATCCTGGAAAACAAATGGTATTGATTTTTCTGGATATGCCGAAAGCATTTGACAATGTAAACTGGCAATTTATGCTGTTACAACTAAAATTTATGGATTTGGGGGAGAGATTTATTAACATGATTATAGTAATATATAACAAGTAAACAATATTCTCATGGGTCATCATGGCTGTTTAAATTTTTGAATAGAGACAAAAGGATAATCTAAAGTCTCTTTGAAGCTATATTACATGAAAAGGATACATAAGCAGTTGGAGATCTTCCTGTGTGCTCAGAATAATAACTAGAATTATTTAAACATTTTGTTAAAGTTACTTTGTAATGGTAAAAAAAATATATTTCCCAATTTTTATCACTGAGCATTGTGAATTTTATTGTTTGTTTCTTGCGAAGAGTAAATGCCATGGTATTTTGTAAACAGCTGCATTGTGTTTTAGCCTTTGGGCAAGGTACATGTTTTCCTGAGTATTTTTCCTTTGTCCTTTGCCAACTTTGGTGAACAAGCTGTTTATCTTTTTAGATTTTGGTGTACATTTTAAAGAATAGAAATGTGTAATATTTTATAATTTTAGAATACTGAAGTGGTTGCATTTGAATTTCTCCATAATTTATTCACACTGATATTATGTAACAAAATAAGGAATTATGAATCAAAATATTAAGAAAATTTAATGTAATTTAAATATTAATACAATATTTTTAGAAAAGCAAAGAGTTTAAAGATCCTAAACTGAATTAAAATTTAATTTTCCCTTCTTGGTGAAAATTTCTAGAAAGACATGATTCTAATCAATGGAATAATTTTTGTGCTCAGAATTGTAAAACAACATATTGATATGTAAAAAAACTATAAATGTTTTAAACATAATTTTTAAAAATATCATTTCAGTGATGAGGATGAATACTTGATTCCATACTAAAATACATAATGAAATAGGTCTGAAAGTTGTATTTGACCAATCAATTTTTTTATCATAATAAACTGTAAAGATGGCTCTATGCCTAATTTGCTTATGAATGAGAATAATTTGTTGTTGGTTTTTTTTTTTTTGCTTTATTTCAGGAGCTGCAAGAAATATAAAAGTATCTCCAGAGAAAGCTGAACTTTTTTTTCAGAAACTGAGAAATAAACATGAATTTACCATGTTGGTATCTCTCAAACAAACTCTCTTAAATTCAGGTGTTATTTTTTCTGTTCATCATTTAGATCACAGGTATGCAGAAAAATATACATTTCTTGACATTTATTCATGGTATATTCAAAGTGACATAAAAATAGGATCAAACCTACTTCATACTTAATAAGGGACACCTTGGAAAAAAGTGGATTAAGCATTGAAAAAATATTTTTGGAATAAAGCAAAGGCAAAAAAAAATGCTTGGCTAGGATAATTTCTAGTTGAGCTCAACTCCAAGAAGTCTAATTCTGCCAACTTGGAATAAACCTAAAATAAATCTGAAATATATGACGGACACTAACTTGGGCAGTGATCCTATGCATATCAAGCTTTATTGAAGCAAAGATTTATTTCTAATACATTTAATGAGGACTCTGAGCGTAGTTAAAACAGGGCTTTTAATTTTGATCATTCCCCAAAGTTGTAGAAGTCTACCTACAGAAAAAGTAGAAAACTAAAGAAGACCTGAGGACATTTGAGAAAGATCTCTTAAGTGACCATTCAAAGTTACTACAGCACTGAAAAATGTGACTTATGACTGTCCTTCAAAGTTATAACCTTTGCAGCATCCCCATGATCATATGATCAAAATTCAGATGCTTGGCTCTTGTTTATGACTGTTGCGATTTCCCAGGGTCATGTGATCACCTTTTGTGACTTTCTGACAAGCAAAGTAAACGTGGGAAGTCAGTTTCACTTAACAGACTACTAACGTACTGACTGCAGTGATTCACTTAACAAAGATGGCAAGAAAGATCATAAAATGGGGCAAAATTCACTTAACAAATGTCTTATTTAACAACAGAAATGTTGGGCTCAATGATGGTTGTAAGTCAAGGACTACCTGTATATGTTTAATTTTTGATATAACTTTAAATTTGAGTTGTTCTTTGTCCTACTGAAACAATTTAGGAGAAAATCTAACTATGCAGCATTTACTTCTTATGAATAAGTGTTCATGTTTAGTTTGTATGCAAAGAAATATGTTATCTATTTATTTGGTGTTAAATTACTTCATAACTTTCTGGCCCATTTCTGATGCAGGTACTTGGAACTAGAAAGCAGCGGCCATAGAAATGAAATTAGATTGCACTATCGTTCAGGAAACCATCGTTCACACACAGAAAAATTTCCTTACGTTTTGGCAGATGACAAATGGCACAGGCTGTCCTTAGCAATCAGTGCATCACATTTGATTTTGCATGTAGACTGCAATAAGTAAGTTAAAAGTTACATTTTGTTCCAGTAACTTATATGAATTAAAAGAACAGGACTTCTTCTAAAAATTATTTTACTCCTAATTTCTTTTTTAAAATCAGAATATATGAGAGAGTGGTGGAAAAACCATATATGGATTTACCAGTTGGCACTACATTTTGGTTGGGACAAAGGAACAGCGCTCATGGTTTTTTCAAGGTATGTTTTTTTTCTTGAAATCCTTTTTCCAAGTTTAGGTAGACATGGTCATTTAGCTTAAGTAATGCATATATATGATTGTATTATGATTTTAGCTTCTCTAACTTAAAACACTCTGGGATTTTTCATGTTTAAATTAGATTTTTTTGTGTTTTTGTTCCATGTTTTAAAAGTTAAACATATGAAGTTCTTTTCCTCCTATACTGAATCTGGTTATTGAATTTAACATTTACACACTGGCTGGATGCTGAAAGAAAATCAAAAACAGTAAATTCTCCCCTTTTTCCTGGGACATTATTTTACCAAAAGTATAAACTTTACTGAATAAATCCACATTGGCACAGAAGTGAAACCAGCTCTGGCTTCCTGTGCAAAAGCACCATATTTCATTCCCCTTTCCCCACAGGCCACCCACAGTCCATTACATCAACCAATCACTTCTGTTTATTTTGTTATGAGAACCAGCCAGCCACACTGTGACATCTGCTCTGGGTGTCCTTGAGGGGGAGAGCAATATCTCATGGGAACCCACAATGCTTGGATGCCATTCCTCCCCACTCTTGCATTCCAATTCACCACCCCCAAGCTGCCAGCGAAGTGGAAAACAGGTGAATGTTTGTGTCAGTCTTACCATAACCCCCCACCCTCCGAAGAAGGGTAGACCCGAAACAACAATAACCACACATACACATTATTACTTACATCCTAACTACTGCTGCATTCCTTATTGGGGCCATTGAGGGTACCTAGTGTGAAACTTCTTAAACATTTCCATTTTTATATTTTCTAACATGGCATACAAAGAGAATACAAAAGTAAATAATAGGAGAATTAGGGAAGAGAAAAAGGAAGTGGATAGTGGAGGAAAGGAAAAGAAAGAAAAAAAAAGGAAAAAAGACATTTAACTTCCAACTCCTTTGGTGCAATAAAATAAGACATTAACATCTAACCGCAACTTTTTACTTTTATAGAATAATATAAACCATCCATTTTGATAATTCTAATTGATAAAACCCAAAATCAAACTTTCATTTTTTCCATCTCAAGCACAAATTCCAGAAGTGGTTTCCAAGTAGAAATAATGGTATTTGTACTTTTTTTCTTTAATTAAAGGAGTCAATTTAGCCATCTCTGCTAACTCCATCAGTTTTTGTAGCCATTCATCCATTGTGGGGATTGCTTCTGGACTTTGTGTTTGAGGTGGGGAAAAAAATGAAACTTTCATTTTGGGAGGAACCATCCACTCCGTCTACTAATAGGTAGCCTTTCCACAGTACTAGTTGTTGTAATATTTCCTTGTAATATCTGGAATTGAGGATCTTTTGGATCTCATAGTGCTCCTCTCCCTTTACTAGGATGGGAGGAGGGGATGGTTCTTTGACTGGGCTCAAGCCAGATCCCCAAAAGGATTTTAAAAGGCTGCAGTGAAATATCAGATGAACTTGCCTGAAGCTTCTTGGCAATTTCAGCTCCACTGTCACTAGATTCATGATCCGGATGATTAGGAAAGGTCCTACATATTTGGGACTTAACTTTTTACAAGGCTGACTCAGCTTTAGATACTTAGTGGACAAATATACTTTACCTCACTGTCAATTCCCTTTGGGGGGGCTTTTCTGATCTGCTTGCCTTTTTTTGGGCTTTCCCTAACTTTATTTAGTGCTTCATGCATGGTGGACCATATGGCTTTTAGAGTATCCATCCAATCAACTAATGACACTGAAGATGGAGCTTCCTGTGAGATATCTTGTATGGGTATGAACTGTGCTACATTCCCTGTGGCCACTTTGAAAGGGTAAAACCTGTGCTGCTGTGTGCCCTGTTGTTATATGTCACTTCTGTGAAAGGCAGGAGATTGACCTAATTAGTCTGCTGATAATTTATATTATTCAGCAGCCCTTTTGTAGTTGGATGGTAGGTGGAGCTAAGTCTCTAGAAGGAACCTATCAATTTTAAAAATTCCTACCACAATTTTGCAGTTAACTGCACTCACTTATCTGAGATAATACACTTTGGGACTCTGTATAGTCTGTACACGTGCTGCACGAATATCTTGGCTAGGGTCCAGCTAGAAGAAATGGTAAAGGTTCCAAGTTATATATCCCATTCAATAAGAACTCTGAGGCAGGCATATTCCTCAAATAACATTTTGTTGGAAGATATCAAATTGGCATTTTCTTGGTGAAAAATCAGCTCTAAGTTCCTGCCAGTTTTAACACTCAATTAAAAGTAAAACTTTGTCATTTCCCCCCAGAGTCACCAATCACATGATCCAAACAGCATGTAGTCCAGTTGCTAGGTGACCTCAGTTACTATCTTTCAAACACCTGCACCAATATCCTTGATTCCAGGGGAAACAATTTTATTTTGGCTGCAGCACCCCAGCTATCTCTACCCCCCTCCCTGGCCCCTTTGCTCCAGGCTGTGTCATCCCTGAAGCAGTGAGAAGAAACTCTCTAGAGAAAAACTACAAAATAAAATGGTCACAGTTCAGCCAACTTCATGGTTGACAGGAATCTTCAGACATGCCACAAGTGTGCCTGCTTCAAGAACAGGTTGATGACAGTCCAGATTACTATGTTCCCTGCCCTCTCAAGCAGCTCCACAATGAAGTCCATGGATATCTCCTCCCATGAGCTAGCTGGGTTTGCTGCCAACTGTAGCAAGTCTGGAGGCTTCTCAGATAGGCATTTCATGGACACACAAACAGGACAGCTGGCCATATAGGCATCTATGTCTTTTTCCATCTTTGGCTGCCAGAATTGTCTCTTCACCAGGTGAAAGGTCTTCAAAAACCCAAAATACCCTGTAGATTTTCCATTGTGGCTCCTCTGTAGGACCAAAGTTCTCTGGCTGGCTGGGATGTACATTTTACTCTCCTTCCATGCCAAGCCTTCCTTCATCAATAGGTCATCTTTATGTCTCTGGAACCATTTATCTGCCCCTATCCTCTCAAATTTCCATGCTTCCTTTTTTCCAACAGATGTTTATTTCACTCAATTTCCATTTCTTTCCAAACAAAATCAATTATTTAAATAAGCCAAGTCCAGCTCAATACTCTGATAGTCCAAAGTATTTCTCAAGATCTTTAAATCTGCTCTGTGATTTTAGTCTTTTATTCCAGTTTCCCAGATTCTCTTATAAAATGTCTTTTTCACTTAAATCTCAATTTCTTTCAAAACAAGGTCAATTGTTTAAATGAGCCAATGCCAGCATTTACTCAATATTCTGATAGTCCAAGTTATTTTACAAGTTATTTAAGTCTACTCTGTAGTTTTAGTCTTTTATTCTAGCTTCCCAGCATCTCTCTTATAAAATTTTCGCCTCTGGTAAGCATAAAGCTTACCAGTTAAAGATCACAACCACCAAATTTCAAATATTTCAAAAGAAATCTGGTTGTTAGGAGTATGCTCTGTGTTCTAATAATTAATAGATGGCACTCTCCTCCCAAATTTTCATGCTGCCTTTTTTCTAGCAGATATTAATTTCAATCAAGATCCATTTCTTACAAAGCAGTCAGTTATTTAAATGAACCAGTTCCAACATTTACTCCATATTATAATAGTCCAAATTATTTTCCAAGTTCTTTAAGTCAGCTCTGTAATTTTAGTCTTTTATTCTGATTTCCCAGAGCTTCTTTTGTAAAATGACTTTCTTATTTCCACCTCTGGAAATAAGAAACAATAATTGTTGTGAGACAATAAAGAGTTAAAAGTCACAGCCCTCCATGGGATATCAAATTCCTTTACCTCCCCTGTAACTCTCCAGGAGTCTAAGAGTCTCTTTTCCTTTCATTAGTAGATGGTACTCTTGACTTGCTTTTCAACAAAAATCTCTGAAGTGCTTATTTTCGCAGCCTAAACAATTGTGTTATAAGAGTCTCTTATCATAGATTTTTTTTATTCCTTGGGGTTGGTTTTTAAGTAAAAGAAGAATCAGCAACAATCTCTATTCACTGCTCTATTTGCTCCTGCACTTTCTTAGGTGTTCTGAACTATCCCTGGTTTGATGGCAGCCATGTTATCTGACTGCCACTGGTCCTTGTCTTTGGATGAGGGGGATTTTCCAAGTCACGGAGGAGAGATGCGGCTCTCCTCAACCTGCAAGATGCCCCCTTTCCCTACAGGGTGGCTATGGCTTCTTTTGGAGCCCTCCAACAGGGAGAGTTTGGAGCAGGGCCACAGAGCTCATGGTCATTGCCTCCAGTGCCACTAGAAGCACAGCCAGAAATCTGCCCATACAGTTTTTCATAATAGCCTTGTTTTGATGATATAGTGTTCCTTTCTCATCTACTAATCCATGTATCGATTTCTTTTCTTTCTCTATTTTCAATTTGTATTCAAGGTTTATTCGCATTTTCAAAAAAAATGTTTTGCATTTTTAATTTTTTGAGTCAATTCGTTATGTAGCAAATTCAGTTTGTGTTTTGTTAATTCCATTTGATTTTTTAAAGTCTTTTTTTTGGTGGTTCTTTCTGTAGTTCTAATTCCAATCTTTCATGTTTTCTTCTTCTAATGTCTTTTGGTTTGTTTTCTTTTTCTTATTTTTTTCCTGCTATAGGTTATAGCTAATCCCCAAATATACACCTTGGCAGTATCCCACACATTTTGTAGTGAGATTTCTTCTTTCCTATTTTCTTTTTTAAAAAGTCCATTTCTCATTCCATAGTTTGTATAAATTCCTATCTAGTATTGACTGGTTTAATGTCCATCTCTTTTGTCCTTTCCACTTGACTCTCACTGGATGGTGATCTGCCCAGACACTTACTTGCCTCTAGCTCTATTTCTTGAACAGAATTTTGATGGTAGAAATAGAAATAAATTATAATATTAATAGTAGAAATTTTATAATATTAATATTAATAGTAGAAATTTTAATAGTAGAAATTTTTTCCACAAATGGGAGCCAGGAACAATTTTTTAGAAATTTACATAATATAATTCAAGATATAGAGTATGACAAGATTTGTGTTCTAGGTGACTTTAATGCAATCATTGATAAAACATTAGACTACAAAAACAACACAAGAATAGGGAAAAGAAGAATATTACCTAAAACCTTCTTTTAAATAGCTGAAAATTTAAACATCCAAGACATCTGGAGAGAAAGGAATCAAGAAAAAAAGCAATACACCTTTTACTGAAACAGACAACAATCATGGTCGAGAATCAACATGGTGTGGATGTTGAAGGTAATTAATTCAGAAGTAAAGGAAGTAAAAATAGAAACAAACCTATGGGCAGATCACAATCATATGAGATTTAGCTGGAAATTATGAAATAAAAATCCAAGATAGACTCTGCAAAGATCAATTTTAAAAGAGAATGACTTTAGGTCTAAAATGGAGAAAGAATTGGGGTTCTTTTTCAAAGAAAATAAGAAAGAAGACACATCCCTACAAATTCCTTGTGACACAGCAAAGGTTTACATGAGAGGGGTGGCCATAACATACATGGCAAAAAGAAAGAAAGAAAAAAAGCAGCAACAGAGAATCCTAGAAGGAGAGTATAAAAGAAACAAAACTCAAGGAAGAACCACAAAAAAAAAAATGTAAAATAACAAATGGACCTAATTAAACATAAAATTAACCTGCTTGAGAAAGAAGAACTAGTGCGACAACTAAAAAAGACAAAATAAAACTTATTCGAGAATGCCAATAAACGGGAAGATGGTTAGCCTATAAATTGAGGAAACAGAGAGAAAAAAAGTTGGATCACCAAACTACAGAATGAACAAGGGAAGATATGCGGAGGAGGAAAAAAAATAGAATCCAGGGGTTCTATGAGAAATTATGCAATGAAGACAGCCACACCATAGAAGAAAAGGTGATATCTAAAGGATGCAGAATTACTGAAAATAACGGTAGAAACAAAAAATATGTTAAACATAGAGATAAGATTGTCAGAAGTAATTGTGACGATA
This sequence comes from Pseudonaja textilis, assembly GCF_900518735.1. Next base: position 41,290,224 of record NW_020769308.1, read on the forward strand.
AATAAACAAAACCAACAACAAGACACCAGGCCCAGATGGACTCTGGCAGAGTTGTACAAAGATCAACAAGAAATTTTTGGAAATATATTACTCAAAGTATTCAATGCAGTCCAAGAAGAGGTGAAAATATCACAAACGTGGAAAGAAGCAACCATTACAATATCCCCAAAGAAAATACAGACCAAACACTTATTAAAAATTATAGACCAATATCTCTTTTAAACACAGAGTATAAGATTTTTGCATCAATAGTAGCTGATCAATTTTAAAAATTCCTAAATGATTTTATACATGCCGACCAAAACGGCTTTCTACCAAAAAGACAACTCAAAAATAATATAAGAGTAATTTTAGATGCCATGGAATTTTATGAAGTACATAGCGGGGAGCAGATGGCACTACTGCTTCTGGATGCCCAAAAGGCATTCAATAACATCAAATGGGATTTTATTCTACAACAACCTAGATATATGGATTTTGGTCAGAAATCTGTAAACATAATATCGACTATATATAACAAGCAGGACACCAAAATAATAATAAATGGAGAGACAACGAAAAATTTTAAAATTAAAAAAGGTACGAGGCAAGGTTGCCCACTATCTCCACTTCTGTTTATACTAACACTAGAAGTACTAACAAGGATAATTAGAAAAAAAACATCAATAAAAGGTCTAGAAATTAAGAAAAAAATATTTAAATTAAAAGCCTTTGCAAATGACCTAGTTTTTATCCTGGAAGAACCACAACAATAGGGACTAAAACTCATAGAATTACTAGAAGAATATGGAGATGTCGCCGGATTGAAAATTAACAAAGAGAAAACTAAAATAATCACTAAGTATATGACGAACAAACAAAAGAAACATTGACCAAGGTAATGGTCATTCAGATAATTAATAAAATAAAATATCTATTCACGCATCAGCAAGATGCATAACAATCAAGGAAGATAATTATGCCACATTAATGAAACATAACAGAGGATCTGGAAAGATGGGGAAACTTAAGGTTATCTCTCATGGGTAGAATAGCCATAATAAAGATTAAAGTCCTGCCAAAATTACTCTTCCTCTTTCAAAACATACCCATAAAATTAGATATATATATATATTTTGCGATTTGAACAAAATAACATTAAATTTTATATGGCAAAGGAAAAAACCCAGGATTCAACTAAAATTGTTACAAGATGCCAAAGAAAGAGTTCACCAGATTGGGAAACATATTACCAGGCAGCAACACTTACTTGGGAATTGGATAACCTTAAAAAAAAAAGATTATTAGTGTTAGAAGGATATAATCTACAGTTAGGCTGGCATGCCTTTTTATGGTATGGCAGACATGATGCTCACCAATATTTTCAACAACATCAGATTAGATAGGCATTATTATTGGTATCGAATAAAATCAAACAACAAATATACATAGAAACCCCAGTTTGGCTATCCACTCTTGAAGCTTTAGTACACCCAAACTTTTTTAGTCAAGGAAAAATTATCACATATAAAGATATTACAAATGAAGCAGGAGAATTGAAATCAAGACAAGAGCTAAAAGAACAAGGGATGGAACTGGAATGGTGGGTCTATCTGCAAGTCCAATCAAGATATGGAAAAAAATATGAAAGAATGGGTGATTAATAGCTCATGACACTAGATGAAATACTACTTGAATCAGAGGATAAATTGATAAGAAAAATATACAGATTCTCACTGGATTATTAATTGGAGGAGAAGCAGGTAAAAGAAACGATGTTGGTGTGGGCTAAAAACTTTGGGCATGGTATTAATTTGGATAAATGGCAAATTTTATGTGAGAGAAATAAAAAATAACATTGGCCACATTGTATAAGGAAAACCTATATAAAATGTTTTATAGGTGGTACCTTCCATCAGCAAAATTGACCAAAATGTATAAAATATATCACCCAACTGCTGGAAATGTACCCAAAATTTAATTCCTCAAAATTTAATTATCCTAATAATTGGTGTTTGGTTAACTTTTTTATCTAACAGAAAAAGTTTAAATTATTTATTTGTTAATAGAAAGATTACCTCTGTTTGATTTTTATTTTATCAGCCAAGGATGGAAGTATTTTACATACTACAGAGTTTGATTTTAATACATTACATTTGTACTGATTTTTAAAAATATGGAGGACTGTGAATAATTTGATTATACCTTTTTTGTAGTCCCTAAAATATTTATATTTTGTACTTGGGTATGGTACAATAACATTTACAACATATTTTTGAGTTGCTTATCCACATAGATGTTCCATTCTCTTCCTCTAAATAATTTAAGATTTGTAGAATGATATAAATGATAAGAACTTAATATTTATTTTCATAAAATCATATTCATGTGATTTTATGTTAGATTTTCTTAATTTGAGTTTCTCTGCAATGGGACTTTTGAGTCTTGACTAGCATGATGAATGTTTTCTGAATATCTAGAACACTTAAGTTGGGTAAGGATAAGATATTGAACAGTGTTTTGTTTTTAGACTGGCTTGTAGACTTTTCTTTCTTTTTCTTTTCTTTCATCTGTTTTCAATTTTATAGCATAATCTAGTGACTAGAAATAAAGGAAAAGATGAATAGAATTAACTAGAAAAAGAGAAATAGAAATAGAATGAAGATTGAAAATTCCCTGTTCTTTTTATAGGAAAATTTTCTGTTCTTTTCTAGTTTAAAGAAATTCACCTGAAATAATAGAGCTGAGAAACATTTGGACATGTAAGGTTATTGAGAAGATGCACTTTATTCCTAAAATATCTTCTGTTCAGTTCATACTTAACTTTGAATATCTTGGTAGAACTAATTTCACATAAGTATTCGGACCAATATATTTTATAGTATTTTATTCTACCATTTTGTTTCACCATAATGGCTTTCAGTATAATGGCTTCACTATAATGGCTTTTTCATTATAATGGCTTTTTCAGGTCTGTATGCATCATTTAAATAACTATTAAAACTTGGATTTTTATTTATTTATTCTTAGTTGAATTTCACACATATACCCAAAACTTTTGAAATCAATGTGGCTCCTAAAAAAGACTAATGCTTGATTTGAAATCAGGAATAATCAGCTGCTGAGATTTGGAATATAATCATACCATGTTTTCTGGTACAAAATCATTTGTTTCTTTAATAATTGTATGCTATATATTGCTTCATGTATTTTTATGACTAAGTATGCCCTTGAAATTCACACAGGATTATGAAAAAGAAATTAGTAAATATAGCTGTCTAATTAGTCTATATATACCAATGGTTGTATATTCCCTTTTATTGTTAAAGTCAGGAAACTAGTGATCCTTTAGAAGTTGTTTAGAAGGTGTCATTCCAACTGTCTGTCACCATTTTATTTGCACTTATTTCTGTAGAATTATTCTTAACAGATTTGTGAAGTATAATTGTTGAAGACCTTCGTGATTTTGAATACAATCTACAATGTATTATTTTGCCTAAATTTTCTTAAATAAATTAACTTGTAACTCACCATTGTAGTTATGACTTATATTGCCATATTTTGTTTTAATGAATGGCTCAAAATTCAGTTAAACTGCATATTATATCTAAATTGCTTTTAAGATCACTTGAAACCTTTCCTTTGGCAACTAAATGAAAGTGACAGTGAATTCACAGCAAGCAGTCTCTTCCTAATTAATTATACCTTGACATTTGATCTTAAATGTCTGAAAATGGTTGACTGTATCAGTATGTTCATGCATTGTTACCTCTAATGCTACAATAAATAAATTAGAGAAACAATGATTTCATAGAAACGGTGTTTTTGTTTGTAGAAAGGTGCAAAAAAGTATACTAAAACTATGACAGTTTTATATAGAAATTTGGGATATTTTATTGCCAGGAATATAAAATTTCTTGTATCACTTTGCTACAGGGCATAATGCAAGATGTGCAATTTCTTATCATGCCTCAAGGATTTATCTCTCAGTGCCCAGATCTTAATCGCAGTAAGTCCTCTACTTTTTATGCCATAATATCCAGTATGATGGATTGTTTAATTTTTTATATACTGATTGGTTCTTAAAATGTATTGCTGTTCAATGCAACTTGCTAGACTGAAAAGACAATCTTATGAATTGCTATTCGTATTAAATTCAGTTGGCTTTCTTATTATAAGATTGCAATTTTTTGCTTAAAGTAATTGCAATGAGATCAATGCAGTATTTGTAATTTCAGCATGCCCAACGTGTAATGACTTCCATGGTCTTGTGCAGAAAATAATGGAGCTGCAGGATATTTTAGCCAAAACATCTGCAAAGGTAATAAGCTCTTCAGAAGCTTTTAGCGAGCTGAATAAAACTAACTTTTTTCACTTAATTGATTTGAAGTTTTTATGCAAGTCTAAGATTATTGAAAATCTAAGTAAAGCTTCTTTCCATACAACTACTTAGTATTTCTTAATATATTAAGTAAGGATTCTTTACATAGAAATTTTATTTAATTTAAGGTTCCAAAATGTTAAAAAATATTTTTGCTTCAGGATTGTAACCAATCATATTTTTTAAAAAATAAGTAATTCTTATTACGTTTGTTCATTGGAAGTATCGGGTAATTTACTTACACTGTAGTAACATGGTTGCTATTAGTTTAAATTGATAAACGACATGACATTTTTAATACCAGTGTTTATTTAAAATACGATTGATTCAATAAATGAATATATGATTTGTTTTTAGCATTTCTGTTTTCACATTTAGCAATATTCTTCTGCTGATTGAGATGTATTACATAGTGAGCTTAATTTGTGAGGGCAAATCTTTCTGTACTTAACAAATCTCTTTCTGTGAAACATCTACCTAGCTGTCCCGAGCTGAGCAGAGGATGACTAAGTTGGATCAGTGCTATTGTGAAAGAACCTGCACTATGAAAGGCATCAGTTACAGAGAATTTGAATCTTGGACAGATGGCTGTAAGAACTGCACTTGCCTGGTATGAGTGTAAACTTACAAAAATTCAAGGACCTAATTATGTATTAAAATATTTATGGATTTTGATTAAAAATAATTATCAGACCAAATCACTTAAAAGCAAAGAAATCATAGTGTCCATAAAAAATTGCAGAATCCATAATTAGGCCTACCAGTATTATAAAATCATACTGTCTTGTTTTCTACAACAAAATAAATCTGTATATATTTAAAAAAAAAATTAACATTATAATATAAGTTGCACTTTCTCTTTTAAAATACTTTTGATGAAACAGAGCTGTAAGTGTCAATAACATTCTAATGTTGGGAAATATCAGGATAAGCAAAAGTATTGCCCTTCCAGCCTGTTTGCCCTGTTTGCCCTGTGGTTGATGTTTGTTTAGTAATAGATTTTATATGTGTTCCAAATTCACAGCATGACTTGGGTAGCACTGAAAGAACCAATAACAAAAATAAGACAAAATAACAATACTAGGTACAAGGAAGGTATAACTATTAAAAAGTCAACAGGGACCCAAATTTGTTAAATGTCACCAGAAGGGAACTCATTCTAAACCAAATGCCTGAGGAAATAGCCTGATCCTCTCTGTTACAATGAATAATACGATCTGTGGTCATAATATATTAAAATATGGCTAAATCTTATAGAATGTTGAATGAAAGGTTAATAAAGCAAAGAGATAAGTGTAATAAATTTAATTCATTTCAGTGGAACTGAAAATAGCAGTTGGCTTTAGGATCAGTTCACAATTATATTTCATGCTGTAGGAAATGTAGCTGCATTTATGTGTCTTTGGTTTAAAACATGTTAACCACAATGAGATATTCATGAGATATTCATCTATTATTGGGATTTTCTACCTTGAGTTAGTGAAACAGTGTCAGTGTTGTAAAGAATATTAATTGTTCATGTAGAACATACCGTATTCACTATGTTAGGAAGCTGGCTCATTACATTTGATTTTATCAGAACTATGCAGTTATTATTAATCATTTAAGAACAGGGTTTTTTCAAATAAATTTACACAATGATGTTACTAAAACATTCCATTAGTGAGGCTGGCTACTTTCATCTACATTCTGTTCTATTGCTTTTCTCCAAGAGATTTACATTTTGGAGATGGTATTTTATCTTTTCAAATTATTAGTTGACTTCTTATCTAAAAAGATGCTTTATAGCTGCACACTTATTCCTTATTGGTTTAAGAACGAAGTAGAGAAATTCAAAAACAGAGATGCAAAAGTAGATAAGATAGATATAATAATTGATCTGTGAAAGTTACACCATAATTTGAAAGACTTTGATTTTTGAAAAATCATACTGAAACATAATAGTCAATAATCTTCAAATTACAGTATAATACAACATCTTGATTGATAATGACAGGATTTGGAACATCTTTAGGAATAATTGAAATGGTTTATCAGAAATCTAAATCATCTTACATAATGTGTTTCTCCTTCATAATTACTGTTATATAAGACATGATATGTTTTAAAGAATTCATGTCTTCAACTACCCAGTTTTATTTATTTGGAAAATTAATAGACTAGGTTCTGGCAATGGTTTTTAAAATAAGCTTTTGTTTTTTAGAATGGTACTATCCAGTGTGAAACATTGATTTGCCCACTTCCTGATTGTCTTCCTAATTCTGCACCTGCATATGTAGATGACAAGTGCTGCAAGGAATGTCAACGTAAGTCTTTATATTTTTTTATATATAATATTCATTGTTCCATATTACAGTATGTACAACCCTTCATTTCTATGCATATGTCTCAGGTTTTCACCACTGAAACAGAGTGTAATTTTATTGCTAATGAGATTGGTACCAAGTATTCACAATGAACTTTTATAGATGTTACATTAAGAGACAATGTAGGCAGTTCAGCCAAGCTTAAATTAAATGGAATATTTATCATGTAGCATTTCCAATGGCTTCTGGTTATGACTGTTTCATATGTGAATAGATCCATTGACTAGCAGAATTTTCATAAAGGAAGTTGTCCAGAATAAATCATATATCATGAAATTTAGATATCTACCAGGGTCATTCTTTACAGTTGACAAAGCTTTGTGTTAGGTCTATTAGTCTTTAATACGTAGCACAATTTGCTAGTTTTAAGATATAATAGCATTCTTTCTTGTAACTTATGTTACCTCTGTATGCATATGTGAAGTATAGAATGCTTTAGGAATGGGATAATAATGTTAGTTATTCTAGAGGAAAATTTTGCTCAAGTTATTCTGCCTAATTGTTTTCTTTAAAACCAATTTTCACTTTAAAAAGTCATTCCAAATTTATGAGATATAAAAATGCAGAAAACTGCAGTCCTACTTCTATCAAATTTAGATATGTGTGTATATTTATATAGCTTGTTCTCTTATTAGGATTTAACCCTCATTTTCTCAATGTTGTTTCTACTTAATTTCAGCAATGTATATTACTTCTATGGTGATATTTAAATAGCATTATTTTCTAGTGCATGTTATCATGGGACAAAATGGTTTATACTGGTAATCTTTGATTTATGACCAGTTGCTTACTGACGTCTGAAGTTACTGTGGATCTTCAAAAGATACTTATATCCCAGTTCCAAAGTTCCAACACCGCCTCCATAGTCACATGACACATTTTACAATTTTTTTTTGCCAACAACTGGCATTTATTTCCATTATGGAAAGTAAAGGTTCCATTATGGTCATAATTCAAGGACCATCTGAAATTTGTATTTATTTGTCATTATATTTTGAATGTAACATTACTCCTTTCTTCCTCTCTCCCTACCCACTTTCTTTATGAATACATATTATCACATATATGCATTAAATATCCTTCATTATTTTTAAGGGCAATATGTAATTATGCTCTACTTTATTTTTTTTCAAGCCATCAGTATTTTTACCATTAAAATGAATCCTATATTTGATTGGAATCTGAAAAGGCAACAGAAAACATACCATTACACAAAAATTCCAAGGCTCTTATAACTACTAAACTTTACAAAATATAGGCTCAATTCTCTTCTTTCTAATATAAATGTACAATATATCATATAGCTACTTATATACAGTGATTAAGGCACCAGGCTAGAAATTAGGAGACTGTGAGTTATGGTTCTCTCTTAAGGATGAAACCAGTTTAGTGACCTTGGCTCTCTTTCCGCCAGCCCTAAGAAGCAAGCAAAGGCAAGCCACTTCTGAAAACTTGCTCAAACCACAAGCAATAAATCTTACTTTGAGATCAGAGGTTTATTTCATGAGCAATTTGGAACATGAAAAGCCATCATAACATAATAACGTTTCTAGTAAGATAATACTTACTAATAACAACCCATTGCAATGAGGTTCAGAGATAGCAGCTAACTCCAGAAAGGATAGCTACTATCAGTGGCCCCGATTTCAGATTTACCCTCTTCTTTTATATCCCTCTTCTTCTGAAGCCCACCCAATGGTATATAATCTTACTGGATGTACTTCCCTATTCCCACATACTGTCCATCACTTAATACCCACTTGTAGGTATATGCCAACTCTTTGCCAACTCACTTACCACATGCTACTTTCAGTTCCCCCTTTTCTCAATGTCCCAGACATTTGTGATCCAAAATAGCTCTATTTTTGATTGTCCAGCAGATATATACTTTTTTCAGAAGTAGCAGATAGTAACATATTGCGAAGCTTGCAAAATTTTGTTTCGCCATGGTTGCAAAATCAGCTCAGCCAGCAGTTATTATATATTGTTAATTTGAGACCTTCAATTAAGCAGAGGCCTACACCAACTTTAGGGCCTAGTTGTCTTCCTCTCGTAATATATATCACATTACATCTTTATAATCATTTTCTGTTCTAAGTTTTAAAAAAATATTCAATAGCACTTCTGCAGACTTGTACATAGAAACACAAACATAGTAAACATGGTAACAAATGAAATCAGTTAATTACAGTCCTAAGTCCAGATACAATAAAATATATAATAGTAGAATATGAAACAGAATAAATATAACAGGATATATGAATAATTAAGAACAGATTGAAATAAAATAAAATGAAAACATAATGTTGTAGGTTTTTTTACTTGGAAAGATATTCTTGTCTGAAATAAGTAACATTAAGTAAAAATCTGCTTAGAGTTCTTATATAAGGAGCAGCATAGTAATATGAGTTTCTATTGAGCCATCACTACATGGACATAACTGAAGGTACACAGGTATCTTTAAAAGATCAAAAGGACTGTTTAGGGCAATGCACCCAGCCTGCTAAAGTGAAGACCTGACAAAATTTTAGAATCATAATGGATGATAAATAGGAGGTTGCTTGAATTTGTTTGAAATCTATATCCCGAATTTGTTGTTTCAGAGCAGTTTATCAAAACTTCTGGGAACAGAATTTTCCATAGAGAAATCCATTGAATGATTTTTATGTAGCACTTTTTGAAATCATGCTGATTTAAAATGATCTCTAAATACCAATGGAGCCAAATCTATAGGAAGAAGGAGTAACTTTAGCCAGAAAGTAATGAAAAACCATGCGGTAGTGTCCAATGAGACTATACCTGTCTCTATATGTAAGATGGCATTTTGGGAATCAACAGCATGGCTTGAATAAACTTATTTTGAATAGTTTCAAGAATATGAACCTTTGCCAAAACAAACAAACCATAAAGAGGTTGAGCCAGGGATGTAATGGGTTCCTTTTAAGTGATAAAATCTTACAATAGTTCTGGAAGTATCCTATGCAACACTTGTTCAGCAAAGAAAAAAAAGAGTATTCCAGAACAGAAAAACACAGAACTACACTCCAAAATATTTATAGCTACACATCTGTTCAATTTGAATCACATTTACTTCCCATTTGTGAATTTGATGATAATGTAAGGCCCAATACTGAATCTTAGTTCTATTGGTTTATTAATAGTTTTTGTTCAGAAATAAAATTACACAGAATAAAATTAGTGCCCTAAAGTGCTTTTGTCAAACCTGCCCCAATCAGGTCTCTTATTAAAGAAATCAACTCCGTGTGGGTGAAGTGATAGGTTCTTTTACTAAAATCTGCTGATTGCAGTAAAGTCAGGCCAGTCAACCAATGGAACAGCTTGCCCTCGGAAGTTGTGGGAGCATCATCACTTGAGACTTTCAAGAAGAGATTGGACTGCCATTTGTCAGAAATGGTGTAGGGTCTCCCGCTTGAGTGGAGGGTTGGATTAGATCACCTACAAGGTCCCTTCCAATACTGATTATCTGTTATCAGATACATTTTTCCCCTTCTCCCAACCCTCCTCTCATGACCAGTTTATGTTCAGCCAATGAAGAGCCACGTAGGTTTTTTGAGATGTTTGGGGTAGTCCACATTCCAGTCTCAGGGCACTTGGCTTTGAGAGCTGGCATCAACTGGTTCTGTGCTTCCCTCGTCTTTGTCAAGCTGTCATCCTCCCTCCCTATTTATTGCTCATTTCTCCTCCTTCTCCCACCTCCTTCCTGCTAGCCTTTGATGCGCATGTGTGTGTGATTCCCTTGCTGTGCACCACACATCTGCACATGCATGCACGACCCCCTTGCTGCACGCCTGCACATGTGCATGCAATTGCCCCACTGCGTGCCATGTATCTCTGCACCTGCGTGTGCGATTCCCCACCATGCACCATCCATCTGCACATGCACGCACAACCCCCCAGCATGTGCTGTGCATCTGTGCATGCACACATATTTCCCATGCACCCCTGCCCCCCGCACATGCCTGCCAGATATTTGACAATCAGCTGTCGGGTGGCAGTGGTGCGTGCACATTCACAGTGGGGCTCTTCTGGGCGAGCTCTCACGTGCCGGTGGAAATGGCTCTGCGTGCCATAGGTTCACCATCACGGATAGTGGAAATAACCTTGCTGACCCAACCTCAGTCTTAAAGCCACAATACCCTGCTGTCTCATTCTCATTGCATCAGAATTTACAGCAGCCTTACAATAGCTGATCAGCTGTTAAAATCTCCAATACCTTAACATGTTGGTATTTCAAGCAGCATTGAAGGTATTGCTCCAAGACTGCATTCATGCATTCACAGGCTCCATTCATTTGAGACTGATGGGCAGAACTAAGATACTAAGAAACTCAGGAACTCACTGCTAGAGGCCTCTGCAGTCCAATGGCATAACTTGAAACTGGTAGCAGCCCAGAGGACAGTTAAATGTAATTTTTCATGCATCTCCTTCCTTAATTCTCACTTGATAGTATGCGTCCTTCAAGTCCAGCTTTGTGAAGATCCTCCTCTTTGGAGATGCCCCAGCATGTCCTTCATCAATGGGAGGAGGTACATATTTTCCACAAATATACAGTTTAGCTCTCTATTTAGCTCTCTCTATAGTCAATGCATAGCCTAAAAGACACATCCTTTTTTCATACAACAGGGGCTGCCATCCTCAACTTGGCCAGCTGAATGAAGCCCCGGGTTAAATTTTTGTCTATGAAAATATAGAGCTTCTCCATCTCCCTGCGTGTCATCAAATATAGCTCTGGCTTTGGTAACTTGGCCACAGGCACAATTTCAATTTTACAGTCTGTGGGGCATTGGGGTGGAAGCGTGTCAGACTCCTTCTAGCTAAAGACTTCAGCCAGGTTGTGTTATTCTTTGGGAATCCATGTCTCTAAGCTATCTCCTCCCTCTAGTTCATTGGTGGTTTCCATTTTTGGTTTTTCAACTGCAGGTACATTTTTCAGGACTTTCACTAATTCTTGCCGATTTGTCAGAGCGTTTGCAGCATGACTACTATTATGAGACAACCCAGGAGCAAAACACAGCATACAGAGACTTAGACATTTAACAGTGGTTTATATACAAGACATATACAGAAATACACGTGGTAGGTATACCTGAAGAGGACACCAAAATCATTACCCTAGCATCATAGGAATGATGGAGCCGTTTACTTCAGGTCATCTCCCTCACTGTCATTTTCGTAGATGACTGGCCTCATCTTGGGAAGGATCAGAGTGTCCTCTCCCCTCACTGGATGGAATGGGGAACTCTACAACTTGTTGCCCTGCACAAGTTTTCTCCTTTGGCTTTGGTGAAGTCTTTTTTTTTCTTTGTTTGGCTTGGAGGCAGGGTAGCGATCATTGGTTGCAGCATGAGACACTCAGTAGCTCAATGCCCTCCTTTTCACAGCAAAAGCAGCCACCAAGGTTCTGGTGGAAGTCTCCCTTCTTTGGCTGGAAGTGCCCCCTGTTTTTCCCCTCTTGGAGCCACTCACTTCTCTGCAGGATTGACTCTCCTGCCCAGTGTGTTTGTGGAACTCGATCAGGTCAATGTCTACCCTGGGGGCTACATGGTATCATGTTTGCAGGTTTTGCGGCATCTCTTGAGATAGGCAATTTTGAAACAGTTCCTTGTTCAGTCCATCTCAGAAATGGTAGACCAGTAAGCACTCAGGCCAGTCTCCCAAGTGGCTGGCCAGGCAGCAGAAATCTTGAATGTACAACATTATCAGTCACTTTCCTTGCTTCACAGCACAGATGTTTGGCTGCCATGTGGTCTTCAAACCACTCTCACATGGCTTGCTTGAAGGCATTGATTGAATTCTTAAAATTTTGGGTCTAGTCATTCTGAAAATTAAAATTGATGATAGTCTAATTGAATAGTTACTATTAAATCTAATTATCTAAGGAATTAGAGTTCTGAATAATGTAAAACTGGGAATGGTTATGTTTTGTTTAGCATATTAATTTTCAGAACATTTTTGAACATTTTTGCACCAAAATTCAACAATTTTTTCCTTTGAATTTTTGTAGTGCAGCATAAGGACTCTTTTACTACAAGGACTTAAGCGGTTTGTATAGCACATTGTTTACATACAGTAGATACAGATTTAATTTCTAAGTTTTAAATGGTCTAGGAAAAATCTTCCTGAAACTCTAGAGAATTGGAAGTAATCATTGTACTGCATGATTGCACAAATTTTTGATTCCTGGTGTCTTATTTAATAATGGAGTTTTCTCAGTTAGCAACTTATCAACCAACCAAAGAGATCAGACCAGGTTTAATGATTTGGAGATAAAGAAGTCTAAATATATTCCACTTTAACAACTTTGCAAAAGTTGGTGTTTTGTTAGTGAAGTTTTGGCATGTGTGTTTATGCAGTTGAGAAGTTAATAAACTATGTAGAGTGTCAAATTTCTGCTTCATTCAATGTTACAATCCACTAAATACACAGGGGAAGAGTCCTGAACAATTTGCTTTCAGCAAGAACCTGCTGGGAGATTTTGGAAATGAAATTTCTGGAAGCAGCCCTGCAGCTAAGATGTCACTCATAATGTAATCCTTACAATACTGGTGCATATGGTGGTGGTGTCATTAGGGTTGAGCCATACCAGTGCTTTGGAGCTTCATGTTGCGAAGGTCACTTCTAATAAACTACAAGCTATTTAATTATACTTGACTAATAAAGTAGCTAAAGCTGGTGAGTTGAATATTGCCTTGAGATTGGAACAAATTGTGTACATCATTTGTCCTATAACATCCTATGTAGATCATATAGTCAAATATATACTATGTGAATATGTGAAATATTTATCTGGATTATGAATATGTGAAATATCAAGTGTCTGGAATGTGTACAGAACCACATTTCCTTTCTAATGGAATGAACTTTTGTGAGTGAAAAATATTTACAATCTTTTGGAAAAGGAAATCAAATTTAAATTATTAAACATTTGTCTTTAATGATTTCCAGGACCTGTACCAAAACTATAATAATGATGACTATAATTTTTAAATCATATACATATACATTTGAACTGAATATATTGATTAGAAATTTGTCATCTATGAATGTACTCTATCAACAGAATTAGTGCAAATTATGGTAAATTTCCCAACCTGCGTCTATCAAAGATAGATCAATTTCTAGTGAAATTGAATCCATCCAACTAATTTATTGACTTTATCATTCAACCTTTGGTAGCATCATAGACTTCTCAAGAAAGTTAGGTTTTGTTCGGTGCATTAATTCACAACCGATTAACTTATTAACAACCATTAGTTTATTTTCAGGAATATTCTCTAACACCAACATTCAATATTCTTTCTATCCTGCTTCTTCCAAGTCAGTTCTGTGTTCTACTTGGAAACCTTTGCATAAATGATTCTGATCTTTATACCATGGACATGTATCACATGTATGGACAATATCACAGGTGGTCTGTGGTATTGTCCATATAGAAGATCCTTGACTGCTAGTTCTTCTAGTGTTGATGATTAATCCTAGAAGGCAGATGTTCATTTCAATATATTCATGATCAGTTCTAAGATTGGCACTTGCTTCATTAGTGTGATACTTTTCATATTTAATTTATATCTAATTTATACAAGGTACTCCTTGACTTATTACTTAGTGACCATTTGAAGTTACCTATGCTTAGTGACCATTCAAAGTTACCATAGCATTGAAAAAAGTGACTTATGACCATTTTTCCCACTTATGACCATTGCAGAGTCATGTGATTTACATTTGGATATTTGACAACTAACTCATATTGATGACAGTTACAGCCATAACTGGGGTCATGTGATGACATTTTGCAATCTTCTGATGAGCAAAGTCAATGTCAGATTCACTTAACTAATTTAACTATTGCAGTGATTCACTTAACAAATGTGGCAAAAAAAAACCTCATGAAATTTGACAAAACTTACTTATCAAATGTCCCACTTAGCAATATTAATTTTGGGGTCAATTGTGGTCATATGTTGATGACTACCTGTATTTAATCATAATACCATTTTTCCATTGTGGTCCCTGACTTTTATTAGTACAGCTTCCAGATAATTTTCAGGTATCATCATCATATCACAGGTTATTGATTACTCTTCCTCCAAACCTCACTCTTCTTCAGTACATATACATATATTCATATACATAACACCTGAAATATATATTCAGTATATAGGCTGAATAAATAAAAGGAGAATATATATCTTTGTTTCCTTTGATGACTTGGAGCGAGTCTGTTTTTGCATGTACCATAGAACTGAAGCTGTGTAAAATCCTGTGTTATGTTTTTCATATAAGGGCATGAGATGTGCTGGGATTTTCATTTTCCTAAGCACATTTTACAGCTTGACACGGTCAACACAATCAGGCACATCTTGACTTCTTTTCTGTCTTTCTTAATTGTCCAGCATGCAACCATCAATGTGTCTTGTTCTATGGTCTTTTCTAAAGCATCTTCCTTTTCCTGTAGGACTGTAATGTGTATTCAATGAATCTAAGCATTATTTTGGTACCCTGTGAAAATAAGGATATTGGGCAATAGTTGCACACTCTGTTAAGCTTCTTTTCTTTTCTTTTTACATGTAGGATGACCTCTTCAATTGATGGCCTCTATGTCATTTTCCAGATTTGCTGGCATGGCTGGTTACAACCTTTACTGTTTCTTTTTCTCTAGCCTATGATTTGCATTCTCAAAAGTATTTTTGTCCACCACATAATGTTACCTTACTCAATACAATCATATGCTGGAACAAATTTATGTTTGTCATATTGTTTGTTTGTTTATATTTCATCTTTCTGAACTGCCTATCTCTCTCATAGAGGGACTCTGGTTAGTGTACAATAACCAGGATATTTGAAATGGTGTTAGATTTCAAACATCTGTTCTGTTATATAAATCAGGAAATACAAATATTTCATTGCAAGAGCAGATACTATGCTAGAATCACAGTTCTAGCTGGAACTGCTGCAACACTGAAGCTCAGAGTTTTACGTAAAATAGTTGAGGGCAATGAAAAGAAATGGTTGGTGCAATATGGGAAGGGATGACATTAAGAACAATTTTTCCTACATCAATAGGACCAGTCTTCTACTCCCTACTCAGAAAATGTTCTACTCCCTACTCAGAACATATGGCTAAATTATAGCATGAACAGATAACTAAATAAAATGGAATAGCCATGAGTCTGAAAAGTATTGGCAATGGACTTACAATCCTGCATCTTAAATAAGCTGGAAATAGATTTTAACTTATTCTGTTATTAGGTATGATGGTTGCTCAAAATGTTTTCAAGGCATTCTAAGTTTAGAATTCATATTCTAAGCTTCAAGACATTCACATAGAGATATGCAGCATCTTCCAGAATAGATAGTAATAGAATTAGTGGCATCTCTTGGTAATGAGGTGAGGAGGTCAGATTGACCAGACAGAATTGAGGTGTCACAATATAAGCCGTACCCCCTTCTTATGTGGATCTTAATGTCACATGAATACCTACATGAGGCAGAATTTACAGCATAATCTGTAACACTGATTTTCATCTTTCTGATGAAAATGGTGTCAGAGTATATTCATTAACTGGCAGAGACATGGTTAACAAAGTCAGCAAGTGAATAAGCAGGGCAACAGACCAGCCAATGGGAGCTGACAGCCTGGGTGTGGTTTGGCTCTGTGTGCTTTGCTGAGAATTGAAACTAAAACTGATATCTATTCTGAGCCCTCTGAGCTGCTGCTTGTGTTTTTGCTTTTATTACATTGAAAGAATCTACTAACGGTATTGTAAACTTTATATGTTATCATGTTTATAAAAAAATTAATGATCCTGCTGAATCAGTCATATGTGTGTTTTCTGGATTTGAATTTATGCTGCAAACTCTGCAAACCAGTTTGGCCCAGTTCAGCTGAACTGATTGTTAACTTTGTGTGCAGTTCGGCAAACTGGCTGATCCCACCACTAGTTGGCCCCACCAGTCACCACTCCTTGCCTTGGCTGGCCTCTCCTGAGGCCATTTTGGCATCTCAGCGCACCTCTAAGTCACCCCAGGGTGGCTGCACTGCAGGTAGCGGGGCAAAGGCATTGCCCTTGTTTCAGAACAACTCACCCACTTGTTTTGACCCAGCATGATGCTTGATCGGTAGGTTTGAACCTTCATCTTGTCAAACCTAAGATTTAAAAATTATATTTTATCCATTTATCTATTTGTTGCAATTCTCTATAATCCATCCTTACAATCATTGGTACACAACAAGCAAGTTATGATATTGGTAGACAGAGCTGGGCACTTGAAACATGGGGGGGAGGCAACATTAGGGAAAAAGGGCACAGATAGCAAGGAAGGGAGTACCCCCTCACCCCCTTTCCCTCCCTTGCAGTCTTCGTTAGCATCTCCAGGCTCACATTTCATCATTCTGCTTCCACTTATCTCCAGTGCATGAATGTAACATTCCTTCAAGGTCACTTCTTGAAAAGGAAGAAAAGTTGAATTTTAAGTTTAGTTCTCTGGGAGTCCATGAAATTTTCCCTACTGTGGCCCCATTGGTGAATGTGATGCTGCTTCCCAATGACAGCGGAAGGGAGAGGCAGCCCAGCCAGAATGGAGCCTCACCCACCACGGGCCTGTTTGGCAGGGGCACCATTCAGCCTCCCCCAATAGTTCCTTGGAAGAGGTGCAGTTCCACTTACCAGATGGATTGGCATTGGGAGAAGTCCATTTCATGCCCACTGTTTT
This sequence comes from Pseudonaja textilis, assembly GCF_900518735.1. The sequence goes on from NW_020769308.1 coordinate 41,307,684, forward strand.
GCTGGTTCATGGGGAAAGATCCACTCCAAGGATTATCCCAACAAGTCAGTCTTTGCATGCAGCAACACCTAGTAAATAATGAATTTGCCAATGAATTTTAATAAGGATAAAAGTAAAGTCCAGGAAGTTTCTCTCCCTCCCCTGCTGTGTGTGTGTGTGTTGGGTGAACCCTACTTGGCAGCACAACACAGTCCCAGATAGGATTGCATGTTCCTCTGCGCTGCTTGGCAGTCCTGGACTTGCAGCTTGATGAGCATGTGGCAGCTGTGGTAGGAGGACCTTTGTAGAGGTTTCTCTTGTGTACCATTTGACCTGTTCCTTGACCTTGAGGCAATTGTATTTTAGTCATCTCCTGGATGGACTACTGCAATATGCTCTACAGAGGGCTGTCCTTGAAGATCCACCAGAAATGACAGTTGATCCAAAATATAGCATCCCAAGCAGTAATGGGCATTACTCACTGTGCCCATGTCATCACTGGAATGTAAACTGTATTGGCTATCAATTGGCATCTGGGTACAGTTCAAAGTGCTGCTTGTCACCTATAAAGTCTTTGATTGCATAGGGCTTGATTATCTGTTTGGCCACCTGTCTTCAGTTATTTTTGGCTTGCCTGGTAAACCTAGACAGAGTGGCTGTGCCCTTGGTGCCCTCAATTAAACTTGCCATCTTCTGTCTTCTCTGTTGCAAGTGCTCTGTGCCTGCTCTTTTGGGGTCTGGAAGATGGAGTTCTGTTCCCCATCATGAAATTAGTGGAGCCTCTCTTTTGACTGTTAGGTCTGGTTTTTGTCTCAACTGTTATGCTTTTTAATAGTTTTAATTCTATATTTGATGTGTGGTGATATGGGAGTAGGTGACTCTAATGAAGCTAAATAGGAAGGAAATTATAGGTAGCTAAAAATGTCAAATCCAGTCTAAACATCTGTCTGACAACCATATAACTGATAAACGCAGGGGACCGGGAGGCCAGGTAAGTGGGCAGCTTAGCCGTGAGGTGAGTGGCCAGGCAAGGGGAGGAATGGCTGGGAGGAGAGGAGCAAAGAGAGGTGATGCGAGGCACCACTCAAAGTGCGTGATGTTGAGTTGGCCCACCCAGTCAAATGACCACCCAACCACACCTACCCAGCCAGTTATTAAGGCAGAGAACTGGTTGTTAAATTATTTGAATCCCACCACTGACTAAAATACTCCTACCAATTGCCATGCCTGACTAGATAATATTTGTTCTCCCTCTTCCAGTTCATTTTAGCAGGTTTACAGATTTGTTGTAAAGTGTGCTCAGATGTAACCATTCAAGTTACATTTGAAAATCCAGAATACATGTTGTTGTGAACTAAATAATGAAAAACAGTCATGGTTAAATGTCTATGGAGATTCTCAATCATCCAGTTATGGTTGCTCCAAAGGTGCTTTTTCCAAAAGGCAAATGGACTTCCTTGGTTTATTAAAAATGTTTGTTCTGAAGAAGTTTCTTGGAGGAAAATCAATCAATCATCAATCAATCAGTCAAAATAGAGCTGGAAGGAGCCTTGGAGGTCTTCTAGTTCAACCTCGTATTCAAGCAGGAAACACTATACCATTTCAGACAAGTGACTGACCAGTCTCTTCTTAAAAACCTCCAGAGATGAAGCACGCACAACTTCTGAGGGCAGAGTGTTCCACTGGTTAATTGTCCTCACTGTTAGGAAGTTTCTTCTTAATTCAGGTTGCTTCTTTCCTTGATTAGTTTCCATCCATTGTTTCTTATCCTGCCCTTTGGAAAATAAGTTGACTCCTTCCTCTTTGTGGCAACCTCTCAAATGCTGGAATACTGCTATCATGTCCTACTAGTCCTTTTCTCTAGACTAGCCAAACCCGAATCCTGTAACTGTTTTCCTATGTTTTTGTCTCCAGGCCTTTAATCATCTTACTTGCTCTTCTTTGCACTTTTTCCAAAATCTCAATATTTTTTTGTAATGTGGTGACCAAAACTGAATGCAGTATCCCAGGTGTGTCCTTACTAAGGCTTTATAAAGTGGTACTAATACTTCATGTGATTTTTGATTCTATGCCTTTGTTTATACAAAAAAGGATTGTATTAGCATTTTTGACTGTTGCCACACACTATTGGCTCATATTTAAGCGATTGTCCACTAGGACTCCAAAATCCCTCTCAAGCTACTGTTTTTGAGCCAGGTTTCTGTACTTGTACCATTGGTTTTTCCAGCCCGGGTGTAAAACTTTGCTTTTCTCCACATTAAATTTCGTTTTCTTGGATAGGCTCCATTGTTCAAATCTGTCAAAATCTTTTTGGATCTTGACCTTGTCTTCTGGGATGTTGGCTATTCCTGCCAGCTTAGTGGCATTGGCAAATTTGATGGGTTTCTCCTCTATTTCCTCATCTAAGTCATTTATGAAGATATTGAAGAATTCTGGACCTAAGACAGAATCTTTGGTTCTTCACTATTTACTTTCCTCCATGTAGATGTAGTACCATTAAGGATGACTTGTTGGGTATGGTTTGTTAGCCAGTTACAAAACCATTAGGTAGTGATGCTGTCTATCCCACATTTTTCTAGTTTACTAAGAAGTAGCTTGTGGTCTACTTTTTCGAATGCCTTGCTGAAGTCTAAGTATACTATGTTCACAGCATTTTGTTGTTCTAGTAATGTAGTCACTTTGTCAAAGAATGAAATAAGATTGGTTTGGCATGATCTGTTTTTAACAAACCCATGCTGGCTTTTAGTTATAACTTCGTTTCCTGATGTTCACAGATCAGGAAACGAAGTTATAACTAAAAGTTATCTGTTTTTTGATTATTTCTTCCACTTTCTTCCCAGGTATTGATGTTAGGCTGATTGGTCTGTAGTTTCCTGAGTCTGTAGTTTCCTGAGTCTGCCCCCCCCCCATTTTTTTTTTGAAGATGGGAACCATGTCAGCTCTTTTCCAATCCTCAGGTAGTTCCCCAATGTTCCAGGATTCCAGTTGCCTTTTGGAAAAAAGATCTTTGGGATAGTCATAGTTAAAAAAACCAGGAAACAGTGAAAAGGGTTAATTTAAGAGTATTTATGCCATTGCAGATTTGAATTTTTATCCATGCAGGCTACAGTTACAGAAGGAAGTAAGAGCATAGTACTCATGTCTCTCATATGATTGTAGCTAATGCTGAAGAATAATGTTCAGTGAATATTTAATTATATGTTGTAAATCAGATGCTGCTTTTCTTCTTATCACCTAATTTTATGGATTACCTTAAAACCTATCTAAGTAGAATTTAAAAATGTTTAATTGAAGGATTAGGGTTTATGTATTCTCAGGGTATTTTCTCAGAGAGTGATTTAAAACACGATCTTATTAGAATATTAATTATATTATTTGATAGGTTGGATAGAGGGAATGTATTGTCCACTCCTGCAGCCATCTTGCTCTGTTGCTTATTAAATCAGATGCTTATTATGTATGTACGTGTATATAAATTTTATGCATAATACTATTCATATTTCAAAAGTGTTTTGCAAACTTTAAAATAAAATAAAGTATATATAGCCTGAATGTTCATTAAGACACCAATAACAACATTCTCATAGATTCAGTTTTAACAGGTTCTTGTTTAAATGTACGTTATAAAAGTAAGTATTTATTTACTATTTAAGAAAAGTTGTAATTACAACTTCCCTTTCCCTTGCTTCACTTTCTGTCTCTTTTGCTTGACAACAGAGGAAAACAGAATGATCCTAGCCTGAATAATCATTTCCTCACATACAAATGCAATATTGTACAATTATAGCTGCTAAGTAAGAATTGCTATAATTTAAGTGATATTTAAATGGTGTCTAATATCTAGAGTTTTCTGTTAAGTGCTGTAAACCAGAGGTGGTATTCAGCAGGTTCTGACCAGTTCTGGAGAACTGGTAGCAGAAATTTTGAGTATTTCTGAGAACTGGCAAATACCACCTCTGACTGGAGATTTTACAGTATCCTTCCCCTGCCAGGCCCACCAAGCTACGCCCACAGAACCGGTAGTAAAAAATTTTGAATCCCATCACTGGTGTAAACGTGTCTATAGTTAGTTATACAGAATCCAAGTACCAAAGTATTGTTCTGTTTTTTAACTTTATAGCAATCTGTGTGTTTGAAGGCAAAACCTATTTTGAAGGAGAAAGACAATCAGTATATTTAGACTCAGAGGTCTGTATTCTGTTTGAATGCAAGGTAAGATTACTTTTAATTTCTCTTTCCCCTGTAATTTGGTCCAATTTTGTAAATAAACTTTAGAAGATGTTATAAAGTAGCAATGATGGCTTTTTAAGTTGATGTACATTTTTCCATATCATTTTTAAGAGGAAGATCCTTGTTAAAAATTGCATGTTACTTCATAATAAGGTTGAAGGGGATCCTAAATACTTCATAGGATATCTGAAGATTATATAAGAACAATATTCGGGTTGTTAACTATGTCATGCAATGTCATTTCTCCACTTATTATTGCTTTTAAGCCATTCATAATTTCATTGAATTTTTATGTAATATGCTGCTTTTACAATTTTGCAGTGTATCTCCATACATTTATTTTAGTTGAGATATTCAGTATGCTGCTATAACTACACACACACACACACACACTTTTTATAAGGAATGGATAAATATGTCCGCTTTATTAATTATCACAAATGTTTTTCATAAGACAACATATATCACTTCAATTATTTTTCCAATTTTGGAGTCATTAATTTTGGTGCACGTCTTATACAAAGTAGAACTGTATTTTTTCAGAATAATTTTAGATCTGTTTTAAGAGATGAGGGGACTATGTTTTGAATTTAACATGAAGAAAATATTCATTCATCAGCAAGGCTGGTTACTCTTATTAGTGCATATGCACCAACACTATCATCTTCAACAGAATCTAAAGACAAATTTTACAATGATCTGGCTGTCACTATTAAGAAAACCCCTGAGAAAGAATCATTATTTATCCTTGGCAATTTTAATGTCAGAGTTGCAGCTGACCATTGTTCTTGGCCCACTTGTTTAGGTCAGTTCAGCATTGGGAAGATGAATGAAAATGGCCAATGCCTGCTAGAGTTTTGCTGCTACTATGGTTTTTGTGTTATCAAAACATTCTTTAATACAAAGCCTCAACACAGAGTCTCCTAGAGACATCCAAGATTGAAGCATTGGCATCAGCTCGACTTGATTCTCACCAGGCACCCCTGGTTTTTATTTATATATACATATACATATACGTATACGTATATGTATATGTATATGTATATATATATATATTTTTTTTTCTTAAGTTTT
>NW_020769308.1:41317655-41437180 GCF_900518735.1 Pseudonaja textilis
TATATATATATATATATATATATATATATATATATATATATATATATGGGGACATGTTAATACATTTTGAGCTGTTGTATCATCGTAATTAAATAATTATGATTGTCCTTAAAATCATAGCATTCAAAGTAAACAAAAGGATTTTATAATATGCATAATTTTAATAACAGCATTATATTTGAAGGATTGAACAAATATTGCTACAGTTATGAATCTGCTAACTTATTACATGGTTTGTTCATTGAATATACATACACACAGTGTGTGTGTGTGTTTGTGTGTGTGTGTGTGTGTGTGTAGAATGCATTGCAAGTCAAGATGGGAACTGACTAGGGTGTGAGTGGCTGTGAGCAAAAACTGTTGGTTCAGAAGACCAAGAGTGGAGATAGCAATTCTCCATGGTTCAAAATATTCTAAAATCTAAGGTGAGGGTGCCATCTACTGATGAATGGAAAATATACCATACCCCTACAAGCCTGGGAAAATTCTGATAAGAGAAATAAACAAAATTCATCTGGAGGACTACAGTGATACCTACTGTTCTATAATTATCTACTTTATGATTACTAGAGACTCAAGTGTGAGAATAAGGAAGATTCTTAAGTAAAGTGACTTTTGACTTTTGGAAAGCTTCCTGATTACCTAAATGGAACTGATTGAATAATCCTGGGATATAAAGAACTATGATTATTATACTCTCAGAGGAGCAATATTAGGCTTGAATATATTGTTTTTGGACTATTGAGTAAGAGTGGGACCTACTTAAATAAGACAAGATACTCCACCAGGGGGAAATGAGTGAAATTTCAAAAGAAATGGCGTTGATGTTCCAAAGCATTAAGGATAGTATGACAAAGAGAAGAAAAAGAAGAAAAAGAAGGAGGAAAAGAACCTATTGCAAGGCATAAATGGTAAAATAGAAAATACCCTACAACTGATAATGAATGAAGATCAAAAAGGAAAGAGAAGAGACAACAGAAAGAATGGAGAAAAAGATAGAACAGACAAATCAGCAAATAAAGCAAGAAGATGAGAAGGAGAAGACAATGAAGATAATAATAACTGATGAAATATACCAAGGGGAAAGTACTTTAAGAGATTTAAAAATGGAATCAGATAAGCAGGAAGATATTTTTGAAAGGGAGATAGGGGCTTGGGCAGAGACTCTGGAGGTCTGGCAGCATAGGAGGATAGAGATGGGAGAAATACTTGGACTGAGTAGTGAAGACATAAATGTAGATAGAGACAAAGATCCAAGAGAGGAGTATGGGAGGCAAGCTAAAAAAACGAATAAGAATTGAGATATTAAGATGGACAAAAGATAATAGATAGAAAGGAAATATTTTTTCGTCTTCTTTTTAATATAATGATGGCCTGAACTAGAATAGAAGTAGGAATAATACACACTTTTTTTATAAAGCAATAGTTAGATGGAAAGATTAGAGGTCGACGGATGGTATGTTTAAATTAGTGGTCAAAAGTCATATGTTTAAATTGGTACTAGAATGGCATATTGAAATATTAAATTACTAAATAATGAAGGACTAAATCTTAATATAAAATGTGTATTAACACTAGGATTAGTAATGGTGGCCTGACTAGAAGCTAGAATAGAGGTAGAAATAAGAAATAGGAAGAATATTAGCATACATATTTTTATATAATAGAATAAAAGCAATAACTAGATGAAAAGATTAGAGGTTGAAAGATGGTATTACTATGTATGCTCAATTATTATGATAGGCATTAAAATGGAACATTGAAATGTTGAATAACTACTTTAAAACAAACATGTATATTAAGTTTATATTAATACATAAGTTTGACTAACAAATATTACTAATATTATTATTTTTATTTGTATCAAAATGAATGATACCCAGATACCACACTGTTCATGTATTGATGTTGATATATATTTAAAAATAAAGTGAAAATAAAAAAAAAAACCCAAACCCAGAGACATTCCATCTTGCCAGGGTTCTGTTTCAATCCGTTTCTCCCCATCCAGCCCTTAACAGCCTCAAGCACTGTTAGAGGGAGATCATGGCATTGTTTAACTCACCATGGGCCAAGATATATAACTATATGTGTGTGTGATGGGAGGTGTTTATAGACAGAGAGAGAGAGAGTCGGGGGCGGGCGAGAGAACGAGAACAGAAATGGAATCATAATTCACAAGTCAGGGATATTTTGCTTCTATAATGTTTCAAAACTTTGACATTCAACTGAATTTCAGTGAGTTATAATTCAGATGTTAGAACTAGTATTGCTTTAATATTTGTCCAGATTTTTTGTAATATTTTAAGGGTAGGGAGGAAATCTTCAAAAGTGTATTAATGTCTGTCTTTCTCCTTTTTCATGAAGATGGGCTTATTCTACCTGGAAAAAATGTGATTGTCTTTAAAGACAAGATTATCAAGAGTTTTCTTCCACCTCCCCACTTTTTTAATGAACATTTTGCCACTCTTCAAATTAAAACTTAGTTATTCCATGAAGTATTTTGAGAGTGAAGTGATATAAACCAATCTATGAATATTTCAGCTTTTGCTGAATATGACACCTGTTCATTATCTTTGTTCTTCTCTTACATTTCCTTGTTTTTGGGGGGGTGGGGGATAAAAGAATGTATAATTATACATTTTCTTTTCCATTTATTTTACTTGGTGTCATCAGGTACAGATAAAGAATTAATTATTTAAAAAAAACTGGTATTTTCAGGATCCATATTATGAAATAGATATAGTGCTATGTGGAAATGATCTCAGAAGACAGAAGGAAGAGGTATAGCCTAGACATCAGCCTAATTAATGGAATTGGTTCCAAAATAAGAGAGGGATAAAATTATTGCAGAAGTGACCCTTCATAGTTTTAGAAGAAAGTAAAAGTGAAGGATGGAATGAAGGTTACTTTCAGACTTTCAAGATTCTGGTTGTACTTCTTGTCTGAACTATCTCAGAAATACAATAATAGCTAAGCATCATTATCGTGACTAGTTTGAATTTTATGAGCAAAGAAAATACTTATGCATTTTAATACTGTGCTAAAACAGGTAATTTTACCCCATGATCAATAAACAGCAACCAAATTCTTAGATATTTTGAACAACCATATTTACAATATTTTTATTTAAAATGCTATTTTATTATCAGAGTGAAAGAGCGTGAAGCTGCAGCTGTAATTGTTGGCAAACTCAGAGGTGGTATTTAGCAGATTCTGACCAATTCTGGAGAACCAGTAACAGAAATTTTGAGTAGTTCGGAGAACCAGCAAATGCCACCTCTGATTGGCCCTGCCCCTATCTATTCTCTGCCTCCTGAGTCCCAGCTGATCGGCTGGGTCTTCTTTGGTTGCCCTGCATAGGAGAACGGAGCTGGAAAGCAGGTTAGTGGTATGGGGAGGGAATGGGGATTTTGCCGTAACCTTCCCCCAGGAGTACGGAGGGAATGGGGATTTTACAATATCCTTCCCCTGCCATGCCCAAGCCATGCCCACAGAACCAGTAGTAAAAAAAAATGAATCCCACCACAGGGCAAATTGCAGCTTTAATTACTACCACATATCAATTACTCCCTGTGTCTAGTGCACACTTACTGTATTACTGTACATAGTTTTGTCCCAAATAGATCTTCATGGAAATTAACTACATATTATATTTAAATTAGATTTTCTATTGAAGATTTTCTTCATCAACTGCATACATTAATGCTTGCCAATAAAGTCTAGAGTGATAAAAAATAAAGTGTTTTAAAAGGCAAGTAAAATAAAGTGCTTAAATGTATTTCATTAAAACTTGTGCCATCTGCAATATATTACACTTACAATTTTTAAACTTTTTAAAAATATGTATTTACAAATACTCATTATCTCTACTTCTAAAAATAGGGCCATTTTCTCTCAATAGCTTTCTTAATTATTTGGACTCCAGAAGATTGCACATTAACTGTAGTTATGCTAGAATTTCTAGATTCTTTTGCACATTCCCTATTATATATTATAACACCTTAGATCAGGGGTGGGATTCTACAGGTTCGCACCTATTTGCTAGAACTGGTTGTTAACATTCTAAGCAGTTTGGAGAACCGGCTGTTAGAAGAAATTACTGGCCTAATCCTGTAAAGAAGGCAGGAAGGAAACATTCTGGTGTTGCTTACAGAAACTGCCTCTCCGTTAACCCTTATTACATTCTTGGCAGGACTAGACTTCCTGTCTCAGGAACATCTCTGGAGTTTTTTTTCCCTTCCTTTGCTGGTACTTTGCTTGCATGGAGTGACCATTCAAACTTACAATGGCACTGAAAAAAGTGATTATGACCATTTTTCACACTTATGACTGTTGCAGCATCCCCACAGTTATGAGAGGCCAGGCGAGGAGATGTGTGCCTCGGTGTGAGTGATATTGAGTTGGCCACACCCAGACAATAACATGACCACCAAGCCATTCCCACCCAGTCACATGACCACCAAGCCACACCCACCACCTAAGCCACGCCCACAGAACCAGTTGTGAAAAAAATTGAATCCCGGCTTCTGGTTTGAACTTCTTCGGCGACAGACAGAAACCTGCGATCGTGTGTGGTTTCGGTCTGGGCTCGTCGCTGGAGTGCCCCAAGCCGGCTGGTTTCGGGGCTAAGCCACCCCATAGAGGTGGTGAAGAGGGAGGAGACTGCCAGCAGGGTTGAGGAGAGCCGCATCTCTCCTCCTCAGCTGGCCATTACTCCCTTTCTCGAAGGTGGTTGCAGCGGTGGTCAGAAATGGACACCTCAAAGAAGAACTTGACTGGGAAAGAATGTGCAGGAGGAAGATAAGAAGTGAAAGTTTTGGCTGACCGGGTTAAATTGCAAAAGCAACAACTAAGGTACCCTGGAATTTAAACTAAAAAAACAAATAACATCGTTCCCAAAGAAGATTCTGAAGCAGCGAAGGAAAGTGAAAAGGGAAAGGTTTGGCTTTTTTTCCCCCTTCTCTCTCCTTCCCTATACTGACAACTAAGAGACTTAAATAAGAAATTGTAAAAAAAAATCCACTTTGACATTAACAGGCAATTAAGCTGAAAATAAAACAAAATGTCAAAGGGATAATAAAGATTTCTGGACACTAATATTTTTCATAAGCAGGAAAGGAGAGAAAAAGAATAAAAGGGCAGGATCTGGAAAAAAGGGAGGAGACTGCCTGGAATTAAAAGGAATCTACAGTAAAACTTCAACAAGACTTCTAAAAGATACATTTTAACTGAAACTTGGCAACTAAATAGTAGAATTCCAGGAAGAAAAGCTGGAAAAAAAAAGCAAAAAGAAAGCTTGCTTGTATTTGGATTACTTGATGATCTTTGGATTCTTGGTTATTGCATTTGAATGACTAAAATTAATTGGGTGATTGTTTAAAAATTTATACAATGGCACTACTTCTGGATGAACTGAAAATGGAACTTAAAAAGTACAAAGAAGATGCACAAGGAGGGAGGGGTTCTTTTGGCTTCATTTTTTAATTCTTAGAAATGGAGATTTGGAACTATGAGAAACAACAAGAAACGTCTGCAAAACAAGAAGACTGGGACAAAGAAGAAGCCATCTTTAATGAACAAGTAATTCTATGTGGGGAAGAAAAAGGAAACGGGGTGGGGGGGAGAGAATGGAGAATTTAAGACTTAAAAAAACAAGCAAAGCAAAGAAAAATAATTCGAAAAATAAGTATAATACTGGAAAGCAACAGAAAAGGGGATTACAGAAGAGAGAAATAGAGGTAGAGAGACAAGGGGGCAAAAAGAGGAGAGAAGAAGAGAGGGAAGAAGGAAAGGAAAAGAAGTTATAAAGGAAAGAAACAAGATGTAGAGAAACAGGGCCTATTTAGAGATAATGGGTGAAAATTTAACTGAAAAAGGGATTCTGTAAAGGTACATAAGATTGTATTGTTATATTAGTAATAGAAATAATTTTAGAAAATTGGAAACAATGTATGATTAAAATGAGGGATAAAATAGTTACTGTAATCTAGTGAAATGTTTGTTAATAAAATAAATGAAATAAAATAAATAAGAAAATTGAATTAGGAAGGGACGGGAACATTTAATTAGTTAATGTTTTATAAAATATAAGTGAAGAGGGGGGGAATTAATTGTGGAAAGCTTATAACTGTTCCCATAGAAGTATGATATTTAATTGAAAAGTAATGTTAAAGAAGTTAAGATTTTAATGAATATTAACATTAATGATAGAATTGAATTGGAATGGAATGTGTTGTTTTAATTACATATATTTATAATCTTTTTTAAAAAGAATATAGTGTGTATTTTAAGAATGTACCAAGCAGAATCCAAATGGAAGTTATGTATTATATTGAATGTTATAACTTTAAGGTATATATTGAAGCTTAAATAAGAGTTAAATGGATAAAATTAAAAGATATAAAGGTGTCATACTCCAATCAGCAACGACAGGAGAAACTTTGTTTAATGAGAAAAGATAATATGAAATTGATACAGGACAGACAAAAAGTATAAATATAATGATTTGAATTGAGACGAGATAATTAAAATAAAATTGAGAAAATCAAAAGAGGGGAGAAGCTATGTAGAAAATGTAAAACAGTAATAAGATATGGAATAGAACATAAAAATGAGCATGAAATTGAATTTGTGTCTGTACGAAGAAATGTAACCCGGGATTACGCTACTTTCAAAAACGATGTTTTATTTGTATTTTTTTGGTGAAAACTCAAATAAAATTTACAAAAAAAAAATGGAATCCCACCCCTGCCTTAGATACTACACCCCACAAACTTTTTTTTTCTTTTTCTTATTCTATTCCTTTAGCTGTTATATCTAGTTCTTTAGTTAATTAGGAATTATGAAAAATATTAATTCCATCTCTTCTTAAAATTACTTTGTAAATCATAACATATTTTGATTTATTGTGCTAATTTGGTGGAATTCAAGACTTTTTTAGAAAATAAATTAGATAATGACTTAAAGGTAAATTTATATACCAGCATCATTTGTGTTGCTTCTTAGTTTAAGCAATTACTTCTTATAGATGATTTAATTGAAACAGGACTTTTTAAAAAATACAATAAGCAGTTCAGATCTGACTTTCACATGGAATGTGGTGGCTGCTGCTGTGATCTCTTTGAGATAATTTTCTAAGCTGCATAAGTAATAAAAATAATTTCACAAATATAAGTGCTGTGGATATTTGTTCTTCCATTTTAATCGATTACTGTTTTTATTAATTACTAATACTTAATATCTAATATTAATCAATAATTCCAGTCATTCTGACATTACTTATTAAAATTACTAAAATATTATTTTATATACTGTGTAAATTGTATATTTTTTATAAACTGTATAAATACACATATATACATACACACACATATACATATATAAAAAGTGTTACAAGGGATGAAGGAAATTGCTTCTATGACTAGTCACAGAATAAAAATTAGTGAGTGGGCTACTGTAACTTAAATCTCTGTCTAGGAAATAAGACAGAGACAATTGTTCTAATTGGCGACATTATTCCAATCTGTGTTAACAGCAGGATATTCAGCAGTGTTCGTTCAACTGGCCTTGTTATTTTATCCACAGATATTGATGAATGTGCTGAAGGGAGGCATTACTGTCAGGAAAATACCATGTGTATCAACACACCAGGATCATTTATATGTGTCTGCAAAACAGGTTACATCAGAATTGATGACTATTCTTGTACAGGTAAGAATAGATTCTTAACATAAGCAGGTGCCCATTACTTCAATTTTTTTTAAAGATTATTCACTTTTATAAGTCATTAGCAGATATAAAAATATGTTACTCTGTTTCTTTCATACAATGAGAGTCATATAATTACCAGAATTTTTTATGACATCTGTCTTGGTTAATTCTAATGTATTCTTACTGTTTTCCTCTTGTTAAAAAGGGAAGGCTTGATTTTTGTACTAACATAGAATGTATATGAATAAATGTAATGTAAGAAGTGAGGTGTAAGGAGATTAACCTCCCCTTCCTTCTTTCCAATTTTAAGCTCCTACCATCCTGCCCACTTTATGGTGTAGAGCAGGGGTGTCAAAATTTCACCGAGATCAGCATTATGGTTGCCCTCAAAGAGCCATTAGCCAGGTCACCACAACTAGATGGGCATGGCTGGGTGGGTGTGGCTGGTCGGCCATTGCTGACTTCATGCCACTCACTGGGTGTGATGACTCAGGATGGCTGGGTCAGGATGAAACGAATTACACTCGCTAATTTGACGTGGTGACTATTCAGTGCACAAACTCTTCACCTCCCCAAACTGCTGGAAGCCAAGTGTGTGAGCATGCATGTGCGTGCACGCGCATGCGCGCGCGCGCGCACACACACATGCATTCCAAGTTTGGGGACTTTTATCCACAGAGGAATGAGAAGGTGTTCTCCCCAAGCCCAGGCATGATTGGCAGTTTGTAAGCTCAGATGTAGATAAAAGTCTCCAAGCTTGCAATGGTGTGTGTGTGTGTGTGTGTGTGCATGTATACGTGTGCATGCATGTGTGTGTGCGTGTGTATGCAGAGCATGCCAAAGGAGATGTTCTTCTCCCAATCCCAGACATTGTTGCCATTTCCCTGTCTGGTGCTCCCTCCCAGCAAAGCAGGAGTCAGAGGACGCTGCTGCTGTGTGTGTAAGCATGGAGGAGAAAGTTTGCAGGAAGCAGACTGGTGGAGACCAAGATGAGTAGACAGGGGAGCAGTGTTCGCTCGTCCTGAACAAGTGACGCTGGCCCTTCTCAAAAGGGAATCCCTGTTTTCAATTACGTGTGGTAAGGATTCTGGCTTGTTGGAGCAGCCTTCCCTCATGCAGCTGTCTCACCACCCCTCCTCTCCATCTGTCAAGGCAAGTTGGACTTGGAGCAAGCATTCACATATTTGCATTTGTATGTGCAGGCAAACTTTTCGATAAACGCTTCTTCCAAGTGAGCCCTTCTTATTCCCATCTCCTTCCTTCCTTCCTTCCTTCCTTCCTTCCTTCCTTCCTTCCTTCCTTCCTTCCTTCCTTCCCATCCCTCCCTCCCTCCCTCCCTCCCTTCCTTCCTCCCTTCCTTCCTTCCCATCCCTTCCTTCCTTCCTTCCCATCCCATCCCATCCCACCTCACCTCACCTCCCCTTACCCCTTCTTATTCCCATCTCCTTCTTTCCTCCCTCTCTCCGCACTCAGGAAGGGATGAGGAGGAGAAGAGATCAGCAGCACAGCCAGTGGCCATGCTGCAGGTGGTTGTGGCTTTCCCACATGGAGTTGGCGTGGTCTCAGTGAAAGGGAAGTGCTTGTGTGCTGTGAGCCAGGCCAGCAAGCCAGCCAGGCCAGCAAGTGGACTATGGATATGCTGGTGTCTGGCACAGCGCTGATGTACAACTTGTGGTGGCTGTCTGGGCTGAAATGCAGTCAGCCTTAGATCTGATTTCTGGGAACTGGCATCCTGGGTGAAAGGGAAGCACTCAGAATGCATTCTGCCTGCTCGGCAAGATGATCACTAGGAATATCAGACCCCATATGCTCACTGCCTCCTGTGCTCCTTGCTGGTTCCAGGGCAGCCCTGCAGATCTATGGCTAAATGCATTCTAACCCAGATAACCATCATCAAGTTGTAGATCACCAAGCCATCACCAAGTTGTAGAGTCAGAAAGAGACTATCCAATTCGTGGTGGCCCAAAAATGGTGGAAGTCATGATATTGGGTTGGCATGGCTTAAGAAATGAAGCCAAACAATATATTGGCGAAAGGATGGGGTGCTGAATGATGACCCTGGAGAACCCAAAACATAGAGAAGAAGCATAGTGAGCTCCAGTCACAATCAGGAGGAAAGAAAGGGCCAGAGTACATGAGAATGGCTACTGAATAGGCACTCCAGGAGCCCACCATCCTCAAGGAGTATAGAGACCTAGCTGAAGCATTTAGCGAGAAGGAGTCTGACATCCTGCCTCACCATCATCCTAAGGACTATGCAATTGATATCTTACCAGGGGTGATGCTCTCTAAGCCTAAGATGTACATAATGGCCCCCAATGAGGTGTGAAGCTAAGAGACTTTGTAAATAAATATTAGCCAGGTGCTTCATCAAGTTGGCAAAATCCCAAGTGGCAGCCCCCATGCTGTTTAAAGAGAAAAAAGATGGGTTGTTGAGGTTGTGTGTGGATTTCCGCAGGATCAAAGGGGTCTGTGTGGAAAACATGTACCCGCTCCTTCACATGAAAGACATGTTGGGACACTTGTCAAAAGGAAATGTGTTTACTAAGCTGGACTGAGGGAGACATTCTACCATATGAGAATTAAAGAAGGAGATGAGTGGAAGACCACATTTAACTGCCCTTGGAATGCTACTAATTTAGAGTGATGCCTTTTGGGCTGCAAGGAGCACTAGCCGTGTTCATACAACTGATAAATGAAATGTTGCATGAGCGTTTGTACAAGGGGCTCCTTGTGTACCTGAATGATATTCTCATCTACTCTGAGACAATGGAGAAACTGATGTGCCAGGTGCTTAGAAAACTCCTGGATGCTAAGCTGTATGCCAAACTGTCAAAATGCAAGTTTCATAAAACCAGTCTTGACTACTTAGGATACCAGGTGTCATGTGAGGGAATAGAGATGGACTCAGAGAAGGTGAAAGCCATTTTGGAGTGTCAAGCCTCCCGAGCCCCAAAGCTGCAGAGTTTCTTAGGTTTTTAAGGCAGTTTATTCCCTCATTTGCTCAGATTGCCTTGCCAATCACAGAGTTGCTCAAGACAGGTGGAGGTGGAGTGAAGCCCAAACCCAACCAGCTGCTAAACTGGGTTATGGAATGCCAGGTAGTGTTCAAGAGACTCAAACAGCTAGTCCTCAAACACCCAAACCCAGACAAATCATTCGTAATACAGGCAGATACAAACAGTGTGGCAGTGGTGGCAGTCCTGCTCCAGAAGAATGTAGGGGGGAAGTTGCAACCCTGTGCTTACACATCTAACAGTTTGTCCCACAAACTAAATGAGACTAAGAGATTCTGGGAAGGGTGGAAAAAGAGTTTTTGTGGTTTGTTGGGCCCTGCTAACATGGAGGCAGTTCCTAGAAGGCAACAAGGTCCCCATTGAAGTATGGACAGAGCACAAAAACCTGGAGTATCTGATGACATACACACCCCAGAAACTTTCCCTGAAGCAAGTGCTTTGGGCCCAATACTTCAACTGATTTGACTTCAGACTGAAGTATATTCTGTGAAAAAGAACTTCTTAGCAGATGCACTTTCTCAGATACCCAGTAGAAGAGCATCCAGGAAGAGATAGTTAATTCTATTATACCCTTTTAGCAGCTAGTGAACCAAGTCTCTACAAGACAGCAGATGCGAGGGACCCTACTGATGCCCAGTGATGCCCTAGAGCAACAGTTGAAAGAAGCATTGCAAAAAGATGTGTGGTTCAGGACCCATTGGGAACATGGACAATATCAATCTTCCAACCAATGGATTCAATAAAAGGAGGCATCTTCAGGAATTTTAAAATCCCAAAAGCAAACCTATTGAGTCCATCATTTCAGCACTGAAAAAAGCAAAACCAACTCTTAAGTTTTCCCGCACAGTTAAAAATGAATTTTATCCCCTCCTTCCATGGAACTGGTCACATTGTCCAATTAGGAATCAGTCTTTTGTTTTGATAACAGTCCACATCTTGGCAGACACCTGAAAAAGTGTCCTTTGTTCTCATGGTTGAAGATTGTAGCCTCCGCATTCCATCTCACCCTTCCCTTCCCCCAGTTCTTTGGCAAGTTGGAAAGCAATAATAGTCACAGGAAGCTTAAGTGTTTTTCAATCTTGACAATTTTGTTTGTTTGTTTTGTTGCCTAGATCTGGCAGTGCCCTCATAAAGCAAAATGGTAAATCATAAAAAGAAAGAAAAAAAACATCCTATTCATATTGTAGATTGTTTAAATGCATTAAGGTTTTAAAATTATTGTAAAGCAATTAATTTCAAATCTCTTCAATATTTTCACCTCATTATTAAAGATCAACTGTTTCTGCTGCTAAGCTTTGAATAGTATAAACCTATGGTGGTGAACCTATGGTACGCATGCCACAGGTGGCATGCAGACCCCTCTCTGTGGGTATGTGTGCTGTCACCCCAGCTCAGCTCCACCGTGCATGTGCACCGTGCATGCCTCCCATTGGCCAGCTAGTCTTTGGACCTCTGGAGCATGCATGCAGGGTGCGTGTGCATGCATGGGACATGAATGCACACTGCATTTTGGGTATGCATGTCTGCACCTTTGGCATTTGGTGCCAAAAAGGTTGGCCATCACTGCTATAAACCATTGAGGGACATATTCCAAAGTTAATTTTCATTCATGGATGTCAAGTGATTTTTTTCCTATATTTTTGGGGACTTCAAATTTCTTATGAGATCTTCTAAAATACATACCCACCACTATCATAGTGTAGCATTTTGAGGAAAACACTTGTAGAGGCAGTCAAGCAATTTTTGGATGAAACATGCCTGATGTAACTGATCTTCCTTTTGAGGAGTGTCTGATAGGTTTTCCAGGATTTCCTCAATCATATTTTGAAAGTAACAATCTCAAGCATCGAAGTAGAGGCATAAAATGAGCTGTCCTGATATATTTAAGCTGTCTAAAATTATATATATTTAATATTTTTAAAAAGAATATCTAATTAGCAACTAACTAGGTGTAACCAGTCCAAATTGGTTTTCAGTTCTAAATTGGTCAAGTACTCTTTAACCAGCTGAGACACAAAAAGTACATGTATTCTTTGACTTACAATAGTTAATTTAGTTACTATTTGAAGTTACAACAGCACTGAAAAAAGTGACTTATGACCATTTTTTACACTTATGATTATTGCAATACCATGATCACCTGATCAAAATTCAAATACTTGGCAATGGATTCACATTTATGACAGTTGCAATGTTTTGGATTCATGTGAACTTCTGACAAGCAAAGTCAATGGGGAAACCAGATTCACTTAACAACCACATTACTAACAACTGCTGTGATTCACTTAACAACCAGAGCAAGAAATGTCATAAAGGGGGGCAAAATCCACTTAACAAATGTTTCACTTAGCAACAGAAATATTGGGCTCAATTGTGGTTGTAAGTTGAGGACTATCTGTACCCTTAATGCAGAAAGAAATTCTAGTGATCTGCTGGAAGTTTCCGTATAACATAGAGGGAACAGGAGAGTAATCAATCTCGGCTATTAGAGAATGGTGTTTTGGGAAGCCACTTGGTGTTAGTTGGTAGGAATAGTGTTTTTATTTTTTAAAAAAATATACTGTCAGTGTTCCAGAAAAACAAACTCCAACACCAAAACTCTGAGACAGGCATTTTCTCAAAGTTCCATTTTATTCGAATTGTCATACTGGCACATCTGGGAAAGCCTGAATCTGAAAGTTCCAGGTTTTCCCTCAATAATTGAAATTCAAAACCCCATCCCCTGCACCCCTCAGTCCACCACATGGCCCAAACACCATATGTCCCAACTTGAGACATTCTTCTAACCACTCCTCAACAAGGTGCAGAATAACATGACCTTGACAGAAAAGAAGAATGCTATTATGTCTAACTACATCCACCCTATGAAATCCCCCCTCCCAGTTTCCCAGACACAGGAATGTGGCAGCATGGAAGCTTCTGGTACTAATATGGTTTCCAAGGCTGACATATACATTATATTTGTATTGTAGTTTGCATTGTATTTTATTTTCAGTTCTGTTACCCAACTGATGAGATGGATTGATATAAGATTATACCAATCGATCAATCAATAAATCAATTGTATTAAAATTCAGAAGTTTTTGGGTTCTTCTTTGTGATGTTGCATGATCCAAAGTATTTTAGGAAGTATGGTGTAATTAATAATAATAGAAAAAGGAAAGATGTAAAAGTAATCTATACTTTTACTATTATTTGTATCTCTCAAGATAAGGTAAGGTAGGGTAGGGTAGGGTGGGATGAGATGAGAGAGACAAGATGAGTTAACACAAGATAAGATAACCTTTATTGTTACTTACATCACATTATATTGATACAACAGATTTCTTCTAAGTTATCTTTACTCAAGTCCTACTAAATCCAATAAGACATAGTAAGTACCACTGTTTCTGCAGAGTTTAACTCAATATATTAATATGTTTATTTACAGACCAATTACAAGGAGAAAAATGCAGGCAGAAATGAATATATCAAGATATGTTACAATATTAAATGCTACATGGTTTTCTTTTTTTAACCTTTAGAGCATGATGAATGCCTCACCAACAAACAGAACTGTGATGAAAATGCACTGTGTTTCAATACTGTAGGAGGACATAACTGTATTTGCAAACCAGGTTATACTGGAAATGGCACCATATGCAAAGGTAAGATATGACAACATGATTCAGATTTCAAATCCCTTTGTTTCTCTAACCTTTGCATTCCAACATCCATTGTTAGTACCATTTCCTTTCTTGATGTTGCAATTAGCACCAGATATTTATTTTTCACACCTTATGTGCTAAACTTGCTTTTGCACCTGAAAGATTAATGTGATTGCAGTTCTGAAAAATCCAAAAGGTATGTAAGTTTGATTATTTGGATATGTCAGCAAAATAATGATACATTATTATGTGAAATCATCCAAGGTCAAAAAGGTTATAGAGAGTGATAGAAGATGACTGTGGCAGATATGCAGCCTTGTCACCAAAGCAAAAAGGGATAAAATACATCTGAAGCCATGTGGAGGGGGGTTGGTTCAGTATAAATTTGCAGGATTCTTTTAGGAGTTTATAATATTTACTGTGTGTTCAAATTAAACTTAAATAATTTTTATTCAGATATTTAGAAAATATCCTTCTCTCCCACTTGAAATAGAATTGAAAATCTTATAATTTTTCCTCTTATAATTTTCTTCAATGGTTTCAGCCTTTTGCAAGGATGGTTGTAGAAATGGTGGAGTTTGCATTGCCTCCAATGTCTGTGCCTGTCCACAAGGATTTACAGGCTCAAGCTGTGAATCTGGTAAGAGATCCTTTACTATATTACCAAGCACATAACTGAAGTTTTGTGTATAACAAAAAATAAGAATATCTTCTTGAACACGATGGTTTATGTTGAATGAGACAAGAATTGCCAGGACCTCTATGAACCCCAAGCTTACTCTATGAAAATTGAGCAAAAAAAGAGTTTATTTTTGGCAACATTTTTTTAGTCTCAGAGTGGTAAGTTTACCGCTAAGATCTGGAGGGAGATTTAAAGCTCTATTGGGTCATCCCAAGGATTATCCTCAGCGTTCCATCCAGCATGCAATGGAGCAGCAGAGAGAGCGAACGCCATGGTGGAACAATAGATTAGATGCTATGTAAATTATCAACAAGAAAACTGGGCGGAGTTATTACCATTTGCAGAGGTTGCTTATAATAATGCAGTACATAGCAGTACAGGGTTGACTCCATTGCAAATCAATACTGGCATGGAATTTGTCCTTATGCCAGAATTACCTGGAGAATCCCCACATCCATGTCTGTAACAGAATGGATGAACCCATTAAAAAGGGGTTGGGAGGATACGAAAAAAGCTTTGACTGAGGCTGCTAAAGAATACAAAAAGCAGGCAGACAAACATAGATCCCTCCAACCATTGTTTAAAGTAGGAGACAAAGTATTTTTGTCAATGAAATATCTCAGATTGAAACTTCCTAGTAAGAAGTTGAGCCCTAAGTTCTTAGGTCTATTCCCAATATCAAAGGTAATCAATCCAGTCACAGTCCAATTAAGTCTTCCCTGGTTATTGGGAAAAATACACCCAGTGTTTCATAGTAGTTTATTAAAACCAGCTGTTACATCAATTATAAGACCAATACCAACAGCTCCCCCTAAATTATGAAATTATGAAATCAAAATTATGAACACATTATGAAATCAGGAAAATCCTTGATTCTAGGTTACATCAAGGAAGATTACAATAATTGGTATTGTGGAAGGGTTACCCTGAATCAGATGCTACTTGGGTAAAAAGTCAGGATGTACATGCAGATAGGTTAGTTAACCAATTCCATGAAGAATTTCCCAACAAGCCAAAGGGTCCTCTTGGAGGGGGCAGAGGGGATTTAGGACTTCGCATTAACCCCTGGTTGTGTTTTGTTTATGATTTCTTATAGGAGGTTAATTTCTCAAGGGGGGATGCCTGTCAGCTTTGGAATCCTTATTCATCGCTGCCACATAGTTTGAGAAAGCAGGAGGGGGTGATTTTTATTGAGCAGCTCTAACTAGACAAAATAGAATTCTTTTGTTAGTTCAAGGTCATAGAATGTGGCTCAGAGACAAAAAGGAACTTACTTTGGGATTGGTTCATGTGATATGATGATGAGAGAAAAGGGGATGGTTTGTAGTTTGGGACATTGTGGGAAGTCTGGGAAACTTTTAGTTTTGAAATTCCACAGATGTGGCAGGTACTTTTGAGATTATGTTTGTCTCGGAGTTACTGATTGGAATGGAAGTTCCTCGGAACACTGACATGTAACACCCCAGTGGGGTGTTAAAAGCAGTTTTCCACTCATCCCCTTTCCTAATTCTGATGCAGTAGTATGCCTCTTGTAAATCTAATTTTGAAAAAAAAAATTTTTTTCCACGCTGATGGTGTTCAGGTTACAGAAATCCACACAGAGTCGTAGGGTGCCATCTTTCTTTTAGAACAATACTGGGGCTGCTATTTTTGGTTGGGTGGGTTCGATGAAACCCCTTTTTAGATTTTTGTCAATAAATGCTCTGAGTTCATTTAGTTCTCTAGTACATTTTTGGTTTTGAAAGTTTAGCTCCCAGCAGGATCTCAATGGCACAACCTGTGGCACGATGAAGCAGGAGTTCATTTTTAGTTTGAATTTAGTTTACTTTATTGTCATTGCACCTCGTACAATGAAATCAAACACCATCTTCATGACCATGACCATGAAAATAAACACAAATACACATCCTTCACTCTTCACATATTGAACCAGAAATCCCCGACACCACACCAACATTGCACTATACAGCAGAATTCAAAAGAGCTACTGCCCTGGGATAGAAGCTGTTTTTCAGCCTATTTGTCCTTGTTTTAATTATTCTGTACCATCTGCCAGATGGTAATAG
Source organism: Pseudonaja textilis (assembly GCF_900518735.1). The sequence continues at coordinate 41,334,781 of NW_020769308.1, forward strand.
TTCAGAAAAAGGGTTCCCAGGATGAGATGGATCTTCGAGAATGTTTTGAACTTTCTTAAGGCAGCAGAAGCTGGGCTCCTGGTCAAAATGCCAAGAACAAAGGATTGAGTAATCCTTGATTGAGTTTTATACATTTTCACTAAAGGAGAAGGTGGGACAAAGTGAGATAATAAGAAATATCATCTAATAAACATTTTAGGAATAATTCTACAATTTGTTCTGTTGGTCTCTAGCTGTCCCTATTCCCAAGTCTTGGCTAACAAAAGCCCTAGGAATTATCTAATATACATTTGATTTGCTGAAGCCCCAACTTTAAGCTGAGGTCTGCAAGTTGCTACTTTTATCAGCTTTCCAATTAGCCAGGATTGTTACAAGATTTACACATGCATATCTCCTATAGATAAGCATTCTTTGTTCTTGCCAGACAGACTCCACAATTACAGGCTTCCTAATTTACTTTGAAGTATGTGCCATAACCTGGCTTTATTTTAGCAGATGGCCCATCAATCTGGCTAGCATCCTGTCAATGTGTGAGAGAGCTGAGGGCTGTTTGGAAACTGAAACAGTATTTGCTGTGTGAGCAAGAAGGAGACAGCAAGGAGCCTGGGCATGGTTTAGCTCAACTGTTCTATACTAAAGCTGCTTGGTGCTGTGAAATTGAAATTGAAACTTCTCTGCTTGTGTTTTGCATTTGGAACAGATTTCTTTTCAGGTGGGGAGGGGCAGTGGAAGTCCTTAGTATTGAAGCATGTTAATAATAATATATAAAATACTAATGCTGTGATGGCCATTTTGAAAAACCCTTTCTTAGTGAGCACCTAGAAGCCAAGAGGAACATACCTGCCAAATTTCAAGTTTGTAGGCTTTATGGTTCTGGAGATTTTGTGATGATGCATGAGTTGGTTTTCGCTTTTATATATATAGATTAGATGCTCCTATGTTTTTATGGCATAGGTAATACATTTGCAGAGATAAATCATAGAAAAACGCAGCCAAAACAAGGGGACATAAACGATGCAAACAGCTTACTAAAGGGTAAAAAAGGAACAACCACGTGAAATACCTTTTCCCTGAATATCAAACCAATCCCCAGGAGGAAATGTCTGACCCTGTATATTTAGTCATTATATTATTATGATACCATTAATATACTTTGATGTTTAGAAGATTAAAATTCAGCTAACATGTATGAAGTATTTATTTATGCCTATCTTCATTTGTATGTCACATTCTGTGGAAACTAAATAGTGTTGTGTGATCAAACCTAAGACTCTTTATCTCTCAGCAAACTGGTCACTCTAATATCATCCATGAGCTGTTTCACAGAGGTCATAAGTAAGAATAAATTGTCCGTGTCCAATTTTGCACCTGGAAGCAAAAGGGCAATTTTAACTGGGTTAATTAAAGCTTCCATACCTCACTAATCAGTTCCAGGCCCATTTCACTTATTGATTTGGATTCCACACAGTCCCCTGGGTGCTTACTTTAATATTAAAACAGTAAGACTTTCTGTATTATACTTCTAATTGGGATTATACGTAATCTGCACAAAGTTTCTATTTACCTGACATAAACTGTGTTGATCCATATTTAACTATCTCTTGGTAAGATATGATAAGGATCACAGATTTAGTAATTTTGTATCTTTAACCTTATTTTTTATCCTTATAATTCTACTTTATGGGATAATATTGATATTTTAAGTATCAAAAAATACAGTAATTTACTATGGTTTTGGACCCTGAACCCATATTCAACGTTCACCTGATTGCTTTAAGTTAATTAAAATGTACATTTGTATCTATGTATAATTTCAGATATATCAATATATAGAAGAATTCCATCAGTGTGCTTGAAACATCGATACTCAGAAAATGCTTAAAATAATGACGAGAATCTCTTGCATGTCACTTTACAGCATTGCAATTCCATTTTTACTTCACAGAATTGTATGTACTTGTCAAGCATTATAGATTATGGATCATCTGAGTTTAAATGCTGTCAAATCTTTAATGTCTCATTTTATTCTAAAGAATTAGAGAAATCTCTAACCTTCATATAAGAAATTATTTATTTATTCAATTTTTAAACTGAGGAAGATCCTGATATAAGTACGCTGTACAGTGGTAGAAAATGAATGCCCCACACCAATCATAAAAAATTGTGCTGGAGTATCTTCTTTTCTATTTTCTTTAAAGAAAAAGGCAAGTTCTTTCTCGAGCCATTGTATAAATTCCTTCTCCTTTAGGATAGTATTATTTAACGTCCATCTCGATCTTTTTTTTTTTGGCCCTTCCATTTGATTGTCAATGGGTTGTGATCTGCCCAAGTACTTGCTTCAATGTTTATTTCTTGAATACTAGATATTAATTCCGTTGAGATCCAGATCATATCTAATCTGGACCATGATAGGTGTCTATTTGAATAAAAAGTATATTGTTTGGTTTTAGCGTTTCTTTCTCTCCATATATCTTTTAAAATTAATTCGTCTGTCATTTTAAAAAAGGATTTAGGAAGTACCTTTCTATTATGTTTTGCTGTTGTTGCTATATAGTCTAATTTATTGTCCACAATTCCGTTAAAATCTCCCAATATAATTATATTGGCATAGTCCAATCCAGTTATTTTCATATGTAATTTTTTATAAAATTCTTCTTGTTTATCATTCGGGGCGTAAATTGCAATCAAAAGTGTTTTTATATTATTATCCATCATTTCCACCATTAATATTCTTCCATCTTCATCAGTGTAGATCAGTTTTGCGGGGATAGCCTCTTTAATATATAAGACCACTCCTCTTTTCTTACATTGAGTCAAAGAAGTAAATAATTTCCCTAATTTTGGCTGCACTAACAATTGTTCATGCTGTTTTTTAATGTGTACTTCTTGTAAACAAATTATGTCAAACTTTAATTTCCCTAGTTTATGAAAAGTCTTCCTTCTCTTGGCAGCTGAATTCAGTCCGTTTATGTTCATTGTTATCAATTTTTTCTCTTCCATGATGATATTTTATATTTAGACTTGGCGGGTCTCATACATCTTGGTTCACGTTGGTCTTTGATATCCACCTGTCCACGTACTACCCCTTCTTCTTTTCCCATCTCCATTTGTTCCTCTTGGGATTCAGTTAATAAGACCTCTTTTTCTGCCTCTTCCTCTCTCCTTCCAAAGAAATCTGCGTAGAAGATTTCTGCTTTCTCAACTGAATCAATTCTATATCTCTGTTCTTGCCATATGAACGTCAATCCTTCTGGGATCAGCCATCTGTAATTCACCTCCTTCTTCAATAACGTTTTGGTCAGAAATCGATATTCTCCTCTCATCTCTCTCACTCTTCTAGGTATTTGTTTTAGGACCAGGATTTCTTTACCTTTGTATTTCAACATCTTCTCTCTTGCCGCTTGTAAAATCTGTGTCTTAATAGATTTTTTGCTAAATCTAATGTGGACTTCTCTGGGCAGGTTATTTCTCATCGCATATTTTGTGGATCATAAAAAATTGTACTGAACTTTCTATCCTGCTTCTAGCAAAATGGCTGTAGTGTGTTATTTTGTTTTAGTTTTAGTTAATAACTGGTTAACCTTTATTAATTATATTAGTCTTGTGAAAACCTTAACCGACAAATGTTTTCCTTAAAATAAATATTAATAATCAGATTGCTTTTTATAAAAATATAATAAACAATGAAAGTACCTACTCTACATACTATGACTCTGGCAGAGTACATATTAAGGGAGAAACAGGTTGTTTTCAACACTACTTAATGTTTATTGCAAATTCTACTATACTAAAGCCTAGGACCTTTTAAATTCTCAGGATATCTTAGCTTATTTCCATTAATCAATATTTTTTCCACTTTTAAACAGTATTCACGGTGAATACATGCCTTTTAAAGACATCTGAGAGAAAGCAAGATACCATTAAAGTTTGTGATGTTCCCTATATAGGAATGAATCAGGATTAAATAAATTAGCCTGGGTCAATTTCAGAAACTCTTTTATACCATAAGAAAATGCACTGTGGTGCACTTTTTAAAAATTTAAAATGTTTTGCAAAAGAGGCACTGAATTTTTCTGTCAACTTAATCAGTTTGATCAGAAAGAATGAGTGAATAATGTAGAGTGTATATAATGTATAGAATTCACACAAGTAGAAAAGCTTTTGCAATGGAATAAATTGAAGAGGGCAGAAAAGAAAGAACGAAGGAGATGGAATTATATGTGTGTGTGTGTATACACATACACACACACACACATATATACACATTGTGTGTGTGTGTGTGTGTGTATATACATACATACATACATACATACATACATACATATATATGGGGTGTATGTGTATATTTGTGTTTCCCCCAAAATAAGACCCAGTCTTATTTTCTTTTTGACTGCAAAATAAACACTAGGGCTTATTTTCAGGGAAATATGATTTCAGGGTGATCAACCTGGCTGGGCACCCTCCTAGCACACATTCAAGAGCTAGCAAGTGCATGGGAACTGACCATATCCAGTAGCAGCTGCAGTGTGCCAGTACCTTGGTTGGCACACTATGGGGCTGCACAGAGCAGAAGGCACAGAGCAGAAGACAGGTGACAAACCTCCTGTGGTCGCCCGCCATTTCAGCCCACAGATGCTTGGTTTCCCGCAAGCCACATGATGTGTCCGGGTCACCTGCCTCTCCCCACTTCTGTTTCTGCCTGCTGCTTGGACGTGTACTCACCTGTGCTGTGCAGGCTGCGATTGCTGCCAGATAATGTCAGTTTGCATGCATTTGTCATGCCCACCTCTTCGTTAGGCTTAAATTAGGCTGGGGCTTATTTTCGGGGTAGGTTGCATTTTGGGAGAAATACATACATACATACATACATACATACATACATACATATGCTGATGGGAGTGGGAGTGCAGGTATCACTAGCCCCGCCCTCTCCATCTCACTGTCTGTTTGCCCTTGGCTGCAGGTTAGCCAAGCTCTCAGCATGCCCCAGCCTCCACTTGCCCTGCCTGCTGGTCCAGTTGCTGCTCAGACACTTCTCAGCTGTTGTAGGTGTCGTGCTGGTCACCAGGGGGCTGCCCATGCTGGAGCTAGCCTTGCAGGGACTCTTCACCTTCCTGGCAGGGTGTGTAGAGGCCAGAACATGCCGAGAGCAGACAGTGAGACAGAGAGAATGGAGCCAGTGGAAGCTGCCCAAACACTTTTCACCCAGAGGGAGATGTAGCTTTGTCTGCTTGCAAAGGGGATGCTTTGAAATGGAATGTCATCGTTCCAAGTAATGAACCCAGGGAAGTCAGAACTCTGACATGATGTGCAGGTTTAAGAAACCCTCTCTTGAGTACATCATCTCAGCACTTAGAAAGATGAAGCTAGCTCTAAATAGTTCCCACGCTCAGAGATAGTTAAAAGAATAGGATTTTCCCATCCCCATGTGTCTATTAAGTCACATGGGCCAATTATGTCAGCTATAAGTTCCCACTCAACTCTGACAGGTGGCATGGCCTTGGTTCACACTGAGTGGTAGACGTTTTGACTAGCAGCTGAGGTATCACATTCCTAAGTTCCCCATCCCCCACCCCCACAAATGGCAACCAAGAAACGAAAGAGAAAGTAGCATGAGAAAGAAAGGCTTCAGATGAGGTCATTTTGCAAGTTGGCAGGGAGCTAATTGCTCCCTTTGAAATCATCCCCTTCGCAAGCACACAAAGCTTTGAGTCTCTGTGGATGAAAAGTGTTCGGTCACCTATGGTGCACTTGGGAATGGAGTGATTAGCTCCTTTTCAAAGTGTCCCCTTTGCAAACATCTCCCTCGGGGCGAAAAGTGTGCAGTAGAGCCAGGTGGAGGCAGAGGCGATCCCAATGCCGACTCCATTCCATCACCTCTCAGCTTGCCTGTGGCCATGCTGACCAAACACCCATGCAGGGCTTTGAGATCACCTGCCTCCCCCAATGCCTCTGCCTGCTGCTGGGGCCATCACGCAAACCTCCTGCGAGTCAGGTAGCCATGCAGCATGTCCGGATCAGCGTGTCTTCTCCCCCACATCTCTGCTTCCACGCTTGGACTTATCAGTATTTGCACTGTGCCAAGGGACTGCTGCTGCCAGACACTCTCAGCTCATGTGCACTCACCACCTTTCATGCTGGCCACACCCATCCCCCCCAGGCTTATTTTCAGGGTAGGGTAAGCCCACCCCAAAAAATCAGGCTAGGGCTTGTTTCCAGGATGGGTCTTATTGGGGGGAAATTCAGTGTGTGTCACACACACACACACACACACACACTCACACACACACACACACACACACCTATGGTATATAGGTAAATATATATATATAACAAGCAAAATTCCATTTCCTTCTTTCTTTCCTCTCTGAACATCTTTAATTTTTCCATTGCCAGAGCTTTTCTATTTGTGTGAATTCTAGTGTTTTGACTTGCCTATTACAACCTTCTCTCTTTTAGATTTTTCATGCTCTATCATTCCATCATATCCATTTCACAAAATGGATATAATAAACCAAATTATTCACCTCATTGTTTAGCTTTGCCATGATGGTTACTATTTAATACTTATAATTGCCTACTGCTTAATTTCAGATTTAGCATAAACTCTTTCTACAGTCCTCAGCATTATCTTTTATATTCTCTCTTTCTCTTCATATTTCTTATTGTGGACAATTTTGGCACAATATGAACCCATATTTACTTCTTAAACTTGAACATTCATCTTTTTCTTTTATGCCTTCTTGTGTTGAATTTTATGCTGCAAAAGGTAAATGAGGACTATTTTTCCACCAATATTTATTAAAAGGTATGAATTTGATATACAATCAATAATTTTTTTTACAGTCATAGACCAACATTACAAATAAAATCATTAAAAAAACAACATTAAAAATAAAAGACAGACAGAATACTATATTGTGATGGTTGGTGGATTAACAGTCAGCAATTAAAGTTTGCCTTTTATATACAACTTAGAAGAATTTGACCACATTCAGAGTAATTACTTCAGACTAATCGGATAATAGTAGTTGCATGTAACAAAGATCAGATTTTCCAGATATTTTATTAGATGAGGTGTTATAAATTGAGTCTATGAGTCTTTATAGAAGATGCAGTATAACAATAGGACATAAGCAACAGTTTCAGTGGCCCCTTGTCCACAGGGACAGTCTCAGTTCATATGGTATTTTTTTGTATCAGGCCTCCAAAAGGGCCTTGGGAAGTGTGTTGCAGCATACTAAGGTTAATGCCCTTCAGATTTCGATGAACGTTATTTGATATAAATAACACAGCATTAAATGGGGTGTTTGACTGCTCATGTAAGCATTATTGGGAAGAGCAGCCCCTTGTTGGATTTCCAGATCTTTAATATGTTGTTTAAGTGTATTAAGTGCACACTCATACCCTATCAATAAAAGCACTTCCTTTTAGAAACCAAGTTATTAGAATTTTTGTGATATGGTCCTGAATCATACTCATTTAAAATTATCATCTTTAAAAAGAAAAATCAACCCTGTAGGATTTTTTTTTTACCAAATGTGCAAAAATGTACATTTATGTACCTGTTTCAATTTTGGCTAGTCCTGCCTCCCTCCTTATGTAGTACTACATTTGGGACACAATGCACTTCCTGAAATATGGCTCTTTGGAATTTGGATTGCACCTTTTCCAGAAGAGTAAAAAAGGAGTAAGATCCCAGCTGAGCACCAAAGAGTAATTGTGCATGAGCCTGAATATAACTTCAGTCCTGCTAGAATATATTGTGCTACTCTGGAAAAATAAAACAATATAGTCCTTTCCCTCCTTCTTTGAGAGATAGTAATGAAGAAATAGAAATGGAAAGAACAAAAAAGGTGAAACAATAGTGGGTCATACAAAATAAAAAGTAGATTTTAACTCCAACCAAAAAGCAGCCAAAAAAGCTAATTCAATATTTGGTTGTATAAACAGAGGCATAGAATCAAAATCACATGAAGTATTACTACCGCTTTAGAAATCCTTAGTAAGATCACACCTGGCATACTGCATCCAGTTTTGGTCACCACATTACAAATAAGATGTTGAGACTTCGGAAAAAGTGCAAAGAACAGCAACTAAGATGGTTAAGGACCTGGAGACAAAAACATAGGAAGAACAGTTGCAAAAATTGGGTATGGCCAATCTAGAGAAAAGAAGGACTAGGGGTGTGTGTGACATGATAGCAGTATTCCAGTATTTGAGGGGCTGCCACAAAGAAGAGGGAGTCAATTTATTCTCCAAAGCACCAAAAGGCAAGACAAGAAACAATGGGTGGAAACTATTCAAGGAGAGAAGCAACCTGGAATCAAGGAGAAACTTCCTGACAAGACAATCAACCAGTGGAACAGAAGTTGCCTTCAGAAGTTGGTAGGTTCTTCATCACTGGACATTTTTAAAGAAAAGACTGTCTGAGGGTGTCTTGTTTGAGCAGGGGGTTGGATTAGAAGACCCCCAAGGTCCCTTCCAGCTCTGTTCTGATCGATAGAGATAAGGCATGAAAATAAGAGAGACGGTGCTTAGGCCAGATAGAAAAGTTTAAGTTCCATTCCCAAGCATTAGCTATTCTTTAGATACAATCTGTTTTCTTTATTCTGGTGCCCACCCTGTGCAGTTGCTTCCTCTCCGAAATTTGGATGAGCCTAGTCCTGTTGACTTTTGAAAGGAACTGAAGACCTTAATTTTGAAATAAGCTTTTAAGAGCTGTCTTATGGAGTTGAGTGATTGTGCTTGGTTGCTAGTTTGTTCCTAAAGTTGGATATTTTAAACCAGGGCTGTCAAACTCCCGGCCTCTGGGCCAGATGCGTCATGTGCTGGCCATGCCCACACCCAGTTTAGCAAAGGGGGGGGGAGTCCCGATATATCACGTGATGCCACTGTGATGTGAGTTTGATACTTCTGTTTTAAATCTTACTTTAAATGTGTTGTAACCCACCCACAATTGTTTTGAATTGGGTAAGTAAGTAAATAAGTATGTAAATATTATGTTTGGCAGCATATGATTACAGCTGTTCGCCTTTTCTGTTATAAATTCTTTCATTTTCACTGCTTTTTCTATTTTTCATGACAGAGGCCTTTCCATGAAAGAGGCCTTCCCATTGTCCCCCATGGCATTGGGGGATACTTTCTTCTCCTATAAATAAGTATTCCTATTCTGAAAATCTCTACTAGTATTTATGAGCTTTAGAGAGGGTTTTCTTTCATATTGAGAAGGACAATGCTAGATCTAAATATGAAAATCAAATTTCCATTAAGAGCATAAGTGCCTTGGACCCAGTAGCTTTCTTATCCCTTCCTATCATCCATGCATAATTTAATGGCCCAAATCCTCTGGAACAGGAAAGTCTGCTCCTCTTCAAATATAGGAAGAAGAAGGTCTTAGTTATGTCTCATGGCAGTTTTTTCTGTGTGCTGCTGCTATATTTGGGTTGACTAGCTCTTAAATATACATGTGACATAAATAAAACATGAATTTTGGCAGCAGTTGAGCAATATATTATATTTTGTTCTACTGGGAAAAGCATAAAGAATGACCTCATAATTCACTCCAAGCACTTTCACTTATGATTTATAGTCCATTATATAATTAAAGAAAATACAATGAATAATGTCATTAACATTCTTACATGTCCCTCTTTCATTTCTCCTTTCTCATTTTAAAAGAATCAGCAGTTCCTATATTTAGAATAAAGTATCCCTAAGCGTATATGGGGGATGGTTTAACCAAACCCAGCATCCTTAGATAGTTGGATTTTTATGTGCTTCCTAGTTTTTGTAGAATATTTGCTTTCAACAGGAAGGAAGGAAGAGTGAATAAAGCAAGAGGAAGAGGAAGACTGAGAGAAATGTGGCCAATGCAGTTGATGAGTTTCCCAAAAAAGAGAAGGTGAAAAAAATAGAGGACAAAAAGCAGTGTTGACCTGGTGGAAGCAAAAATTCTTTGCAAAGAAAAAGATATGAAGAGGTGTAGTTTATTGTGTTGGTATACATTAGATTTATCTAGATTTTTGTTTGTTTTGTATATCTCGTGGCTTATTTTCATTTAGTATTTGTTTTGCTTTTCTGCACTTTACATAATGCTTCTTACTCCAAAGGGAATGTATGGGTACATCAGATGCAGTGGTGGGATTCAAATTTTTTTACTACCAGTTCTGTGGGTGTGGCTTGTTAGGCGTGGCATGGCTTGGTGGGTGTGGCTTGGTGAGTGTAGCAGGGGAAGGATTCTGTAAAATCTCCATTCCCACCCCGTTCCTGGGGAAGGATATTGCAAAATCTCCATTCCCACCCCTATTCAAGGGGAAGGATTCTGTAAAACCTCCATTTCCTCCCAACTCCTGGGGGAAGGTTACTGCAAAATCCCTAATCCCTCCTCACTCCTGAGGGAAGGTTACTGCAAAATCCCATTCCCTCCCCACCCCACTAACTTGCTTTCCAACTCCATTCTCCTGTGCAGTGCAACAAAAAAAGACCCAGCCGACTCAGAGAATAGATGGGAGCGGGGCCAGTTAGAGGTGGTATTTGCCAGTTCTCTGAACTACTCAAAATTTCCTCTACCGGTTCTCCAGAACTGGTCAGAACCTGCTGAATACCATCTCTGATCAGATGTTTTAAATGTATAATTTTCATGGTTAAGTCCTCCTCAAAAAAGGAAAAATTAAACCCAACAAACTAAAGTGTTATCCATAAAATCCAACAAACAGTGTTATCCATAAAATTTTAATTTCATTCCCGTAATTCAATCTTAAATCCTGATTTAGAGATAGGCTTGGCTATGAATATTTCAGGAATCTAAACTGTTGGAGATTAGTAACAAGGCAAAATCAGTCAATGCAACTATGGGTCAATTTGCAGATAGGTTGTTAAGATTTAATTTTGCTTGTATAATCATACAATTAGGTTAGGTTCTTCCTGTTCTATAGTTTTCCTCAGCTTACAACAACAATTGGGACTGAAATTTCAATTGCTAAACAATGCAGTCATTAAATCAGTCATCATTACCATTTTTACCACAGTCGTTAAGCAAATCACATGGTCATTAAATGCAGTTGTTATGTGAACACAGCTTTCCAACTGACTTTGCTTGTTGGAAATTGGCTGGAAGATTGTAAATCATGAAGATTGTAAATCGTGATTGTAAGTCACTTCAAATTTTGTAAATACAAACCAGGTGCCAAATGCTCAAAATGTAATCATGTGACTGATGACTTTGAGGATTGATTGCAAGTCACTTTTCCTGAGGCTGTTAACTTTGAACCAGTGTTAAATGAATGGTCATAACCTATATTCTTAATGTTTGACTACATTTTCCTTCCTTCCTTCCTTCCTTCCTTCCTTCCTTCCTTCCTTCCTTCCTTTATAGAATGGCAGAATATAAATTCTCAGCTAAACTATGAGCAAACTTAATTGGAATTCACTTAAAGGCAATGTAACCTATGTTGATGTCAATGAAGCCTGTAAATTTTAATACTTATTTTCTATAGTCAAATGCTGCTGAAGATACATTGGAGGAAAAATCTTTAGAGTACTAATCTCTGAGAGACCACCATTTTTGGCAGTAAATAAATAAGTGTATCTACTGTTAAATATTGCAGAAAAGAAATCCTTCCATAAACCTCATGAGTACTGAGAGTTTGTTTACAGTTTTTCATTTGTGGCAATGAAATATAACAGACTCAACTATTTTGAAACAATGTTTCTGTCAGGATTCCAGCAGTTTCTTTGCAATTTTATAGTTGCCAGTTTCAAGCAGAGCTGATTTTTTCTCTCCTGACTTTAAAACAAACATCTTTACAATTTTATTCACACCATTAGTTTGTACTAACTCTTGGCATTGTGCCAGATTGACAGTGTACTCAGCTAAAGAAGCCTTGACATTTTTCTTCATTATATAAGCACTAATTCAAGCTGAACTATAGATCTCTAAAGAGGAAACTTATATTAATTGGATCTGATCTTTTTGGAAGATTGTGGTTTGAAAAGCTCTGAATAATTGGGAAGGAAAAGAAAAGAGGAGGTGTGGATTTTTTAGAACAAAGAGTGCCATCTGAGTTAAATTTAACTTGACTTTTTAAAAAAAAGACTCTGTTTCTTAAAAATATAAGGAAAATTGATACAATAAAATAAGAGTTTTGGAAAATTGAAATATTGAAGTAAAGAAAGGCACAGGAAAATTCTGCCCTTGGATTAATTGTTGATTCTGTTATGGACTTGGTATTGGACTAGCTGAGGACTAAAAGTTGAGAGGAAGGAAACAAAAGCGGACTGTTGGAAATTAACTTTAAAGACACTAACTGGATTAAATAGAAAATTGTTAAATGGCGATATCTCTTCAGACACTAAAAAAGGAACTTGGAAACGTTAAGGAAACCTTACAAGAAAGAGGTGAAACTTTGGGCTTCGTTTTTAAGTTTTTTTTGAAGAGGCGATTGCAGAGTATGAACAACAAAGGCAAAGTACAGAAGAAGAGGTGGAGCAAATTTCAGAAGGGGCCATCTTTAATCACCATCGAGAACAAAGGAATCCAGAAGGAAAGAGAAAAAGAATTGAGAATAAATATTGGAGGTCTGGGAAATTGAATAAAGAGGAAAATATCTGGAAATTAAAAAAAGGGGAAAGAATCAGCAGAAATCCGAAGGGCGGAAGGTAGCTAAGAACAGAGAAGGGGTTAAAAACTGGAGTGAAATAATAGAGGGGGAAATGTTAGGGGAAAGAAGGGGAAAGAAACAGGATTTGGGAACAAAGGAATATAGGAATTTTTATAAAATGGGGGTAAATTTCTTACACAGAGATAATGGTTGAATGATACTGAGAGAGGGGATTCTGCAAGGTGCTGGGGAATAATATAGACAAATTTGTAGTTGTGAAATGGGGACATATAAGATGGATAATAGAATTGTTATTTTTTGGCAACGTTCTCTTCCTTTATTTTTAAGAGGTAAATACAATAAATATATGGAATATGTTTATCAAATATATTGAAATACTTTGAGGATTGGAATGCTGATTTTCCTTTTTATTTTTTATTTTGGTTTAAATATGAATGGAATAATTAATAGAATATGTGTAATAAATAGATTGAAATAAATGAAATGATATAGGAGGAGAGCTGAAAGAAATTGGTATTAGGATTTAGGGTTAAATGAAGAGATAAATATGTCCTTTTTCTTCTCTGAAAAGATAGTGTAAGACATAGGGGAAGAGATAATAGTTAGAAATAACCTTCCGGATGGAATGACTTTTTCTGCTTGCTATGGGCAGTAACACACAAAATATGCTTCTCATTTATCTTCATTGACTAAATTAGAAATGTTTCAACAATATTGAGTATTTTAATGGCGTTATTTTGTTCATGATTCACATTTATTTCTCATCTTGCATCTTTGAAAAAAGATACTTCAGTTCCTTTTATGTCATTTTATAGAACGTAAATGTTTTTTGTGTATCAATTTCTTTTATGTGTCCACAAACAACAGCCATTTCTGTGGACTGATACTATGGTTTATGTTGTTTTCTATTTATTGAGCAGATATTGATGAATGTTCAGATGGCTTTGTTCAGTGTGACAGCCGTGCCACCTGTATTAACCTACCTGGATGGTACCACTGTGAGTGCAGGGATGGTTACCACGATAATGGCATGTTTTCATCTAGTGGAGAATCATGTGAAGGTCGGTAAAGGGGCATCATACTTCATTTGATATTCCTATGAAATTGTGTTTGAGTGATACTAATTGTCTTGATTTAGGCTAGGAAATAATTGTGTTGAGCCCAGAGAACTTATAAAGGGAATAGAATAGCAAACAAACACTATCTTTATTGCAATTTATATCCCCACAAAACTGGGGTTATCTGGAACTGAGCATTATTTCAGCAATCTGACCCATTGCAATTTACTTCAGGAAAAAAATCAATATCACATCAATACACATAAAATACTTTTCCTTCACCTCTTTCCATGTCACCCCAAAAGAGCTTTTAATTTCTTTGCTCTTTCTGCAACATCTGCTTTCCCTAAAATATTTTGGGAAGACTTAGAGCCTTCTTGAAATGTGGGATATCGTGGAAAGAATAAATGACCTCAATTCAGTCTTAATCTTAAACTAAGTAGAAAATTCACGTAAGGAATTTTTCGGGGTCTGTGTGAGAGAAATATCCCTACCCACATTGTTTAAGAGCATTTTCTAATGCAGAGTTCCCCAAGCTTCTGCCTTTGTGGACCAGAGGGTGGGAAGAGGAGAGGAGATGGTTCTGTGCAAGTGATGGCCAAGAGTGCAGGCACATGCATTTCCATTTGAACAAGTGTTGGGCTTACACAAATGAAAATGTGCTCACACATGAGCTTGCCCGCCACTTCCGCAGGGTGGTTCCACACAAGGCATACCACACAAGGCATGGCAGTGGGCCATGGCAAGGGTTGGGGACACCCTTCCTAGTGCCTTTGAAAATACAAATAGATAGAGAGAAACAGTGAGAATCATAAATTTTGAAACATATATATTCACAACAAACCAAGGCAAAGTCAAGGCTTGATTAAGCTAGTTTGTGCACATTACAGATATTCCTTTGATATTCTGGATGTTGAACAAAATGGAATAAGCAGTATGCCTTCATCAGATAACTGGAAATATCACTTGATGTTCACATGCACATTCGTATTCCATGAAATTGGGTAGACTTTTGGCAGCTTTTTGGGACTGGGAAAATGGATGAGAAGGAAGAGATTCTAAAATTATAGAGGGGAAAGTATTTTGTATCCTAGTTTTAATATTTTCAAGTACTTTGGAATAAATTTTATTTGAAAAAATATGGATGCTTTCATGGGTTTCTTACATTCCTAGACTCTATCCTGTGATGCGCAATCTAAATTTAGAATACCAACAGGTATTGTCTACTTTCATAGGAAGACTCATCTCCTTATGAACTGGTCTTCTCCTATAATACATTCAGACAGCTTTTTCCTTCTAAGAAAAGAGAAATTTCTTTACTCCTGTAAGATTAATTATATTTAGATTTTAGACAATTAATATGTAAAGATTGAATAAAAATGTAAATCTTAGTGCTATCAAAATGAAAGAGGTTTTCTTTCCTCTTACCTCTTCTTGATTTAAATAGTTCATTACAGAATGTGCTGTATAGTCTTCCTTGAGAAACAGAATACAAAGCTTCTACGTAGATATACTTTAAAGTTTCATTTCAGAACAATATCTTAGAAGTACCAAGTACAGGCCCACTAAATAATTGCCATTTATATAGTGCCTAATCTTTGTACAGCTAAGTTTGCAATACCGCTATACAGGTTTTTTTTCCTTATTTGCAGAATTTCTACAAATTATAAAAGCAGAATAATATTATTTTACTGGTGGTAAACGTTTATAGGTTATTAAAAGGTTTGTTTAAAATGTACAGTATATTAAATATGTAAAGCAAAAACAAAAACAATACAGAATGGTTTTATTCAGAAAAAAATACTCTCCTTTGCTGAAAATCTAGTAATCAATACCTTTAGTATATAGTCCACCTATAAAATTATGATTGTACAGAAATTGCCTGATCATATGCAGGTTGTCCTCAAATTATGACCATAATTGGGATCCAAATTTCTTTTGCTTAATAAGGTAGATGTTAAGTGAATCACATGCAATTTTATGAACTTTTTTGCCCCATGTTAATGTTAAATGATCACTGCAGTTATTAAGTGAATCATGTGGTTACTTGCCAGAAGCTGGTTGGAAAGCTTTCAGATGACCCCAGATGCTGCAAGTGTCATAAATACTTGCCAGTGGTTAAGTGCCTCAATTTGATCACATGATCGTGCTATCACTGTGACAGTCATAAGTGCAAAGACTTTTTTCAGTGCTGTTGTAACTTTGTATGATTGCTAAATGAATGGTTGTAAATTGAGGGCTACCTGTCCTCTTTATCCACATTTTCTGAGCAAACACTTACAGTCAAAACCATAATCAAGCCGGTAGGCATGTTGAAAGTGGAAGACATTGCTCTAATGCAGTAATCTCCCAACAAATATAGAGGGATTATGTAGCATCTAAACGGAGCTTGTAAGCCAGTGTATACAATGCCATTTTGTTCAGTTAATCCACTAATTATGTATGAGGTACTGGATTTATAGAGATTTTATTCAAGTATTACAAAGCCATAAAGATATTCTGGGAACGTTTGAGACAGAGCAGATAAAGAGGAAGCTCCAATCTATTTTTGCTGTCCAGACAGTATATATAGGTAATTGGGAATTGAGATAGTTAAGTTAGAATTGGGAGCTGTCCCCTTAAGGGAATGCCTCATGGTAAATGTAGTTATTGCATCGTGGGAAATGTAGTTCATGTCATGTGGTCACATCTGTAATCCTGATTGGTCACTGAATTGATCCTTCCTTGGTTGGGGGAGTTTCCTTTATTCTTGCTCGGACCCCAGCATTGTGCTGGTGTTTCACCCTCTCTGCTCCATCGTTATGGGATGAAAGATCACTATAATTTTACACTATGAAGTCAGCTGTGCAAAGAATTGGACATTAGTTGAATCTCGATGTAACCATGAGTTATATTTGAGGATGCCTTGTGAACCAAATAAAGAAACTTTGTATGGAAGCCTGTCTGTCTTTATATTCAGCTAGGAATTTAAAAGACAGAACACTCAGCATCACTTTTAGACTAAGAAAGTATCATTATCTGCTGCAATGCTACACAGCTTTATAAAGCTGTGAGGCAATTATATTGTTTAAAATAGAAAAGAGCAAAACTTATCTTTAAAACATTGGCCATTTTTCTAAAAACTTATCTTTAAAACATTGGCCATTTTTCTAAAAAAAAAACATAATGAAAGCAAAATAAAGAAAAAATAAGGAACACTGTGAAATTATTTTTGACTTACACATCTCTAATATATAAATTTGAAATAACTAAATCAATGTGGTTACTAATGCTGTATCTTAGTCGTTTGAACAGTATAATTCTTAATGTGCAATTGTTGCTCAAATCTAATTCCCTAGTGAGTTGACATTGGGTACTAGCCATTTGGAGAAAATATGTATTTGTGTTTTATGAATAAATGATAGCTTGTATGTATTTGTCTTCACTAACTTTTTAGCTGGTTATAAGGCAAACATGATATCTACATTAGCTCTATATGAATCGCTTTTAAGACAGCAATCTTTTTAAGTATACATAGCAATGTGATGTAATGTTCTGAACATGCTTAATATATTTTTTTAATGCTGACAAAATAAAAATATCTCAGAAGAGATGGAAACATCTAGGGTTCTATGAAATATTAATACAACATTTAGGAAATAAAAGGTCATTGCATTTTTTTAAAAAAGTTATCAATATATGGTGTAAGAGAAATAAAAAATAAATTCTTATTTTCTGAGAAATTAATGGAATCTTTAAAATGAATAATAAAAAGTTGAAATTACATCAAATAAACCAACAAAATATATATGTGTGTATAATTGTGAAAATAATGTGGAGGAACTATTTGTATCCATTATTAACTTTTGTCTAAATTTTATAATAATAATTCAAATGTTGACAAGCAATAGATATTGGCAACTTACTGCTGCAAATCAGATGCAGGGTGATGTTTTGTCTCTTTTATTCCTTAAAATATTCAATTCCCCTTACAAAATAAAAAAGACTGTATGGATATATTCTTGCCATTCAGCAACTGATCTGAAATCACTTGTTAACAATAATGTGATAAAATCAATCCATCTGAATCAATATGCCCACTAATAGCATTCCAATAACACAGCAATTGCAAGCAAACTGTTGTGTCACAATTCAAGCCCCTAAAATTGCTACCAATTATGAAATTTCATAAAGAATAATAACATTAGGAATAAAAAGTCAAAATAATTATTGCTAGTTGAACTGGAAAATTTGCTAAGAAGCATTCTGAGCTAAATTGTTTAATAAGAACTAGTCATTCTAAGATCCATTTTATTAAATTTACTGGCAGCATTTCAATCTACAATTATCTCTTAACTAAGTATTTTTCATAAGTAAAAATGTCCAAATTATGCCTGCAACTGAATATATTCCCCACTGATTTCAAACAAGCAAGAATTCCAATACTTGCCATGATTACAGTCAAATAGTAACCAATGAATAGTGGTAAATAAATGCCAATGATGGTGTCTGAAGCTGTGAAAAATTATATCTATCTGTTCCTGGTCATTTCAATCTATGCATTGAAAACTTAGAAAAATGCCCTTGCTATTAAAAATATTATTTAAACATGTGATTTATCACAATATTTTTAAACAAGCATTTTATATATATATATATATATATATATATATACATACATACACACACACACACACACACACACACACACATTAGTAGGACCGTGCGAATCATTGCTTGGGACTTCACAAGCATGGTCTCTTTGAAGGAACACCATTCTTCACATCTGAACCAATTCTTTGTCATCATACACATTTTTAAAATTAATAATAATACATTTGCTCGTATTAGTAAGATTAAGTATATTCTGGGGAATCATTTGTTCCTATATCATAAGATCAAAAATGAACGTGAAAACAGAAGAAAAAGAAATCAAAGAAAAATATGTATATAACAGAAGCAGCTCCTAATAGTTTGAGAAATTTTGTACATATGCAGTATTTTCACTGTGTTTATTCATTTCTCCTCATTTATTTTGTTCAAAGTATCTGTGAGGCAGAAGTTGCAAAGATTTGTATAATGGATGCTTTTTGAAATGCCACAGGCGTGAAAATAGTTACATATGCCGCATAAAGCAATAATTGGCTAAAGTTTGAGTAAAGTTTGGTTCTTCACATCTTTGAAAAAAGAGTGGTATTTAAAACTGTGAATCCTTTTGAACTTTTCACAGTAGTCCTAAAACAAGATAAATATAACTCAGTGAAGCATTCATTTATTGAAATTCTATAGCCTTTAAGTGATATATATCCTTATGAATATATTTATATATTATCTATATTTTCATTGCTGCCAACAAATTTTGTTGCTTCTAATTAAAGTAGGATAATATTTTTGAAGTGTATGATGTATTCAAAATGGTAAATTAGACATACTTTTGATACTTTCTAATGAATAAATATGAACACTGAATTTTACTGATACATAGCACTTTCTTATTTCTAACAAGCATTTGTGTAAATGTTTAGAGCCTCTAATTCTTTGCAAAAGACGTTTGGACAAACCTTCTTGCTTTCCTTTTTCTTTTCTTTTTCTTTTATTTAGCTACTTGAATTTGTCAGCTCAATACCTTTTGAAACATTTAAGTAAAACAACATGTGACCTGATATAACATTGTATAGACGACTATCATCTTTGACTTGCCTTCTGATACACAGTACTAAACAATTGCTATTTTCATGTATTTTAATTGCTCTTATAATTAACTACAATAAAATAGATTTTTGCTATAAGTTAGTGTGGAACTCAGGCCTTTTGACTGAAAATTACTAGGGATTCTTTTATTGACCAATGGCAGATGCATCCTCCTTTTTCTACAGATATTGATGAATGTGGAACTGGGAGGCACAGCTGTGCCAATGACACGATTTGTTTTAATTTGGATGGAGGCTATGATTGTCGATGCCCTCATGGAAAGAACTGCACAGGAGACTGTATCCATGAAGAGAAGATCAAACACAATGGACAAATCTGGGTGTTGGAAAATGATAAATGCTCCATTTGCTCTTGCCAAGTGAGTTGGGAGATCCTGTGGGAATGTGAGAAAGTAAGAAATGAGAAAGAGCTGAAAACAGGTGTTTTTTTTTTTAGGAGAGTGGGTTGATGTGCTACATGAGAGATATTAGTATTCACTTATTAACATGAACAGACTTATAATTTATAGCATAACTAGGACATTATTCTGAAGAAGAAGAATGGTTTAACTAACTCAGTGTTCTATGTAGGGATAATCACTATAATTTTTTCCAATTGTAAATAATATTGTCTTTAGGTCATCCTTATTATAAATTAAATATGCTTTTAAAAGTCTTTAACTTTCATGCTGCAAACTAATGCAAAATGCAAAATGTTTTTCCTTTATTTTTTATGACATAGTAATGTAACATAAGTGACATTTTATTTATCTCTTACAATGGCAGACTGGCTATGTAATGTGCCGACGGATGGTCTGTGACTGTGAAAATCCCACTGTTGATTTATTTTGCTGCCCTGAATGTGATCCAAGGCTGAATAGTCAATGTTTACATCAAAGTGGGGAGATTGTATACAATAGTGGGGATACATGGGTTCAAAACTGTCAACAGTGCCGATGTTTCGTAAGTCTTCCCAGTATTTTATTTATTTATTCATTTATTCACTTTTTGTTCTCAAATGGACTTTGGCACAGTTAAAGTGTTATAAATAACTTAACTGTTGTTTATCCTGAGTAAAATTTCAGATAAGTGACAAGTACACACTGTAGCAGAAGACAGACATCATGAATCTTGGCATCAAAGCAATGCATTGGTATTATGGTTGCAAGGAAAAAAATGAAACAACTAAAATATAATGCAAATATTTGACTTAAAATTCCTTTACAGCACACAGGGAAAAGTTCTCCAAGATAATGGGCAATTCAGATCAAGTTAGGCATAACTGAGGCCTATTAAAATCTAAAGTAAAACAATAATTCAGTGCTTAATTATGACAATGTGATTTAAGCAATGGTTTCTGAAATGGACCTTTAATTGTTTAATGTTGATTATGCAGTTTCAGCACTTGCAAACACATAAATATTACAAATGAACAGGATAGGATATGCTAGAATATTAAACAATTTGTTTTTAGTTAAAAATAAGTTCTATGGGTCTCAGTAGGACTGTTACTGATGGAAAATCACAACATGATAATATCAAATAGATTTGAACTAAACATAGATTTCCAGTTTATTG
The DNA here is from genome assembly GCF_900518735.1 of Pseudonaja textilis. The sequence goes on from NW_020769308.1 coordinate 41,355,709, forward strand.
CATGAAGCCATGTATAAGCCTGATTCTAAGCTCAATTTAAATATTTTGAAGTCCTGATCTAATTCAAATATATAATAGTCTCTATGGGAGTAAACTGGCTCAAAACAAGTGTACAATATGAAAAATTTGTATAAATATCTCTATTTTTCCTGGAAGTCTCATTAATAACTTAAGTCAGTGGTGGTATTCTACCTGTTTGGCCCAGTTTGGGCTAATTGGTAGTAAAAAAAATGCTACCGGTTTGGCTGAACTGGTAGTAAAAAAAAAATGCTACCGGTTTGGCTGAACTGGTAGTAAAAAAAAAATGCTACCGGTTTGGCTGAACCTATATTTTTGACGATCAGCTGTGCCACGTGATTTAGATTAGCTAGAAAGCAGGAAATCATCAGATTGCTTGCTTTCTAGCTAATCTAAATCATGCAGCACAGCTGATCCGCCCCCCCCCTTGTTGTACTTACCTCGCCAGGAAATTTTCCTGAGGCCCAGTAGGCCAAAAAATGGGGCATGGGGGGGGTGCTGCAAAAGGGAAAAAACCACATAGCCATGCCCACCCAGTCACATGACTACCTGGCCACACCCACAGAACTGGTAATAAAAAAAATTGAATCCCACCACTGACTTAAGTGACTGTTCGTAGCACATAGCCCATGGCAGCAATCAGATGGCTTTCTATATTTCATGGATTAGCAAACAATAACAGTGATTTTATTCATACATAGGGTATATATACAATACATACATACTCAAATATATACATATTATTACAACATACATCATAACTTTTGATCTGCTTTTTTTAACAGCAGGGAGAGGTTGACTGCTGGCCTTTGTCTTGTCCTGAGATGCACTGTGAATTCAGCATACTCCCTGAGAATGAGTGTTGCCCACATTGTGTCATTGATCCTTGTCATGCAGACACCATTAAAAATGATATCACCAAGACTTGTCTGGATGAAATTAATGTAGTCCGATTCACTGGATCATCCTGGATCAAGCATGGCACAGAATGCACTCTCTGCCAATGCAAGGTATGGAAAAGTGGAACTTTCTTTAGCTGGTTTTATAAAATGTAATAACATTTGCATCTTTGCTCTAGGTTCCTACAGCTGAAATATATGGCATTCCAATTTTATTAAAATCAAAATTATGTTCACATATCACTCTTATTTATGCCAGGCACTACATGACTTTGCAGATAAAAATAGCAAATACATATTTTTATTGAAATATATTGATTCTGTTCAGATAAATTAATGAACAATATCAAATTATTTTCCAGATATGTAAGCTATAACTTAACCTTCCCCCTTGCTCAATTTTCTATGAAAACAAATAACTGTCAGAGAGAATTATGGTATTTTGATGATGACAATCTTTTTATATTTCAGAAAATCAGAAAGGCAAATACTGTCATTTTTTTCCTTCAGAAAATAGAATGCATGTGATAATTTGGATCTGGTATTCCAGAAGAAATGTTAATATAGAAGGAGTGAAGAACTTACAGGATTCTAGTAGTTTTTTAAAATGCATAAGCTAGGAGGAAATTGGAATAAAATTGTTTTTCATTTATAAATAAACACAAGAGATAAAACATACTTTGTATAATTCTTTCTGAACTAAAATTAGTACTGATTCTTGAAATTTGAAACTTATATGTTATTATGGACAAAGACTAGCATTGAACAATATAATAATTTTTTTAAAAAAATCACATGACAATGAGGAAAAAATATACAAAATATATGAAGGTATAATTAAAACTGCCATGGTAAGTCCCAATAAACTCAAATAACAAGTAGTCAAAACTATAAAATCTATAACGGGCAAGCTAGTCCTAAAATCAATATAAAAGATGAAATCAATATAAAACTAGAACCATTATAAAATTACTGTATTGTGTAGACAATATACTAGTCAACTCTAGGCCCCTAGAAAACAATAATATCTGTTCAATGTCAAGATTTTCCTCTTTGCTTCTTAATATAATCACTGCAGTCTTTTGGGGTATGATATCAGGAAAATGAGTATTATAAAAAATACCTTGCATCTGCAGCAGAGAATACATCTGTGATACATCTGTAACTAAATGAACAGTACAGATTTTTGTTCAATCTAATTTATTTTCATTTGTCCAATTTTTTTCTACTACTCACAGAATTGCTTTCTATGAACAAAACTATTACTGTTCAAAGCAGTCCTATTTATATATAAATCATGATGCTTATGATTTTGAAAAGGTGATTCTTTTCATCCTGCCAAAAATATGGAATATTTTCAAGAACCAACTTTTAGAGATTGTTCACATCAGAAAGAAGGGTTAGTTATTGGTTTTGGAGAGAAATCAATTTTCCATTATTTCTTAAAATTTGTAACAAAATTTAACAAATCATATCTGGAAGAGTTAGAATTAGACCAAACCTGAAAACATTTTTAAGTTCTTAAAATATGAAAGAGAATTCTTGTTCTTGCTGTGTACTGTAGAGTTTATTGCATCACAGACCAACCCTAGTATGGATTCCTTTTTCTCTTGTTGCTCAAGAAAACGAAATGCTAATTAGACTTCCATTTCAGTCAGACAGAATAGAGCTGGAAGGGACCTTGGAGGTCTTCTCATCCAGCCACCACTCAGGAAGGAGGTCCTATACCATTTCAGACAAGTGACTGTCCAGTCACTTCTTAAAAACCTCCAGTGATGAAGCACCTACAACTTCTGAAGGATTTGGTCAATTGTCCTCAGTGTTAGGAAGTCTCTCCGTAATTCCAGGTTGCTTCCCTCATCATTATTTCTTGTCCTACCCTCTGGTGCTTTGAAAAATAAATTAATGCCCTCCTCTTTGTGGTAGCCTGTCAAATACTGTACTGGAATAGTACTATCATGTTCCCCCTATTCCTTCTTTTTTCTAGGCTAGCCAAATGCAAATCCTGCAACCGTTCTTCATGTTTTAGTCTCCAGGCCTTTAATCATCTTAGTTGCTGTTCTTTGCACTTTTTCCAAAGTCTCAACATCTTTTTTGTAATATGGTGACCAAAACTGTATGCAGTATTCTGGGTGTGGCCTTACTAAGGCTTTATAAAGTGGTACTAATACTTCACATGATTTTGATTCTATGCCTCTATTTATACAACCAAGGATTGTGTTAGCTTTTTTGATTCATGTTTAAGTGATTGTCCACTAGGACTCCAAGGTATTCAAATTCATTATCAAATTCATATATTCAAATTCATTATCCTCAGGATTGTTGCACAATTATTTTACTTCATAAACAAAAGGCAAACATGCTTAGTATATAAATGGTTATTCTAACAGAATATCTCACCTAGAAAAGAATTGTGAAGTAATTCTTTACAATAAACTGATATTTTTTACTGAGAATGCTACACTGAACTGTGACTGCAAAAGTTGGTGTCAGCCATCAAGGACCATATCAGTATTCTGAATGAAATGTAGGCTAAAAAAATTCTCCATCAGAGAACCTTGACTAGAGAGCAATAAACTAGCTTAGAACTAACTTCCTGAGATAATTGGAAGATAGCAGGATGGAATCCAAAACAGAGGTGTCAAACTTGATTTCATTGAGGGCTGCATCAGGGTTTTGTTTGACCTTGGTGGGCTGGGGTGGACATCTTGTATTGGGGGTGCCTGTGGTAACCTGAGCGCTCTGCCAGCAAAAACGGGCTCACGAGCTGTTTTCAGCTTCGTTCCTCTGCCAATGAAAACTGAGCTCATGAGAGCTGTGCTCCGTTTTTGGCTGGGACGGCCTCCTGCAACCCTCTACCAGCAAAAGTGGAGCTTGGAAGGGGTGCATGTGGCCCTCCCAAGCTCTGTTTTCACTGGCAGAGACACTGCAGGCCAGTCCCTCACTGTTTCCAGGGTGACCCTGTGGGCCAGATCTAAGCACCCCACAGGATAGAACTGGCCCACTTTGACACCCCGATCTAGAAAAATGTAAAGAGAATGCTTCAGATAGATTCTGGTTGATATGTTTAAATACTGCTGTCCTTGAAGCAGAATATTTTTGTACTTTATTTCATAACAGAGTGGATTTAAAAATTATGTATTTGCAGTGCCATGCATTCAATAACTAACATTGTAATTAAAATGAGACTCATTATTTGCTATATGAACATAATGTGATACTATAAAATAGAATATTAATGTTCTAAATGTTCTTGGACTGCATAGAAAGGAAGGTAATGGAATAAGACTTTAATTTGCAATAAAATAATGTTATTAAAAATTATAAAATTTCTTTTAGCTGAATATAACCATGACATACCATGAAATTGACATGGGTCAGTTTCTTAGTCCTTAAGTGCAGCCTTATATATATATTTAAGTTTTAAAGTGTATTTAAAGTGATAAATTTTTCTTCATTCTTGTTAGTAGCAAACAGTGATGTGACAGGAAAACTAAATACATGCTTTTTATTTGCTGCAGAATAATAATATGCAGTTGTAGAATAATATATAGTTCTGTAGAATAATATATGCTATAGAATAATATGTAGTTCTTCCTAATTACTTCTGAGATCAAGTCTTATAAGTTATCTTTATTTAGGCTAATGTGTATTTAAGAGTAGTAGGTTGTTGCACTATAGTGCATTATATACACTATAAGGTCAGATCTGCCCCAGTCCGATCCCTTAGGGAAGAATGATCATTGATTCCATTTAGTTGAAGTGACAGGTTCTTCTACTAAAAGATGCTGGGTGCCATGTAGTCAGGTCAGAACTGAATTTCCCATGTGAAAACATACAAACCTTTCCTATTGATCCATTTCCCCCCTCCTTCAACTTGTCCAGCCCAACGCCATCCAATGAGCTAGTGTCTAGGTGTTTTGGAAACAGCTGGTGTTTGGAGCAATCAACATTCCTTTCCCAACATCTCAGTTTCTTTGAAGGCTGGCCTGAACTGGTTTGAAGCATCCTGGTCTTCCTCAACTGTCATTTCTCCCTCCCTATTTCCCATCACACACTAACACAGGTTTATTGCCCGTTTATTCATCCTCCCCATGTCCTCTGTCCCTTAGCCTTTGATGGCAGGATGCCAGCAATGCGCCAAACTGGAGATAGATTGGAAAAGAGAGAGCAAAATTATGTGTGTTATATAATTTATTTAGCCAGCAGCTTTCTGCTATTTTTAGAAAATGATCAAAGTAGAATTTAAATTTGAATGAAGGCCGAGAGTGAAATTCAATTCACAGTAAGTTATTTGTGAGGCATATTTATATCTGACCTTTTTTATCATGAAATTCAAAAGGGGGGTTCATGTTATATTCCCCAGTGGTTTCCAAGAATCAATGTGCATAAAAGCTGGAACACATAGTCCAGTTTGTGACTGTTAAAGCAAACAGGTAGAATTCTAGGCATGAATATTCATCTTTTCTACTTCAGCTAAACCAAGTGATAGAAGTTTGGAAGCATTATTCTTTATTTTGGTTAATCCAACAACATTTAAGAAAAATATTACTATCAGTTTAATGGGAATATAATCTGATGCACATAAATAGATTCATATTACCTATAGCAGCAGTCGCCAACCGGTGGGCCGCAGCCCACTGGTGGGCTGTGAGAAAACTGATGGGCCGCAGAGAAATTTCACCCCCAGAGTACCCCCCCCAAAACAATTAATCCAGGCTGTGCAGAAACACAAGGCTGCACAGCCCACATGGCCCACATGAATCCTCCCCGCCCACTCACTCCTTACCCGGAAAACTTGCCTGCTAAATTGCTATTTTTCCTTTTTCCGACCATCATCTGTTCTGCTGTGCTGGGAGATTTAGATTAGCTTGGAAGCAGGAAATGGTTGGATTTCTTGCTTTCTAGCTAGTCTTTAGATCTTCAGCTCTGCTTTTAAGCACAGCCAAACCTCCTTTAGGACTGAAGGTTCTATTATTCAGTGCAGACTCATAGCAAGCAAAATTGAGAGACTGAGCAAGCCGATGGCAAATAGATAGATCTCTGAATGAATCTGTGATTCTGTGAGCAACTCAATCTGCCTACCTGCTTTGCCTGATTTTGGGTAAAAGTTGCTCTTTTTTTATAGAAAATTCAATATTTACATACATGGTGTGTTGTGAGTTAATTTTGTGGGTTTGCTTGCAAGCAAATTTTATGTGACAGACTGAGCTAGCCAATGGCAGATAGATAGATTTATGAATGAATCTGTGATTTTGTGATCAACTCAATCTGCCTGCCTGCTTTGCCTTATTTTGGGTAAAAGTTTCTCTTTTTTAATAAAAAATTCAATATTTATATAAATATTTATATTTACATACATGCTATGCCCAGCCAGTCACATGACCACCAAGCCACACCCACAAATTAGGCCACACCCACAGAACAGGTTAGTGGTCCCTGGGATTTAAAATTATGAGTTTGGTGGTCCCTGAAGTCCAGAAGGTTGGCGACCCCTGACCTATAATATGTTAAAATGTTATGGAAGAAAAAAAGAAACTATTATAATCCTGAAATCTGATTACACTTTTAACTGCCAACTTTGCTATACTTAATAACAGTAGCTGTTAGCTATGTCTATTCCTGTGGTATGATCAAGAGAAAAGACAATTTTCAATTTAACTTGTAGCTGTGATAAGAATAAAAAATACAACACACCATATGCACTAGCATCTGTAAAATAATCTCTTTGATCAACAATTATTTTTTGAGTACAGCTGGATAGGGCACACTTTGCTTCCATCACACAAGTATTGACAAGAGTTCTTTTTCATCCACTCTTTAGTTATATACAACTACTTCCAGGATATTTGATTATGTATAAAAATAAAATAATGGTAGGTGGCATGCGCTGTTTCTAAAGGAATATTCATATACAGATTAGGAGTATACATATACTGTGCATAGATATCGAATAATTAAATATAAAAAAGGGATTCAAGTATTCATTTTAAGTGATGTTAGTCATTAAAGGGTGGAAAATGAAAATTGCTGAATCTAACTAGAACATCAAATGAAAGTGTATTCAATGGACAGCTGAACAACAAGTGCTAATGAATGCTTTCCCCCCACCCCTCTCCATTTCAGTGTTTCTAGGGACACATGCTTAATTTTGAAAAAACTCTACTGAAAAATATTTTTTCATTTTTTTTCTAGAATGGGCATATTTGCTGCTCTGTAGATCCACAGTGTCTGCAAGAACTGTGAACACAGTATCATAACCCTGGACAATTTATGTTAAAGTATAGGGACTTTAACATAAGGACTTTCAAACCAAAAATTAATAAGCCAAACCTGGAACAACATTAATTTGATACAATTACAGTGCAGAAATGCTATGAATTGAATGAGATGTCTAGTTCCTCAGACTGAATGAAATGTGTATGATTAGGAAAAAGTTCAGATGTATAAATCTATGTTTTGATGTGAGGTTCAAGTTCTGGTTTATGTTTGTGTTTGACATCATTATGATACTGGACTACTTAAAAAAATGACATGCAAATAAAGATGTCAAAATCTTCAAGAAGGGAAATGCTTACTAAAGTTTTGAAACTGCACCTCATATATGGCCAAAATATATATTTTAATATAACTTCTCTTGTCTATATCAATTTGTTTGATTGATAACTGTAAGAATCCCGAAAGTTATATAAAAGGGTATTGTTTGGAAACACATAATTTTTTTGCAATGTATCTACAGCTATGAAAAAATCCTTTAACTGTAAAAATAATGCATGATTGCATAATGTTTTCTTATGAAAAAACCATCTGTATTTCCTCATTTGATTGCATTTCTTGATTGAATTTGTCCAGTATATACTCCTTGTTGCAAAATTTAAATAAATATTTCTCTTACCTTATGTTTTTGAGAATTTGTCAGATTTACAGAATGCATTCATTTATGAAGTCGATCATGTAATTATATTCACAATGTGGGAAGATGAGGAAGCACATTTTGTCCTTTCCTTCATAACATTTGCATCATTCTCATCTCACTGTCTTCAATGTACTCACTTCAAATATGAAGCATGTCTACTTCAGTAAACCTTCTAAAAGATTCTAAATTAAATGACAAGACTAAATGTGCTCCCCATTGCATACATGACTTATAACTGTTTATTGAACAATGGTTCAAAATTACCATGTCCTTAGAATTGGTGACTTACAACCCATTCTCAAAGTTACAATCACCACACCACCTCTACTGTCACATGACCACAATTTGGATGCTTGGCAACTGGTTCACATTTCTGATAGTTGCAGTGATGTATGGTTATGGCCAATTGATTGTGATTTGCAACCTTCCCAGCCAGCTTCCAACAAGCAAAGTCAATTGGGGAAGCCAGATTTGCTTAGTGACTGCATGATTCATTTTAACAACTAGGTATAAATCAGTGTGGGAATTACCTTGGGAACCAGAAGGAAAAGCCATAGAGTAGATCAGGCAAAAAGCTATCTCAGTGCGCAGTAGCAAAGACGCTGCATAAGTGTCTTGTAAGAGAGTCACCTTTTCTGGAAAGTAGAAGTACAGGAGATGAAAATGCTTTCAGACTTGCAATATTCTGTTGCTGTAAACTTACAATAAAGATAGCAGAAACTAGGAGGGCAGGGCTGGCATCGCGATGGTTATGGTGTGCAATCTTGAAGATCCGAGATCGCCGCCGATATCTTTGTTGCTGAATGGTTCAAACGGATCTAAACCGTCCCGAAGAGACGGTGAATGTAAAGAGCGCATCCTGTTGATCCCAGGGATATTGCAAAGTCCCTGGTAGATCCAGGAGAAGCTCTTTTTGCCAGTGGCAAAGAGGCAGCCATTAAAGCTGCTGAAGTTGGGACAGCTCTGAAACAGAAGAGAATGGAAAGAGAAAGTGTGCAGGTTTGGTGAGAGTGTTTCTTTTCTTTTATGATTTGAGAGAACACCCTAAGGAAAAGTAAGAACTTGCAAGATTTGAGACAGAAGTGATTAAGCAGCAATCTTAAACAGAAAGTCAAAATTAGTATTTCTTTTTTTACTGCTGGACTCTTAATGTATGATTTTTTACTTTGAAACTGGACTGGTCTTCTTCTACCTTATTTTTTTCTTTTTTCTTTTTTTTGCCCTTATAATATTCTAGGCTAGTTTTCTTTTTTAAGTTTTTCTTTTATTTTTAGTTAATTTTTTATTACTTAAAACACATTTTGTTTGAAAAAGGAGGGGGAAAGTGAAAGTAAAGGAAAATTTGTAACACTGCTATCTAGATGCTTGGAAACATTGTTTTCTTTTCTTTTTTTACTATTGAAGACTAGACAAAGCGGAGAAAGAACTGAGGCTTCTTTCAGGACTTTGAGCCTTCTTAAGGACTTTGAGCCTGTTTGATAAGTTAGAGGGAAGAGCACGGGAGAGAGTTATTGCAGGTGCTCCTCTGGGTTTCTATCAGTGTCTGGAGTCTGGTGTTGAAATCTATAGAAAGAAGATTATAAGACTCTAGAGAAGAAAGTTATAAAATTGTTTGGAACTTAACAAAAAACTTTGGATATTTAAATAGGTGCAGTGTGTTCTTTCCTTTTTTTACTGTTTTACGTTGGGCTATTCTCTACTTCAACAAACCCCCTCCTTATTAGCTTACTATTTTTGATAGCCACCTGGATTTTTGGCCTTCTGGAGTTTGTTTTTGTTCTTTTTTTGTTTTTGAGTCTATTTTTTATTTTTATATTTTATTTTAACAGAATTTTTTTTTCATCCACCTGTTTTTTGGTATTATTATTAGTATCAAATTTTCTTTTTCTTTTCAAGGGAGTTGTTTCTTTTTCTTTTTTTCCTCTCGCTTCCCATCTTTTTACTCATTTTTTATATTGGTTTTTTCTGTGACTCTTTTTTTCCCTCTTTTTAATATCTGAGACCTTTTAATTGGGTTAAGGTGTTGAAGAACCTGAAGAACTTTTTTTTTTTTTTTGCTTTCCCTTTTCCTCCACTATTTTTACTTGGAATTACAATTGGTCATTAAACAAGTGGATTAAGATCTAGAAGAACCTGAAGATTTTGAATTGTTTGAAATGAGTAGGAAACTAACAGTGGCTGGTTCCTCAATTCCCACTTCTTCCTCTTCACTATCTGGAGGACAACGCTCAATACAGATGTTACAACAAGAAAAAGAACAGGAAAAGGTGATGCTGCAGATGATTATGCAAGGAATTCAAAACATACAAATAAGAACAGAGAATATTGAAAAGAGAACAGAGAACATTGAACAAAGAACAGGAAAAACTGATGAAAGGTGGAGAACATTCAACAAATAATGATGAAGTATGATGAGAGATTCCGAAAAATTGAAGAAGATGGCAAACAAAGAGATAAGAAGATTGGAGATATTGATGGCAGACTAACCATGGTTGAACAAGATAAGAGTGGGATGCTCGGATGATCAGAATTTTATCTCAGGTTCCAAAACATAGAGGTAGAAAAGGGACAAAATCTGGCAGAGATCATGATAGAAATTTTGGCCGAGGCTTTGGAAATAACTAAAGAGAAGATGATGGATGGAATAGATGAGGTTTTTTGAGTTTTCACAAGATATGCAATGAGAAATAGCTTGCCAAGAGAAGTTCGTATCAGATTTACAAGGAAAGCTATTAAAACGCAAATACTACAGGTGGCAAGAGAAAAAACACTGAAATACAAAGATAAGGAGATTGTAGTTCTGAAACAAATACCTAGAAGAGTGAGAGAGAGGAAAAAAGACTATCGATTTCTGACTAAAATACTACTCAAGGTGCTGTAGGCAGAAAGGTGGAAGTTAGAGAACGAGAACCAAGATCCAAGAGGGCTGCAAAACCTGCCTACAAAGTATAATCATGGAAGAGAAAAAACTGATTACAATTAATATAAATGGACTTAATTCGGCTGTTAAAAGAAGGAAAACTTTCCACAAGTTAGAGAAATTAAAATTTGATATAATCTGCCTACAAGAAGTACATATTAAAAAGCAGCATGAACAACTATTGATACAGCCCAGGCTAGGGAAAATATTTACTTCTTTGACACAATGTAAGAAAAGAGGAGTGGTTTTATACATCAAAGATGCTATTCCAGTGAAATTGGTCCGTACAGATGATGATGGAAGACTTTTAATGGTGGAAATAATGGACAATAGTATGAAAACACTCCTAATAGCAATATATGCTCCAAATGAAAATCAAAAAGAATTGTATAGAAAATTACATATGAAAATAATTGAATTGGACTATGTTAATATCTGTATGATGGGAGACTTCAATGGAATAGTAGATAATAAATTGGACTATACAACACAGAAAACAACAAAGCAAAGCAGAAAGACTCTCCCTAGATCCTTTTTTAAAATGATAGATGAAATAAATTTAAAAGGTGCATGGAGAGAAAGAAACGCTAAGACCAAACAATATGCCTTCTATTCAACCAGACATTCATCATGGTCTAGAATAGATATGATATGGATGTCAACAGAATTGATTGCTAATCTTCAAGAAAATTATATTGAAACAAGTACCTGGGCAGATCATAATCCAATGACAATTAAATGGAAAGGACAAAGAAGATCTAGATGGACGTTAAATAACACTATATTAAAAGAAAAAGATTTTACACAGAGAATAGAGAAAGAACTGGCCTTTTTTTCAAAGAAAATAAAAAAGACACATTAATGCAGAATGTATGGGATACAACGAAGGCATATGCCAGAGGCTTGATAATAGACTATACAAGGAAAAGAAATATTATGAAAAGACAAGCCTCTAAAACACTAGAGGATGAGTATAAAAAAGTTACACAAACTGCCACAGAAAAAGGACATTAAGTTAAAAATGGATACAATTAAACATAAAATGGGATTAATGGAAAAAGAAGAATTAGCACAGAAAATTAGAGGTGTGAAGCAGAACTATTTTGAAGATGCAAATAAACCAGGTAGATGGTTAGCATATAAATTGAGAAAGGAGAGAGAATAAAGGAAAATATCGCAATTAATAGATGATCAAGGCCAAGCTTGCTATGGAAGTAAAAAGAAGAAAAAAAATCATACATGATTATTATGGGAAATTATACGAACAAGAGAATATTGATGATGAAAGAGTTAAACAGTACTTACAGAATGCTAATTTACCCCAGATACCTAAAGAGACTGAAATAATGTTAGAAAGTAATATAACGATGATGGAGTTAACTGAAGCACTTAAGAAGCAAAATAATGGAAAGGCACCAGGTCCAGATGGACTTCCAGCGGAATTTTATAAGACATTACAAGAATCGTTGCATCTCCCATTGTTAGAAGTTATGAATGAAATTATGTCAAAGAAGAGGATACCCAAATCATGGTCAAAAGCTTATATTACACTTGTCCCAAAAGAGGACACTGACCCACAACAAATCAAGAACTATAGACCCATTTCCCTATTAAACTCAGACTATAAAATTTTTGCTTCAATATTGGCAGAAAGACTCAAAAATATTTAAATAACTTTATTCACCCTGATCAAAATGGATTTCTGCCAAAGAGACAAATCAAAGACAATATGACAATAAGTTTGGACACATTGGAATATTATGAGGCACATCCTGAAAAACAAATGGCTTTGATATTTTTAGATGCACAGAAGGCCTTTGACAATGTGAATTGGCGATTTATGTTATTACAGCTGGAGCAGATGGGCTTTGGTAAAAAATTTATTCGTGCAATAGAAGCTATATATCATAAACAAACAGCAAAGGTAATGATAGAGGGATAATTGACAGACTCTATTGATATAAGGAAAGGAACAAGACAAGGCTGCCCACTGTCACCTCTGTTGTTTGTGTTAACTTTGGAAGTGCTAAATAGAAACATTAGAGAAGGATATAAAAAGGATGAAAATTAAAAAGGAAGAATTTAAACTGTAAGCATTTGCAGATGATCTGGTTTTCATCTTAGAAGATCCATTAGAAACAGCATTAAAACTGATAGAAAAGATAGAAGTATATGGAAAGGTAGCTGGTTTGAAAATAAATAAAGATAAAACAAAGATCCTGACAAAGAATATGTTATTAAGACAAAAGGAAGAATTGGCAGATGTTTTGAAAGGTCACAAATAAGATCAAGTATTTGGGGATACATTTGACAGAAAGATGTAGCACACTTAAAGAGAATAATTATATTAAACTCAAGCAACAGATAGTGACAGATTTGGTGAAATGAAATGGGAAAACTTACCAATTGGGAGAATATCAACAATCAAGATGAACATATTACCCAGAATTTTATACTTGTTTCAAACAATTCCAATTAGGCTAGGGAAAGATTACTTTGAAGATTTAAATAAAATTGTGTTGAAATATATATGACAGGGAAAGAAAGCAAGAATAAAACTAAAACTCTTGCAAGAAGCTAGAATAAGAGGAGGATTTGGCCTGCCTAATTGGGAGTTATACTATCAAGCTACAAATTTGATGTGGGTTAAGAAATGGATAACATCAAGAAATACTAGATTGATGGCATTAGAAGGACATGATTTGTTGTTGGGGTGGCATGCCTTCTTATGGTACAAGGGAACTAAAACACAGGGGTACTTTAGAAGACATTATATATGGGAGGCTTTGTGGTTAAATTGGGAGAAGACTAAAAAGCAATGTTATTTGAAAATTCCAGTCTGGTTATCGACTATTGAAGCATTTTCTTATCCTATAACATATAAAAAGGAACAAACAGTTAGATATGGTGAAATATTGAATGAAAAGGGTGAACTTAAATCTATGCAAAAACTAGAGGAACAAGGTATAAAGATGAATTGGTTTTCATATGCGCAAATATGCTCTAGATATGACAAAGATTCCAAAACAGAAGGTTTTTATGATAAATTGACAGATTTAGATAAGATTTTGACAGGTACTGATGAAAAGGCAATTAAAAATTGTATGGATATTTACAAGAAGAAGAACAAGTTAAAGAAACAGTGATTGTTTGGGGGCGGAAATTGGATATGGGATTGATTTAGAGCAATGGCAAAATTGTGGTCTCAAAATTATAAAATGACAATGTCAAGAGCATATAAAGAAAATTTGTATAAGATGTTTTACAGGTGGCACCTACCTCCAACAAGAATAGCAAGAATGTTCAATAACTAATCTGAAAAATGTTGGAAACGTCATCAGATACCTGGCTCATATTACTATATGTGGTGGACGTGTGCAGATGCTAAAAGTTATTGGACTAAAATCCACACATGGTTGGAAAAAATGACAAAAAAAACACATAGACTTGAAATCAGAGATATTTTTATTGGGAATTTTACCTGAAATATACAGTAAGGAATTGAAATACTTGATTGTATTAACAGCAGCTAGGATTGTATTTGCTAAAAACTGGAAAAATGAGAAAATACCAACGCAGGAGGAAGTTATTAAGAAAATAATGGAATGTGCTGAAATGAGTAGATTCACATTTGAAATCAGAGAACAAGAAGATAAATAATTTTATAAGATTTGGGATTTATTTTATCAATGATTAGACAATAAAATATGGTAATGAAATATGTAGAACTTTAGAATATAAAGAATATATAAAGATGTATTATCATAATATAACTATGGGATAGATTTGGGATGATAATATGAATTGTCATAAAATAAATCAACTTAAATATGGACTATCTTGCAGAACATGAATGAATAATAGTATAGTCAAATGATTGGTAACAATGATATTAATGCATTTAGGAATATTTGATAGATAATATGAGAACATATACAAGTAATTGTAAGTGATGACTATGAAGTGGATACACAAAACAATTTGTAAACCAACTGACACACTGTATGTACGTAAGGGGAAGATGGCTTGATGTTTTTATGTTGTGTTTGTGTATATTTGTCAAAAAATAATAAAACTTTTGGAAAAAAAAAAGATAGCAGAAACTACAGATATTATGCTTCTTGTTTGGACTATTTCAAAGGTCCAACACATGTAACAATCCATTATGAATTATGAAAAAGAAAGATTTTCAGAAGAAATGTACATATTGATACACTGCTGTACATGTGCTTTTCAAATGCTTGTCTATAAACAACTGCTGCTACAGGCATTTTTTTTCTGTTTTATCCAAAAATTCTTCAAGCAGCAGAGTTTTTCAGTGTGAACATTTCAATACAGCATTTTCCTGCCAGCTAATAACTTTCAGTGAAACATACATACCGAATACCAATGATAGACTATAACAACAGACAAGTGCTGATTATGTACAGAAGTCCAATCTGATAAAAAGCAATACTGTGGAAAGATTAAATTCTAATTTATTATTAGTATGTGAGCAATTTGTAGTGAAAAAGCTGACATTCTGCTTCAGGAAGGAAAGCATAGATGAATCTTATTAGGTGTCATGGAATTTATGTATGGAAAGCGTCAAAATGTGCTACTACCAGTATATAACTACAACTAACTCCTGAATTTTTTAAATGTACTTAAAAAGAAAAATAAATTAAACTTGAAGGAGGAATTTAGCTAAGAAATCTGTTTGGCTTCTTGGATGCCAACAGAGTACAAGAATTACAAATGAGAGTGATTTAAAGAACTGTTGTTCAAAGTTTTGATGCCCAAGGCTCTTCAGTTAGTAGAAGCTCATTAAAATGGTCAATATATTTAGCCTTTGTTGCTTATCTGACTCCACAATTATTCAGATTTTCCTGAAATCAATGACCTAAGCCTGAACATACCAAGACTGTTTTACTGATTAATTTCAGCAACCTAAAGCCTTAATTATTCAATTTCAAAATACTATATTATATAATATTCTTCCCATCAACAGGAATAACATAACTGTATCAGCCTCCAAGCAATAAAAAGGCATTGGTGACAACTATTTACAGTCATCTTCAAATCATGATTCTTTTCTATGCCTATTATAGAAAAAAATCTATGAATACTTAGATTTTCTGAGATGTTCTTGAAATTTCAGGTTAAAGCAGAAAAAGCCAGATAAAACCATTAGAAAATGACTGGCTGTGTTACAATGGCATTAGTATAATTCAAAAAATGAAAATAAACCTGGATAAGTATGTGAAGTAATCTTATTATTCCACAGTGGCAATGCAGTATATCAACTGACTCAGTTTCACTAAATGCATTGGATTGGATCCAAATGTTTGCTTCCTCTTGATCAGGGGTGTCAAACTCAAGGCCAGTGAGCTGAAACTGGCCTGCAAAGTGCTTAGATCTGGCCCTTGAGGCCAGCCTGCAAACAACAAAGGACCAGCCAGTGGTGCCTCTGCCTGCAAAAACAACTCAGGGGGTGAAAGCATCCCCCATGAAATGTTTTCAACTGTGGTGGCCTTCTGCAGCCCTCTGCCAGTGAAAACAAAGATCAGAGGGCCGCGCATGCCCCCTTCGAGTTCTTGTTTTTGCTGGCAGGGGTACAAAAGGCTGTTGTGGATGAATATGAGGCATGGGGGGGGGCATGTGCCCCCAAGTTCCATTTTTACTGGAAGGTTGCAGGTGGCAGTTGTGGTCAAAAACAGTGTGGGCAGGGCTGCATGCTCCCCCCCCCAGCTCTGTTTTCATTGGCAAAGGGCTGCAGGAGGCCATCGCAGCTGAAAATGGGATGCAGGGCTGCATGTGGCGCCCCGGGCTCCATTTTTGCTAGCAGAGGGCTATCAAACTAAAAACAAAAGAAAAGGAGAAAAGTTTCCCCTTTTGCATTTGAGTGTGCAAGAAAGGACAAGAAAGGAGAAAGGGAAAGAAGAAAGACAAAAGAGGACGGAAGTAAAAATAAGGAAACTAGGCACAATCCTGATGCAGCCCTCAATGAAATCAAGTTTGACACCCCCTGCTCTTGATAGATGATTCTGAGAAAGATTCATTTGTGGAAATTATTCTGTAATGCTGCCATACCCACATATGAGTCACCCTTGGAATTCTAGCTATAAAGTAAAATAATGGTTAGGTGTGTCAACCCTCAAATATTGCACGATGATGGGAAGAAAGCTTAAATCATAGTGCAATAATTGAAGATAATAAAGCATGCAATTACATATAATAGTAAGTTGACTGACATATCAAGTGAGAACTATGATCAGGATAATGTGAAGGAAACAGAAGGGCAAGGAGACCTTTTCTAAGCTCAGGGTTGACATACCCTTGGATGAGGTCTCAGATTGGCATCTCTGTTTGAATCTCTGACTTCCTGAACACATTGTGAAATTCCTTTTACTGACGTGCTTATGATACTTACATTTCTTAAGGATGTCCACTATGTCCGAAATCAGTGATTACAACTGGAACAAATTAGCTTCAAGAACATTCTTCAGGAGATCTGTACATTAACAGGTACACAAACCCATCCTTTCTCCTTCTAAGAACCATCTCTCTATCTCCATATATCCCCTTTTCTCTCATTACCTTTCCTACTTCTATTAATGAATATCCAATTGTTTTTCTATCTGGAAGTGTTGCTGAAGGAATAAATAAAAGGTTGGTGTCACCAAAAAAACTTTGATTCCTGGACCATGGTCTGCACTACCTCTATGTTGGGCTTTTGGCAAGGGATGGGCTGCAACTCACAAAGACTGGGAATAATGTTTTTTGGAAAGTGACTGGCTCAACTTACCAGGAGGGCTTTAAACTAAAATTGAGGGGGGAGGATGACCAATCTTTAGGATTTCCAGGACCTGGTTCCAAGCATAACCGCCTAGAAATCAAGTCAAATAATAAAGTAAGGAGGGATGGCAAGAAAGAGAAACTCAAATACCAAATAGGAGACATAGGAAGCATACCTAGAGTGAGGGTCAGACAAAAAGATGTACTTTCTGTGCAGAAAGACTTCCAGAGCTTGGGGTATGAACTTAGTAGTATGGGCTGTAGGCTTATCTTTTCAGAGGTTCTACCTGTATACAAGGAACAGAAAGGGAAAGCGTATAGTGGAGTTTAATGTGTGGCTAAAGGAGTGGTGTAAAAGGGAAGGCTTCGGTTTTATTAGTCATGATGTCTACAGCTGGTAGACATCATGTCTATGAATAATTATACAAAAGAGATGGTTTGCATCCATCAAAGAAAGAGATTGGGTTGCTTGGCATTAAATTCACAGATTTTCTGGATGAACATTTAAAATGAACAGCAGAGACAGAGAATTAATGGATACAGAACATTTCTGTCCCCAGCAATCTAAAATTAATAAGGATACCAGTGCATGTAACATAGATGTTTGTGGAGGTAAGATTATCAACCTTGCTGTCAAACAAAACCAAGCATTTAATAGAGAGTGGCATTCCATGTGCATTCATCAAACAGTGGCAAAAAGTAGGGGCAGTCAGGTACAACACAGGTTATGTAGACAGTAAAAACAGCATCAGTCTTAAAAACCTCAGGTGCCTATATACAAATCCACAAAGTTGGAATTACAGAAACTTGGCAGGATGAAACCCATGACTTAAACATACTGATAGAAGGATACAAACTGTTCAAAAAACCCAGACCCCACAGTACATAGATACACTGTACAGTAAATGTAGGTTTTTACTTCCAGAAAGGTTTAAGCAAAGTCCAAAATAAGCAATCCAAAGTCATTCACAAGTAAATCAGTCAGTTTTCAATCCAGGGATAATCCAAATATCAAAGTCCAGTGTCAAAAAATAGTTCAGTAACAGACTTACATTAAATCCAGTAATATCAGTCAATTAGAAGAAATGGAGAAATGGCAATACTTTCCAACAGAAGGAAATAGAGATACACTCACACTCTCTTCTGAGACTCAGACTAAAAAACCCAGGTTTCTGGCTCCATCTTATGGCCATTTGAGAAACCACACCCAATTGCATGCTCTTGCATTCCCTAAAAGAGACAGTATTAAAATGTGTTTCCTGGTTTATATATTTCTAACCCAAATACCTGTTAGGTGACTTATATTCCTAATGTCTCTTACTGTGGTAATGGAGTCAGGGAGAGATGCATTGAGCCCTGTTTCACAGACAAAAAAGATGTCGAATTTAGCCATATTTAGTAAGAAGAGAAATTCAGGTATTTTTTTTACAAGGCTTCTTGCATTGAGTAGCTTGCATTTAAGACCAGTTGTAGTTGGAATTGAGGTAGTTAGGGGTGTGTATGCCTCGTTTTGAGTGATGGTGGATTAGATGAGGTAGGGTTGGATGCAGAGTTGTGGGATGTGTGACTTACTTTTGATACAATCAGCATGGTAGTCAATGTATAGGTCCTCTCCATTGTCTAGACGTTTTTTTGGAGTTCTGTGCAGAGTTCACGGGAGCAGATTCTTTGCAGTATGGATAAGTCTGATCTTGAACAAAGTTTGTTATGGGTGGGATTGGTTTTAGCAATGGCGTTTATTGTATGAATGAATATACGTTTGCTGGACTCATTTTTGCAAACAACTCTACAAAATCTTGGGGCTACCGAGCCACCATTGTATTTGAACTCAGGGCCATTTCTGGTTATTTCAATATCTTCAGGAGAGATGTTGTTGTATTTGAGTTGCTTATGATATTGTGAACTTTTTTCTATGCTTTTTACTATGATTCTACGCTTTCAACTCTGTCAGACAAGGTACTTAGTTTGTTTAGCTTAGGTAAATATGATGGACATAGACAAGGGGTTGAAGTATTTAAGGACAGTTCATAGTTGATGGTCTCAGGAAGAGCAAGCTCTTGTATAATTTGAATCTTTTTTAGATTTAGAGACTTTTTATAGAATATAGCAACTCCACCTCCTCTATGGATTTTGTGATCAGACCGATAAACATGATATTCTCTTACAGTGATAATGGAGTCTGGGAAAGATGCATTCAACCATGTCTCACAGACAAATATAATGTTGAATGTGGCTATGCTTAGTAAGATGAGGAAATGAGGAATTCATGCATTTTTGCAAGGCTTCTAGCATTGTCTGCATTTAAGATATGAAGTAGTGGGTCTGGAGGAAAAAGGGATGTGCATCTGTAACGTTGGATGTTTGGGTGATGGTTGTTAGGAAATAGGTTGTGGCTCTTGCTTTTGAAACGATCTGCATGGTAGTCAATGTATAGATTATTATTACCTAATTCATGTATAGATTATTATTACCTAATTCATGTAGTCTTTTGAGCTCAGAGTGTAGTTCATGGGATCGTATATGTTGCTGTAAGGTTAGATTAGGGTGAGAATGAAGGTTCTTGTGGTTGTTGTTGCTCTTTGCGAGTGAATATATTGAGAAAATGAATTTATATTTGTTTGATTCATTTTTGCAAACGACCCTGCGGAAGCATCAGGCCATCAAGACATCTTTGTTTTTGAGTTCTGGACTGATGCAGAAAACATAAAGCATTTCATCAAGGAGATGGTTGACGCTTGATAGTCTCTGATGATGTTGCAGATGTTAGTGAAGTCATCATTGTCATTGACCCCTAGACCAAATAAAATGCTAGGAATCCAATGTCAAACCACAACCTAAAAAGAAAGAAATCCCTGCTAATGAACCACAAGACCCTTGCTTTTACCTTTAAAAAAACTTTAAAGGATAATGAAGATTACATCAAATGTTCTTTTTCTGACAACTACACTCACCATAATTCTTTAGTATTACCCAAGCAAATGGCTCTATTCCTAAAATCATCCGCCAATGCTTTTCCATATTTCTGTCCACCCTGCAGACCCAAACTAGACAAATACATTTCCCTGTTCGAAAGAGTTGATACCATAGAAACATGTATAACATCCCTTGACATCCCTTGATTGCAGCATCCCTGGACACTATACAAGCAAGATTAACAAACCTTGAAAAAAAGACACAACACAAAAAAATGAATGTTAAACAACTATAAACCATATCTCTACCCAACAACCAAAACCCAATCCACAAAAAAAACACAAATTCTGCAAATATTGATATCCCCATCCTCATCAAAGAAGCCATTGAGCATGAACAGAAGTGACCAAATGCCATTTTATTTGGTCTAGGGGTCAATGATAATGATGACTTCACTAACATCTGCAACATCATCAGAGACTATCAAGCGCCAACCATCTCCCTGATGAAATACTTTATATTTTCCGCGTCAGTCCAGAACTCAAAAACAAAGATGTCTTGACGGCCTGACGCCTCTGCAGGGTCGTTTGCAAAAATGAATCAAACAAATATAAATTCATTTTCTCAATATATTCACTCGCAAAGAGCAACAACAACCATAAGAACCTTCATTCTCACCCTGATCTAACCTTACAGCAACATATACGATCCCATGAACTACACTCTGAGCTCTGGTGCCTTAACTACTAGAACCAATTGGCTGCATTGTTCATCCAACATATTGTGGATAAAAAATATTGCAGATAAAAAACAGTAATATTTGCTGTATAGCAAAAGCAAATTTCTGTTTTCTAATAAGGAATTGTAAGCCCCAGACTTTTCCCTTTCAACCGATAAGAATGAACTTCTGAAAGCTAGGTACTTCAAAAGGAATTCTTTATTGAAAGAAAGTGATCCAGGTACTAGTCAAAGCAGAATCTAAGATGCTTCCAGGCATACAGTAATAAATAAAGGGAGTTAGAACCCCTCCCCTTATTCTGATGTGTCAAACAAAGAAACAACATGTTAATCCCCCCCACTTTTCTGGGAACATATCTTAGAAAAGTTTCCCAGGAAGTTTCTTTCAGAGCTGGAATTTTTATGGTCCTTTCTCTTCTTGCTGTCTCTTCAAGAGGTGACAAGTTTCCAGACATCTGGCTCCAATCCCCCAGTTGTATATCATGTGCAAGTTATACAGATTCAATACAAGACTTAAGATATTCAGGTTACATAAAAAAGGATTACTTGTACCAACTCCCCCCTTCTTCTTCCATTGAAGAATGGCAGATACACGGATCTGATAGGAATTAAATAGCCAGCGATCATTGGATTGCCAATATGGATTATTCTTTTTACTGCTTGAATAAGTTTATACTTACCAACACTAATGAGAGTTGCAGAATCTAAGGGATTAACATTTTGATTAAAACTTTCTCCTGATAAAATATTAAACATTTTGAAGGCAAAGTGGGATAACTGTGACCTTGATGCATTTGCACATTTTATTTCCAACAGCCAGTAATATTTATGATCCTAATAGCCTGATGCCCAGATTTTCTGTGCCAGCAGAGAAATGCTTAAAATGGAGCACAGCTATCATAGTGCATCATTTACAAGCTCTGACATTACATCAGTGTTTCAAGAACATTATGGCAGCATTTCAAACTCTTTTGCTGCAGCAAATATCAAAGCACAATATCAATCTGCTATTGGCTTTAGATATAGCTTTATCTGTTACCAAATGCTGAATAAATGTAGCTCTCAACACTGATGCAGTCAATGTGTAGTTCAGCCATGATTTTACTATGGAAATTTTTTTGAAAGCAAGCAAAATATGCAAATATTAGCAGATGATTAAAAATAATAATTGTTATAGTCAATTTTAAGTTTACAGTTAAGACACCTTAAGTGTTTGGGAATATAAAGACTGCAGAAGGCCATATCATAAATTCATCTGACCAATCCAAATCAAAGAAAGAACAAAAAAAAACACCAAATACAATATTTAATTCCATGTCTCCATTGGAATCTTTTTAATTAGTGAATACAATGTTAATTCTTCAAGGTAAGAAAACACAGTACTTGCTGTTTGATTTCATGCATTTACTCCTGTTCACAACTCCTGTTCCACAGCCTATTCCCGAGTATCACTGAAACTTAACTTTCTAATTCATGTTTATATTGCAGTATCAAATTCTGCAAAGAGAGTCCTATTATCCTTAATATCCCCAATATTATGAATATTGGCACTGCATAGATTTCATCTGGACATCTAGTTGTTCCACAAGTATTGCTTTTTATCTTCTTTCTCTTAAACAGGGAAAGATTTTTCTTTAATTAAGTAGAATTTTGACTTTATGTATAAAGATCTAATTAGTTATCATTATCTAAATCCAATTACTACTAGAGAAAGTTACATGTTTAAAAGTCATGTTACCTTATCACTATGATTCTACAGAATTATGAATCTGTCTTGGCTTTAGAATCTAACTATTAAAGTCAATCACTATCTAAATCAGTAACATAAAGTCACTATCATGGCTGTTATTTATTGGAAACCTTTCCTTTCTAAGAGTCTATAGAGATTCTCAGTCATCCAGGTCATGATTGTCCCAAAGGTGCTTTTTTCAGAGGCAACTGGACTTTCTTGTTTTTCTTTGAAGATGTTTCACTTCTTACCCAAGGAGCTTCAGTTGCCTCTTGAAAAAAGCACTTTTGGGTTTCCTTTTTAAGAATTAAGTTTTTTTTATGCTACAAACCTCTCCTTATCTAGTAACCTTCTATTGGATACATGGCATCTTCCATAGATTTTATCATCACTACAGAAAGCAATCTGCTCTGCTGCTGCACATGTCTTTATTATCTAAAGATAAGGAAAGAGGTCTGGGAAAGAAACCATCAAGTTCAGTTGAAGGAAAAAACATTCTCTGGCCAAGTCCTAAATCATTTTGTTTGAAACAATGTTTGAATACTTAATAAGGACACACACATTTTTTTTTCTATATGCTTGAATTAAATGTTTGAAGGCACCACCAAAGCAGCATTTTGTACCTGCAAGAAATCATCTAGTTCACTATTGCAATTATTAGAAGCAATCTATAAAGGAATGTTTACTATAATACAGTAGGCACAGACATTATAATATGAGTAGAAAACAATGCCATAGAAAAAAAGCATATTGAGCACCATTGGTGTATTTCTCCTGTTCTAAAGACTATGAACTGTCACTTACAAAAAAAAACCTCAGTGAAATCTCACAATATTTCTTTGTTTTACTGTTTCCAAGAGGGATGTTATTACTTATTAGGTAAAGGATTATTCTTTGGTACCGTGGACTCCCTTATTGGTTGCAATGGACTTGGCTGATCATCTAGATGGGAGCGAAGATTTTCAGATGTTAAGAGTGAGGAATTAAAGACAATCTCACTCAAGTCAGACTTGATACATATCAAATGGGGATCTTCAGAGCTTAAAGGCTCCTCAGCTAATACTTGTGTGTTCTCTCGTGTCATTCCCACATCAGATGGTGATTTCCTTTTCATTTGTGTGTATGATTTGTTAAGATTTTCCATGCCTTGATCGGTTTTGTGAAAACGCCCAAAGAACCAGATGAAGAATCCAAACAAAGCAAATGCTAACAAACACGGAATGAAGGCCAAGCATTTGACATCTAGGCTTGCACCAATGTATCGGCTATGTAGAAACATATCATCTTCAGTATAGGTTCTGTTGGTCAAAGGGTTTGTGTTGTTTGACCGCCACTCCCAAGACAGTTTGGTTCTATTGAGGTCCTTTAAGCTTTCCAAGTCTTCCACAGTATAAATTTTCTGTCCAGGACCAATATATTGACCATATTCATGTGGCTTGTAAAATATTTGATTCTTCCACATATTCAGATCCAAGATTAAAACAAGAAATATAATCCCATAATTAAACCATTTGCCTGTGGCAGAAAGAAAAGAATAATAATTAGAATAATAACTACAGCTACAACAAATAGTACATGCAAAATCTGTAGAAAAAATAAAATGTAAGCCTTTCCAATTAATTTCACACTGAAGTTTAATTAAATGTTTCATAACGGTAGATTTGTGACTGAATAAATTTTTACAATTTCACCTTGTAGTTAATTATTTGGAAATGTGAACCTAGAAGTAAAATAATAAAATTCTAGGTGGCCTGTAGATTAAGTAATTTTGCACTGCAGAATAGATCACATCATGGAAAAGCTGCCTTTTAATATTTTAAAATAGATCCTGGAAAATAAAAGCTATGTATGACACCTATATATTATTTTTACAGGTTATTTGTGCATTGTTAGTAGTCATCAAGCACTATAATATATATTGTTGTAAAAATGGAATTCAGAAGTTCAAATCATGAAAGATTGTAGACCTGCATGTTCAAGCAACAGATTAGATGGGTAATAGCTGCTTAGGGAATTCTGGGGTTTCAAATCCAAACCGTAAGGTTGTTAAAGTTGAGAAACTCCGGATTAGACAATTATGCTATACTAATTGCTCTTGAATGTTAACTTTAATAAATATGGAGTTAACTCTGAAGTTAATCTTCTTTTCCTCATCTTTTCCTTTTTTCATATCACTATTTCAGCTTCTGCTCTCTATCCCTGTCAACTCTGTGCTCTCCAATTTGATTTACACTATGCTAAACATGAGTTTATAGTATATGCTTTGGGGGGTCAGTGCTAAGTTGAAGTCAGTTTTACATAGTAGAGCAGAGATGGACTACAAATAATCTTCTAGGTTATTTAATTTCTTCACCAGTTTGACTCAAACAATTAATGCTGAATAACGGTAACCAAATATTATCTGGAGAAACATGTTTGTTCCCTTGTGATCTTTGGATAAAGTTGGAATGATTTCACAGGTATTAAGCAGTGACTTAAAATATCTTAAACCTTTGCAGTGGTGGGATTCAATTTTTTTTACTACTGGTTCTGTGGGTGTGACTTGGTGGGCGTGACAGAGGAAGGATACTGTAAAATATCCAGTCAGAGATGGTATTTGCCAGTTCTCCAAACTACTCAAAATTTCCACTACCGGTTCTCCAGAACTGGTCAGAACCTGCTGAATACCACCTCTGCTTTGGTGTCCTTTTCTTTCCTTTTCTCCCTTTATACTATATTTCTTTTCTTGTCCCTCTCCTCTTCTTAATTTTCCACTATTTTTAAATTTTTCTTTATATTTATATTTCTAAAAACCAATACAAATTATACATGAAAAAGATGCTAAACTCTTCACAGAAATATATAGGAATACAGACTAATTTATCTTAATTTTTTAAAGACTATGTCTTTTCTGTAAACTAGTGTAGATTTATTTTACAATAACTCAAAACCCCCAACTTAAGTAGCTTAAACACATAAACTGTTGCTTACGTCATTTGCATAGGAATCCAAAGATAAAGTTTTTCCATTCCTTTTCCAAGAAAAATTGCTTCCCAAATGTGCCAACTACACATTTTGTTTTTCTTTTTAATTTTTTAATTACTTTTTTGCTACAACCTATTAGGTTGCCATACAAAAATAGAACACAATAAAATAAACTGTTGAAATAACAATTTAAAAAAAGCAACAGAGACCAAACTACTAACAATACCAGCAGAAATACAAAAATTAAAAGACAGAATGAAAAGATTTTGCCTGACATAAAATAAAGTTATCAAATGACATGCCAGACCAGGAAGATCTCTAAAGAATTGCATTACTACATTCACTAAGTGTGCTCTCAGACCAGCCATACAATCTGTTTTTCATATCTGATATCTTACATAGTATAATTAATTAGCTGAAATGGCTATCCTTCATTTTATTATACTTCTTTAAACTTATGAATAATATATATACATGTCAGAGGTGGTCTTCAATAGGTTCTGACCAGTTCTGGAGAACCGGTAGTGGAAATTTTGAGTCGTTCAGAGAACCAGCAAATCCTACCTCTGACTGGAGATTTTACAGTATCCTTCCCCTGCCATGCCCACCAAGCCACGCCCAGAACTAGTAGTAAAAAAATTTGAATCCCACCACAGATACTTGTGTTTCTCCATACATATTCTATAACTAGGTTAACCATATACAAATTTTCATACACCCACATCAACATCAGATTACCAGTCTTTCCACAAGCAGAGCCAACTATAATGGCTGAGAACTCTGAAAATTGATGCTCAACCTATCTGGACAACTCCAGGTTTAGAAAGGCTCATCTACACAACCATCAGCAACCATCAAAGAGAAGATCAAGATGTAACTTCTGTTATGTTTTAGGCCCAGCAAGGTCTCAAAAGAATAAATCCAGGCTTGATATTTCAAGAGGAATTATAAGTTTGGTGTTTCAGAAAGAACACCATGAAAGGCCAGGCTCAACATTCAGGCTTTCTGTTTTCTAACCTTGCATGGAGAAAAAGGTCAAAGGTAAGGGATATATATCAATATGGCTGTTTCTAATAATAAATGACCCAAACAGTGCTCTTTCACCTCAATTATACCAAGTGCAGGAATATCAAATATGTCTATCCTAACAGCAGGAGGTCTTCCCTGGTGTCATGAATGACTGGGACATCTAAGTGTCTTGTTGTATTCTTAGCATGCGACAATGCTGCTGGACCTGCCTTCATGACTGTAAAACTGTTGATCAGTCTTATCCACTCAATCTGCCAGAGCTAATCTTCACATGCTGGAATAGACAAACCCCTATCTCACTGAGAGCAGAAGAACCATTGGCCTGGTTCACCTGGTTTGGTCTCTCTCTGTTGGTGAGAGCTTCACCACCACCAAGAGGGCCCGCCTGTCAGCTGCACTAGGCGCCCCAGGCGAAGCTCTTCGCACTCTGCCCGGCACCAGGCAGGGATGGTGGCTGGGCACTTCTCCCGGGGTGGGCTGATCCTGTGCTGCGGCCCCAGGAGATTTGCCTCCCCACATGGGGTTGGGCTGCCCTCTCAGGCAGGGGAGGCTTTGTCGTACCGGTAGTAGGGTGTAGTTTTTAAAAGAATTGGCTTTGCCTTTGAAGGCGAAGGGAAGGCAGCGACAGAAGCGCCCGAAGCCGAGTGTCTCCACCAGGCTCTGGTTGCAGGGAGGAGCCCTGGCTGGCCGCATGTGGCTGCGCCAAACGCCACGGCATTGCTCTATATGCCGCAGCAGCAAGGGAGAAGGGAAAGCAACGGTGGCGGAAAGTCTCCCAATACGAAGTGCCCACCAACGCCGAGGTCAACATCCAAGCTGTCGCTGCCCACCCACCTGAGGATGCAAGGGGGGGGGAATTAAGTCACCCCCAAAAAGACAGCCTAGCCATTTTTGGGGGGGCCAAAAAAAAAAGGGCCGGCCTTATTTTGTGAGAAACATGGTACTTATTTCCAGTATAGTTAAGTAAAAACATTTACATTTAAAAACATGCACACAAGTTAATGTTCTTTAATGAGGAAATAGTTGGAGAGAGTAAATAACCAAATTTTCTTTTAAGACCTATAGATCAGGGGTCTCCAACCTTGGCAACTTTAAGCCTGGAGGATTTCAACTCCCAGAATTCTGGAAGTTGAAGTCTAGGCTTAAAAGTTGCCAAAGTTGGAGTCCCCTGGTATAAATCACCCTGGATACCATGGAAACTAGGTTATCCTGTGTATTTCTATAAGCTACTGCCTAGGAAAGAAAGCACATGCTCTATAATGAGCCATCTGTCAAAGGAAATCTAGATGAGATAAGCAGATGGAAAAATGCAGCTCTCTATGTAAACAGATAAAAGAAAAAAAGTAAATGAGAAAATTAGGAATTCCATAGTATATGAAGGGTTAAGATTAAGGATAGGATGGGCAAACATAAACTGGTCAAATGTTTAGAAACAAGATCTACTCAAAAGATTGCCCTCTTCTTAAAAATCTCTAGTGATGGAACACCCACAATTCTGGAAGCAAGTTGTTCCACTGGTTAATTGTTCTGTCAGGAAATTACTTCTAAATTCTAGGATGGTTTTCTCCTTGATTAGTTTCCATCTATGGCTTCTTGTTCTGCCTTCAGATATGGAGTATTTAGTATGGAGTATTCAGGTATTGCTACTTATGGAGCAGATTTAACAAATATCACAACTGAAATTATATAAGCTTTAGAGTAGACTTTTGGGGACTGCCTTCAATTCAATGTTGATATTTATCTGACTATATTCACCATCAATAGGATATTCCATTTTTTTACTGATGCTTTTATATAATGCCTGGTAGCTGATAATGCTTTCCATAAATTGTGAACGCAGATTAAAGGCAACAAGCCTTTTCTCATTCCAAGAAACAGTGGCTTTCTTGTTGCTTTACCAAGGAAGGAGAATGATTCAATCTAAAATAATTTAAAAATAATTTAAAGGGAAATGTATCTAACATTCAAAATTCAAGCAGGTGAAAAGTGAAAGGCAATATATGAATATATGAAGCTCCAGAAAAAAAAAAGAATAGGTCAAGCTTTTGAAAGTCCTTTGAATTTGCTAAACTTGGTTGGATCCAAATACAGCTCTCACATTTATTACCGGAATCTTTTGTTGTGTTCTATATCCATTTCAAATGAAATCTCGATCCAAGATAACCTTTGATTTGGTACAAAGTGAATTGAAACAGTGATCCCTAGTAGAGTTGAAAATATATGGATTTTTCAGAGTTCAGATTAAAGAGGAAAATTAAGGTTAGCACTCATTAAAAGAACTATATTAGGTTGAAAGGAACATGTCTCCACATATTTTAGTTACGTGAAAAGAGATGATTGTGAACCACAGATATTCACAACTTCTCCTGGCATACCCACAGAATGGTACCCAATCTATTGAAGCTTCTAATTAGTCAGGGAAGGATTAGATCTGTTCCTTTTTGGGCTTTTATCATACAATATTAGATTTCTCTGAATTCTAGGCAAATAGATTGAAATGTATATTCTAATTCATCATGACATGAATTAAAACTGTAACTTAAGCAAAATGATGACTCCCCACCAACTTTTTAATGACATTTGTTGAACAGTTGTCCAATATATTCTTTCCTGTTTTTCTTTTAAACTGTAGAACCCTGCTCATATTTCTTTGCCAAATGGCTATCTCTCTGAGAGTAAACTGCATTGCTATGTAATTAATTTTACAACAAATGGCTTACAAAAATAATCGGAGACACTTAATTTAAAAGAAATATATTTTTCAAAGAACTTTTAAACGGAGTCATCAGATAAATCTGTGGAATTCTTTTCTACCTCTAAATTTTGGATTGGAATAAGATATTCATAAGGACAACCTTAAAAGATCCAAAGATGGAGATCAAAACTTAGAACTGATTTAAGAACAGATGGCCATGCACAGCTTACCCAAGGGGAGTTTCTCATGCTGGCTTGATACTCTTTATGATTCTCCTAAAATGGCACTGAACTGAGATAAAGCAGCCTCTTGCAGCTCTGGTGATATGATATGCATTCAAATGGACTAATTTGTCTAGTAACTGTAATAAATTGGACTTATTAATTCTGAACTGGAAAGGGAGAAAAAAATATTTCACAATCCTTATTCATGTGCTTGTTTTTCAATTAAATTATGCCCTTCACAAAAGTTCTCCATCACTTTAAAGGGTCTGAGAGAGGTAAAATGCACTGTAAATGCAATGGTCAACCTAGACAATCTGCTTTTAAAAAGAGCTAGGATGGGGGGGGGGGGAAAGCAAGTCACTTCAAGTTGCTCACTTCATTATGGAAGATTTTTCTCCATGTAGCCACTCTAGAGCCTCTGTCAGCATTCCAACAAACCGCCATTCCAATCAGTAACTCTGAGACAAATATATCTCAAAAGTACCTTTATTAGAATAGCACCTGGCACATCTGTGGAATCCCAAATCTGAAAGTTTTCGGGCTTTCCACAATTCCCCAAACTACCAATCCATCCCCCCCCAGTCATCATCACATCACATGGCCCAATCACGATCCATCTAAAAGTAAGATCCTTATTTCATCCTGCGCCATACTAAATGACCTTGAATTAACAGAAGAATTTCATTTTGTCTACTTAGAGCTACTTAATTGAAATTACCCCCCTCCCACCTTCTCAGGCTATGTGGCAGCATGGAATATGGCTTCCAAAGCTGACAGGCATCCCCCCTTGAGAAATTCACCTCCTAAAAGAGATAATAAACAAAACACAACCAGGGGCTAATGTGATGCCCTTAGCCCTCTCTTCTGCCTCCAAGGGGACCCTTCAGTTTGTCAGGGAATTCTTTATGGAATTGGTTAATCAAGCTATCTGCATGTATATCCCAACTTTTCACCCAAGTAGCTTCTGACAAAGGATAGCCTTTTCATAGGACCAAATATTGTAATTGTCCTTGGTGTAATCTAAAATTGAGGATTTTCTTTATCTCATAATGTGTTTCGCCCTGTACTACCAGAGGTTTGGGAGGGGGGGAGCTGCCAGTACAGGTCATAGATTGAAACCAATAGCCAGCTTCAACAAGCTACTATGGAATACTGGGTGTGTTTTACCTAACAGCCGAGAGACGCTAAGTTGGATAGTCGCTGGACTGATTACTTTTGATATAGGGAAGAGACCCAAAAATTTTGGTCCCAACTTTTTACTAGGAAGTTTCAACTTAAGATATTTGGTTGACAAAAACACTTTGTCCCCCACTTTAAATGGTGGTTCTATGTTTGTCTGCTTGTTTTTTATATTCCTCAGCAGCTTCGGTTAAAGCTTTTTTTGTATCCTCCCAACCTTTCTTTAATGAGTCCATCCATTCGGTTAAAGATATAGATGTTGGGGGTTCCCTCGGTAATTCCGATATAGGGACAAATTCCATGCTGGTGTTGACTTGGAACAGAATCAAGCCTGTGCTGCTGTGTACTGCATTATTGTAAGCAACTTCTACAAATGGCAACAGCTCCACCCAGTTCTCTTGTTGATAGTTTACATAGCATCGAATGTATTGTTCCACCATGGCGTTCACCCACTCCGCTGCACCTGTTGCACACAGGATGGAATGCTGAGTAAAGCCCTTGGATGACCCAATGGACTTCAAAAACTCCCATCAGAACTTAGCAGTAAATTGTATACCTCAGTCTGAGATTACTCTACGAGATACTCCGTGGAGCCTATACATATGCTTCATGAACAGTTTCACAAGTTTTTTAGTCAAAGGTAGTCCATTAAAGGCTGTAAAGTGGACTTGCTTAGAGAATAAGTTGATAATAGTCCAAATCACGGTATTTCCTCCACTCTCAGGTAACTCTATGATAAAGTCCATCACAATTTCTTCCTATGGCTTCATTGGTTCAGCTACTTGTTGAAGGAGGCCAGGGGTTTTTCCAATTCTGTGTTTCATTGTGGCACAAATTGACCAGCTTTTCACATAGTCTTCAACATCAGGTTTCATTTTTGGCCACCAGAACTGTCTCCTGACTAAATGCAAGGCTTTTAAGAACCCAAAATGTCCCCCCAACCGCGAGTCATGGCTACGCTTCAGTACCATTAGACATAGAGTATTGGATACATAAATCTTGGTTCCTTTCCAAGCCAATCCTTCGTTCATTGTCAAATTGGGTTGATGTTCAACAAACCATGGATCGGTTAAAAGTGGTTTTAAGCACTGGACTTTTTCTCTTCAATCGAAAAGAATGAACTTCTGAAAGCTGGGTACTTCAAAAGGAATTATTTACTAGTCAAAGCAGAATCAAAGATACCCCCAGGTATACAGGGACAGATAAAGGGAGTTAGAAGCCCTCCCCCTATTCTGATGTGGATTTAGTCAAACAAAGAAACAACATGTTAATCCCCCCCTTTCTGGGAACGTATCTTAGGAAAGTTTCTCAGGCAGTTTCTTTCAGAGATGGAATTTTTATGGTCTCTTCTCCTCCTGCTATCTCTCCAAGAAGTGACAAGGTTCCAGGCATCTGGCTCCAGTCATATATAATGTGCAACTCATACAGATTCAATACAAGGCTTAAGATATTCAGGTTACATCAAAAAGGATTACTTGTGCCAACTCCCCCCTTCTTCTTCCATTGAAGAATGGCAGATACATGGATCTGACGGTGCTATTTTCAGCTCAGCTGTCAGGTTGTCTGGGTCTGCATTTGGCTTGGCCTTGGGTGGTTATTTGGCCTGCAGGTTGGGTTTCTGATATCATAGTTTAAACTACCTCCTCCCAGCGACTGTCAAATTGGGGTTTTCTCAACAATGCATCTGCCAATATGTTTTTTCCCTCCTGGGATATATTTCATGTTAAAGTTGAATCTCTTGAAGTATTGAGCCCAGCTGACTTGTTTGGGTGATAACTTTTGAGGTTTCTTTAGAGCCTCAAGGTTCTTCTGATCAGTCCACACCTCAAAAGGCTCCTTCACTCCTTCCAGGAAATGCCTCCAAGATAATAAAGCCCATCGCATGGCAAACGTCTCTTTTTCCCAAACTGCCCATCTACACTCTGTGTCCATCAATTTTTTTTACATAGCTCAAGGCATCAGTTCTTGAGAGTTCTTTTGAAGTAGAATCACTGCAACAGCCACATCACTGGCATCAGCTTGGACTACAAAAGGCTTGGTTGGATCCAGATGTTGGAGGATAGGCTCAGCAGCAAATAGGCATTTTAAAGTTTCAAAAGATTTCTTTTTTAAAAAACAAGCTTTATTTCAGTTTTCCACGTTTTAAAAATGTCTCTTTTTAGTGAACAGCATTACAGGTTTCCATATTTACATACAAATATGACCATAGTTACGTATTCAACTTTTACATTCAACTTCTTATCTTATCAATGTTTCTATACATTTTCTATTTTATTATATTATTTCAAATGCTTTCCTCTTATTTAAATCACGAGTATTTTTCGTATCTTCACAATTATTATACTTTAATACTTTTGTCTATCATATCTGCATATTTCATCGCATATTCTTATTGCATCCTTTCATAGATTCTAATTTAATACAGTCATTTAAGAAATAGTTTCTCCCCAAATTACTAATTTAAGTATGCACCGCTATAATTTACATATTCATTAATTATCTCCCCTTTAAATCCCATTAAACATTTAACTTTTATTACCTAGAACATTGAACTTAATAATCCCTTTAAAACCACATAGCACATATACCTTTTAAATCAGATTGGAAACATCCCCCTCATTCATCACATCTGTGATTGCAGTGACCAGGTTGCAATATGTTGCATATTGGGCTCCAAACCAATCTATGTGGGACCAGATCTGAGTGAGAAATAAGCAAATTATTCATATCGTCCATCAAATGTTGCTTTAAAAGCCACCTGGTCTGGTCTGAGGGGGTGGGTAGGATTGCCATAGCAACTGCGGGTTGAGCTGGAATGAATGGAGTCTGGCGAGGAATGTATGAAGCTTGCAGGGGTACTCCAAGGGCCAGCTGTGTTGGGGCTCTCTGGAAGAAGGGCCTCTGCAGGGTTGCTCTCAGGGGTGGCTGATTTGGCACCTGCTGTGAGGAGGCTGTTTGTTGCACTCTTCCCTGCAATGGGAAGAGGGGAGTGGCTGCCATCTGATGTCTGCACAGATCCCTTTGCTGAGAAGGGATCACTGATGCTCTTTGGGGCCAGGTGGTCCCGAACCAGGTGGTGCAATGGGTGTTGTCATCCACTGGCATTGGACCCACCCTTGACCAGGATAAAATCCCCATCCTGGAGGAATACTCTCTTCAGGGGGTAATCTCCTTTCTGGTTGTGGAGGGGGAGGGCTTGGGGTTTGTAACATACCCAATGTTGGGTGCATCTGCTGTCTCTCCCTTGAAACTTGAGCCTGCTGGGCTGGGTGCTTCGCCAGCCATCTCCAACCAATGCCACAGTGATTGTCCCTCCACTTCTTGGACTAGGGAAAGTAAAGGGGGGCTGCATTAGGATCCAGCTTGTCTGGAGAGGTTGTGGCGGTGAGGCATAACTTTCCACCTTAAGTTGTTGGAGTTGTTCTGGGATTCCTGCCAACGACTGGCTTCAGGATGGAAGCCACAAGTTGCAGTCTTGGGAGGTGTCTGACCCCAACATTCCCCCACATCTTCATTCTGTCTCTCTGGTCATTCTCAGGGGGCTGGAGAAAGAGAGGCGTCCAGGCAGCATCTCCCCCAATCTCACCCCTGGATTCAGCTCCGTCTCCTTGGGCCGGCCTCCTAACCTCCGTCTCTCCTCTGCAGCCTCTAATGCCTGCATCACCTCTTCAGAAGGGGTGCTGGGGGCTTCAATTAATTGTCTGGTGTCCAGCCCCATAGCCCCTTCTGTATCTTCTCCTATCTTCACTGAATCTTCGCACTGCTCCATGTTTGGGATCAGTGCTGGGGCTCAGCACCCCTGACAGCCCCCTTTTGGGGTGCTGGAGTTCGTTAGAGATTTGGGATAATATCAGCATTCCAGCAAACTCCATTCCAATCAGTAACTCCGAGACAAACATATCTCAGAAATACCTTTATTAGAATAGGACCTGGCACATCTGTGGAATCCCAAATCTAAAATTTTTCAGGCTTTCCACAATTCCCCAAACTACAAATCCATCCCCCCTTGGTTGTCATCACATCACATGGCCCAATAACAATCCATCCAAAAGTAAGATCCTTGTTTCATCCTGCGCCATACTAAATGACTTTGAACTAACAGAAGAATTTTATTTTGTCTACTTAGAGCTACTTAATTGAAATCACCCCCCCCCCCACTTTCTCAGGCTATGTGGCAGCATGAAATATAACTTCCAAAGCTGACAGCCTCTCTTTTTCTTTTAGACCATTTTTTTTGCCAGAAATGTTGCATTAGCCTTGATTTTTGATCAATGATATATTTTGAAAATATTAGCTTCTCCTGTCTTCACATCCTTCTATACATGAGGTACAGATCAATCCATTATTTATGCAACATTTAAAGGAAGAGAAGAATCAAATTAACTCCATAAGTACACAATGCCTGTGCTTTCTAGTAACAGATATTAGCTTCTCTTACATTGTGAAATATGAGTGTATCTCCTTTTTTTTTTTTTAGTATTTATTTGATTTGTCAATCGCTTACAAGATACAGGTATAAAAATAAATATAGTTTTGAATACATGAGATAGATACTTATAAGAAAAATAAAAAACAATAGGACAGGGACAGTAGGCATGATTGGTGCGCTTATGCATGCCCTCTACAGGCCTCTTAGGAAGTGGGTGAGGTCAATAGTAGACAGTCTAAAGTTTTTGGGGTTTGGGGAAGAAACCACAGAGTCAGGTAGAGTATTCCAAACACTGACCACTCTGTTGCTGAAGTTGTATTTTCTGCAGTCAAGTTTGGTGCGATTAACCTTGTGTTTGTATCTATTGTGTGCTCTTGTATTGTTATGGTTGAAGCTGAAGTATTCATTGACAGGTAGGACATTGCAATGTATGATTTTATATACTATACTTAGATTGGACCGAAGGCGGTGTAGTTCTAGGTTTTCTAGGTCTAGAATTTCAAGTCTGGTGGCATAAGGTATTCTGCAACAAGTAGAGGAGTGGAGAACTCTTCTTGTGAAATATTTTTGGACTTTCTCAACTGTGTTAATATCAGATATGTAATGTGGGTTCCAGACTGATGAGCTGTATTCAAGTATAAGTCTAGCAAATGTTTTGTATGCTCTAGTTAGTAGTGTGATATTACCAGAGAAGAAGCTATGTAGGATTAGATTAACAACTCTTAATGCCTTTTTGGCTATGTAGTTACAGTGGGCTCTAGCACTTAGATCATTTGAGCTGAGTATGCCAGGGTCCTTGACAAAGTTTAGATCCTCAACAAGCTCTTGACTATTTAGCTTGTATTTTATTTTCTGATTTTTTCTGCCAGTATGTAAGACAGAGCATTAATTAGTTGAGATTTGAAGTGGCCATTTGATTGACCATACTGATACATAGTCAAGGTCTTTTTGGAGGGTAGTATTGCCTGTGGTGTTGCATAGCTTTACATCAGCAAAGAGAACGCAGTTGCAGTTAATATGATCACAGAGGTCATTTATGTAGAGTATGAAGAGAGTTGGTCCTAGAACACTGCCTTGGGGGACACCATTGTTGACAGGTACAGAATTTGATAGGATGCTCCCAATTTTGACCATTTGTTGTCTGTTTGACAGGAATGCTTCTATCCAGTTATGCAGGTGTCCAGAGATACCATAAGATTTTAGTTTTAGGAGTAGTTTGTTGTGTATCACTGAATCAAAGGCTTTTCACCTTCCCTGGGCCACATTAGAAGATGAAAATTTGGTTTGGGCTGCACATAAAATAAAATAACAGTAACGATACCTGATCATCCAAAAAAAAACCATAGAAAACATAGTTAACATATTAAATTTATTTGGAAATGAAGTTAGTGAGATGTTTTTATTATTTATTATTAATTATTTATTAAAAATTATTTATTTTTTATCACGGTTTTTTTATCATGGATTTTTATCACGGTTTATTTTCCGGCCAAATTTTGCAGGGGGGGGGGGAGAAAGCTTGCCCGCCTCACGCCTACCTCTCCTCCTGCAAATGGCCCGGCTGGATGAGGCAGGACTGGAAGGCAGAAGCAGCAGCAGCGGCGGGGGAAGAAGTGGCAGTGGTGCCGGGGGCAGAAGCAGCAGTGGCAGCGGGGGCAGAAGCGGTGGCGGTGGCGGCAGTGGCGCCGGGGGCAGAAGCGGCGGTGGTGGCGGGGGAAGAAGTGGCGGCAGTGGTGGGGGAAGCGGCGGCGGGGGCAGCGGCGGTGGGGGCAGAAGCAGCAGCAGTGGCGGGGGAAGAAGCGCCGGTGGCAGCGGTGGGGGCAGAAGTGGCGGCGGCGGTGGGGGCAGAAGCGGCAGCGGTGGCGGGGGCAGAAGCTGTGGTGGGGGGGTGGCGGTGGGGGCAGAAGCAGCAGCGCAGCGGGGCAAGAAGCGGCGGCGGTGGAGGGGGCAGAAGCAGCAGCGGCAGCAGGGGCAGAAGCGGCGGCGGGGGCAGGGGAAGAAGTGGGGGTGGGGGTGGGGGAAGAAGCGGCAGTGGTGGTGGCGGCAGAAGCAGCAGCGGGGGCAGAAGCGGCGGCGGGGGCAGAAGCAGCAGCGGTGGCAGGGGAAGAAGCGGCGGCAGCGGAGGGGGAAGAAGAGGCAGTGGGGGCAGTGGCGGTGGGGGCAAAAGTGGCGGCAGCAGGGGAAGAAGCGGTGGCGGGGGCAGCGGCAGTGGGGGCAGGAGGCCTTTTCTGTTGCTGCTTGGCCTGGCACTCGCTTCGCCCCGCCTCGCACCTGCCTCTCCTCCTCCTCCTCGCTGGCACGAAGGTTGGGGTGGGCACTGGGCTGCATTACAAGGCGACCTGGGCCGCATGCGGCCCGCGGGCCGCGGGTTGGACAAGCCTGGTCTATTGCTTTGCCCTGATTGAGTTGTGTAGTCCATATGTTTTTGCAGTGTAAGAGTTGCAGATTACAGGATAGTTTTTTTCTGAAACCAAATTGTTTATTAGAGAGTAGGTTGTTTGTCTCTAAGTGGAGGATAATGGATTGGTTAATAATTGATTCCATGACTTTACAGGTGATGCAGCATAAGAAGATTGGTCTATAGTTTTCTTTTCTTTTTTTTTAATAAAGTTTTATTTGGGTTTTCACACACAAAATACAAGTAAAACATCTTTTTTGAAAATAGCATGGTCCCGGGTTGAATTTCTTTATACAGACACAAAACTCAATTTCATGCTCCTTTTTGTATTCTATTCCATATCTTATACTATTTTACATTTTCTATATAGTTTTTCCCCTCTTTTAATTTTCTCAATTTTATTTTGAATCTCATCACAATTTAAATCATTATATTTATACTTTTGTCTATTCTGTTTCAATTTCATATTATCTTTTTTCATTAAACAAATTTTCTCCTGTACTTACTAATTGGAGTATTACACCTTTATATCTTTTAATTACATCCATTCAACTCTTATTTAAACTTCAATATATACCTTAAGGTTATGACCTTCAATATAATACATAATACATAACTTCCAATCAAATTCTGCTTGGTATATTCTTATAATACACACTATATTCTTTTTTTTAAAAAAAGAAAGATTGTAAATATATGTAATTATAAACCCTCATTCCATTCCAGTTCAGTTCTATCATTAATAATCATTAAAATATTAACATCTTTAACATTTCTTTTCAATTAAATATCATACTTCCTTAAAAACACATATAATCCCCATAATTAATTTTTCCCTTATTTCTCTTCACATAAGTTTTATAAATCATTAATTATACCTTTTGTTACATTTATTTATTGACAAGCATTCCACTGAATTACGATAGCTATTTTATCAGACATTTTAATCATACATTGTTCCATATTTTATAAAATTATTTCTGCTTCTAATATAACCATACTACCTTATGTACCTTTGCAGAATCCCTTTTTCCATTAAGTTTTCACCCATTATTTCTAAATAGGCCCCATTTCTCTATATTTCGCTTCTGTCCTTTATAACTTCTTTTCCTTTCTTTCTTCCCTCTCATCTTCTCCCTCCCCCTTTTACCCCCTTGTCTCTCTAGTTCTAATTCTGTTCTGCATTTCCCTCTTCTGTTGCTTTCTGATTTTATACTTATTTTTCACTCTATTTTTGGGGGGGGGGGAGTTGTTTCTCCCAATCTTAAACTTTCCCTTCTCTTTCCCTGCTTTCCTTTTTTCCCCCCATCTAAGATTACTTGTTCATTAAAGGTGGCTTCTTCTTTGTCACAATCTTCTTGTTCTGCAGGCATTTCTTGTTGTTTCTCATAATTCCAAATCTCCATTTCTAAAAACTGAAATACGAAGCCAAAAGAACCTCTCCCTTCTTGTGCATCTTCTTTGTACTTTTTAAGTTCCATTTTCAGTTCTTCTAAAAGTGGAGCCATTTTAAACAGTTTTAAACAACCACCCAATTGATTTCAGTCATTCAAAACAATAACCAAGAATCCAGAAATCATCAAGTAATCCAGATAGTCCCGAGTTATATCTTCTTATTTCTTTTTCGACTTTCTCTTCCTGGGGTTTTTGTTGCGATATTTCAGTTAGAATGTATCTTTTGGAAGTCTTGTTGAGATTTTGCTGTAAGTTCTTTTTTAATTCCAGGCAGTGTCCTCCCTTCCAGATCCTACCCTTTTATTCTTTTTCTCTGCTTTCCTGTTTTCAAAAGCTTTTAATTATCCAGAAATCTTTATTATCCCTTTGACTTTTTATTTTCAGCATTAAATGCCTATTGATGTCAAAGTGGATTTTTTTCCAATTTCTTGCTTAAGTCACTTAGCTATCAGTATAGGAAAAGGAAAAAACCAAATCTTTTCCCTTTTCTCTCTCCTTCGCAGCTTAAAAATCTTCTTAGGGAACAATGTTATTGTTTTTTAACAGTTTCAATTCCAGGATACCATATTTGTTGCTTTTGCTGTTTGACCCGGTCAACCAAAACTTTCACTTCTTATCTTCCTCCTGCATATTCTTTTCCGGTCGAGTTCTTCTTTGTTGTGGCCATTTCTGACCACCGCTGCAACCGCCTTCGGGAAAGGGAGTAATGGCCAGCTGGGGAGGAGAGATGCGGCTCTCCTCAACCCTACAGGCAGTCTCCCCCTTCTTCACCACCTCTATAGGGTGGCTTAGCCCCAAAACCAGCCAGCTCAGGGTGCTCCAGCAGCGCACACAGATTGAAGCCTCAGAGAGACGAGATTTCGGTCTGTCGCTGAAGAAGCTCAAACCGGAAGTCAGATTGGTCTGTAATTTTCAACTAGGCTGGGGTCTCCCTTTTTGAAGATGGGGATGATTGAAGATGCTCTGAGCAAGTATACTCTAGAGGAAAGAGAATTCTGCTTTTTCCTGGATTTCCTTTATGTGAAGGGAGACTATGCACAACAGTATGATTCTGAGATCAAAGATATTCATGTGGGAAATGTGAAATTGTTCTTTTTGTACTGTTGTTCCCAGAATACATGGAAGATGTTCAAATGGACACTTGTCAAGCATGATTGAAAGCATTGTTCTTATCTTCTAGATTGCAATGTAAAGATATACATTTAAAAACAATACTTCATTTTCAGACTTTGTTTCATTTCTTCACTCCACTGGCTTTTGTGTGTGTGTGCGTGTGTACCTCTTCATTGAAATGTACAGTATTGAAGAGTTCTCTCTTCCTGCTGACTATATTTTGGAGTTAACAATTTAATTATTTTAAAATTTCAGTATTCCCCTCTAGATTCATATCTGCCAAAGGCTGTTGGATATATAATGTATTTCCATTTTATAAGTACTTTTAAAAATATATAATCTTCTAAGCTTTATTTTGTTTTCAGTGGAGATTCTTTCAAGATCGTTCAGTTTATCATTTTGACAGTTTCCATCGAAAAGATAGCAAGAATTAAAGTGAAGGTAATTTTCCTATTGTTTATGATTTCTAATACTTTTTAATTGTTTATTAATCTGACAACAT
The DNA here is from genome assembly GCF_900518735.1 of Pseudonaja textilis. Next base: position 41,396,607 of record NW_020769308.1, read on the forward strand.
AGCTCTTTCTATTCAATTTTTTCAGATCATAGTATTCATTTTTAATTTACTAATGCAAAAACAATGCAGTTGTATCAGTCAGTTAGAAGAAACCCTTTAATGAGTAAATATATTATAAAACTGAAATTGAAGGATTTTCATTCATTTTTCGTATTCTTTTCTATAATGGATCTAGACTTGTCAAATTGTAGACAAAAATCTCCTCTTAAAAAAAGTTGTCATTAATACATGTAAGAAAATAATTCCCCTTCTCTATTTAACATTGATAGTCCCAAGGTTAAGTTTTCTTATGAATGCCATTTACTAACAAAAACAAGCACATTAATTGCATTTGTACAATTCTATATCATAACATGCTATTTTTAATGCATACTCAAACCTAATGGAAATTTGGATTTCTTTTAACATTTAGTCTTATGGTTAAGTTTATTTTTCATTCTTCTGGAAATCATCTGCTATTCCGTGCTTCTTAAAGTTAAAGAATGGGGGAGAATGGCAGCCAGACTTTCTGAGCCCATGGCAAAGGGAGGATTAGGAGGAAATGACAGCTAAAAGTTATATGGATGCTAAATTAATCTGCAAGAATATAACCTGTGATTCACATTGGTTAGATCCAGGGGTGGGATTCAAATTTTTTAACAACTGGTTCTGTGGGTGTGGCTAGGTGGGCATGGCTAGGTGGGCATAGTCATGTGGCTACATGGGTGTGGTTTTTTTGGCAGCACCCCCCCCCCTGTTTTTTGCCTCCTGGGCCTCAGGGAAACCTCCTGGGGGGGGCATTTTGGCTCCCAGAAGGCTTCCCTGGGGCCCAGGAAGGCAAAAACTGGAGCACAGGGGCAGCACCCACCTGCGCTCTGTTTTGGTGCCTCCTGGGCTTCAGGGAAGACTTCTGGGGAGGTGTTTTTGCTCCCATAAGGCTTCCCTGGGGCCCAGGAAGGCAGAAAATGGAATGCGGGGGTGTGCGCAGCACCCACCCCCGCACACCCCTTTTTGCCTCCTGGCCTCAGGGAAGCGAAGCAGTAAGACAGCAAGGGGGATCCCGGCACAGCTGATCATCGGAACAGCTGATCGTTGGGAGGGGGAAAAAGAAATACTTAAGGCAATCTCGGGCATGTGCACGATGTCACGCATGTGCAATAAAGACTGACTAGGCAGGGAGGGGAGGGGCAGGTGGAGAGGGGCAGGGCCAGCCAGGGGCACAATTTGCCAGTTCTCTGAACTGCACAGAATCATAACAACTGGTTCTATAGAACCAGCCCGAACCAGTAGAATCCCACCCCTGGTTAGATCTTCTGAAAGAATTTTGCTACAAGGGCAAATTGTATAGGACAAGTGTTATGGACTGTACCATTTCAAATTTTAGGTGAATAATCACATGAATGAATGAAGCATCTCTTTTTCCTGAAAATCTCATTGCTCTTTTAAGAAATCATATTTATGAGAGTATTTTAATCTACGCAGATTTCAGTATATACTAATGTTATGTTCTTCCCAAGAAAAATATTTTTATTTTCTTTCCCGATTATGGAAATCAAAGATAAATGTAGCACTTTGGAATTCTCCAATTCTGTTTTGAATAAGATGTTCAAAGAATGTTACATACCTGTAATGTGTATGTGATACTCCTCCTTTAAAATAGTTTTAAAATAAGGCAGTCTGAACTGAAAATGTGCAGCAGGCAAGCCTGGAAGATTCACATCAACATCACCCATAAAATGTGGAAATTCCCAGTCCTGCGAAGAAAAGAAAACCTTTCACTTTCTAACATTTTTATTTAAAATATATTTCCTCTCACCTTCAGATACACTCTACAGAGTTGATTTATAGATTATCTTTCTGTGCCCAGATAAGCAGGGATTAACACCAGACAATCAAACATAAAACAATACCCTAATCAAGGAACCACACTGGCAGAGAACACTATTGTATATATGAGCAAACCTCATACTCATTAGCAATAGTGATGTTACTTAATTCCTATAGTTACTATAATATATAATATGTTATACTACAGTATACTATAAGTATATAATAATACCATAATTGTGGGCATCAAAAGCTCAGAAAGTCCACAAATGGGAGAAATCTACATGTAGGCAAATCTTCACTAAAAAGGAAACAAATCCCACACTCAATAGTACTGATGATGTTACCTATTCAGGTAATAACATGTCTGCAACCAAACAAAATTGCTTCAAGAGCACCATGGACCTCACAGTTCAACTTTGACCTCCATATTTTTCTATTATGTATATTTTTGGAAAAGAGTGCAAAAATTGGACCCCGCTGTGCTCCATTATAAACCACAAACAGAATTCATTCTTTTAATTTCTAGGAACAGTCCTTGCTATCATAATTAAACTGTCAGTTTACAGACAGTAGTTGGCTACAAAATTGATGCAAAAGTAAAACGGTTGCAGAAGACAAAAGAGATATCTTGTTAACATAGAAAATTGTTCTAAAATCATTGCTCTATGCATTAGATTAGACTCCTTCTGTTCATATTCTAAAATCTCGTCTTTCATGAAGGTAGTATTTTAATATTTCACAGAGATGCAGATTGTATGCTATATTCTAGGGACTCCTGGTGAAATCCCCCCCAAAATACTAGACTATATTAAGCAATCTGTCTGTTTATTTATGTTATATAGTCTGATAGATTGAAATGTCTTCGTTCCTGGATATGCACATAACAGGTGTGAATATCCATCCTTTGATACATTGGTTATAGTGTTTTCCATAAGACTGGTGCTTGGCTAAATATGCTGATTTTGTACAATTGAGTGAGGATTGTCTTTAGATGATGTAAGAAATTGTGATACAATTAGGAATCAAGAGGCATTGGCATCTTAAATCATAAATAGCAACTTGTTCTACCAGCCAGAATCCTTATGATAGCCATGGTCTACATCCAAAATATAAAACCATATATCTCTTTTGTAGGAAGTAAGAAGTTTCAAGGACTGATATCAATGAATTATATTTAATGGAGGGGCATATACAGAATCTTGGAATCTGGAAGAATAATTTATCCCCTAATTTATTGTGTTCACTATGGTAAAATCTCTTTGAACTATTTGAAAGGCTTCTTACTACCTGGGTTGAGATGCCACTTATGAGATTAGTTTAGTTTAGATTAGGGGATTTTCCTTCTATTTTGATTGCTTCTTTTTTTAGAATAGAATATTCTAATTCTACTATTCTAAGACAGGGGTATCAAACTCAATTTCATTAAGGGCTGCATCAGGCTTATGGTTGACCTTGAATGTACCAATTATCATATTAAACAAGAAGAAAACCTTCTATGCACCAATTCCACCTACACTTTCTACAATTTTGTAAACAACAAACTAAAAGACTCAAGGTCCATCCCACCCCTGAAAGGACTTAATGGTAAAGACTACAACGATGACACTATTAAAGCCAACCTTTTAAAGACATTCTTTGGCTCAGTATTTGTAAGCAATGGATTATGCCCGGTATTTCCTTGTCGAACCACAGACAACTACAGTGATATATTGATTTTATAGAAGACAATGTTGAAAAAGCACTACGTAATCTAAAACCATCTCTATCTATTGGACCAGACGGAATATGTGCCTACTTCTTAAAAAAGCTATCCACTACCATAGCAGAACTTCTAAGCATAATCTTTGAAAAATCTTTCAGGACCAGCTCCTTGCCAAAACTATGGTCACAAGCCACGGTCATCCCCATCTTCAAAAAGGGAGACCCCAACCTAGTTGAAAATTACAGACCAATCTCCTTATGTTGCATCACCTGTAAAGTCATGGAATCAATTATTAACCAATCCATCCTCCTCGTCCTCTTAGAAACAAACAACCTATTCTCTAATAAACAATTTGGTTTCAGGAAAAAACTATCATGTAATCTGCAACTCTTACACTGCAAAAACAAATGGACTACACAATTTGATCAAGGCAAAGCAATAGACGCAATCTACATAGACTTCTGTAAAGCCTTTGATTCAGTGGTACACGACAAACTACTCCTACAACTAAAATCTTATGGTATCTCTGGACACCTGCATAACTGGATAGAAGCATTCCTGTCAAACAGACAATAAACAATCAAAATTAGGAGCGTCCTATCAAATTCTGTACCTGTCAACAGTGGTGTCCCACAAGGGGAGGGTCAACTCTTTTCATATTCTACATAAATGACCTCTGTGATCAGAGTGTTCTCTTTGCTGATGATGTAAAGCTTTTCAACACCACAGACAATACTGCTACCCTTCAAAAAGACCTCGACTATGTATCAGAATGGTCAAACAAATGGCAACTTCAAATCTCAACAAATAAATGCTCTGTCCTACATATTGGCAAAAAAAAAAAATCAGAAAAAAAAATACAGGCTGAATAGTCAAGACCTTGTTGATGATCCAAACTGTCAAGGATCTTGGAGTACTCATCTCTAATGATCTAAGTGCTAGAGCCCACTGTAACTACATAGCCAAAAAGGCATTAAGAGTTGTTAATCTAATCCTATGCAGTTTTTTCTCTGGTAATATTACACTACTAACTAGAGCATACAAAACATTTGCTAGACCAATACTTGAATACAGTTCATCAGTCTGGAACCCACATTACGTATCTGATATTAACACAGTTGAGAAAGTCCAGAAATATTTCACAAGAAGAGCTCTCCACTCTTCTATTAGTTGCAGAATACCTTATGCCACCAGACTTGAAATTCTAGACCTAGAAAACCTAGAACTACGCCTCCTTTGGTCTGATCTACATATAATATATGAAATCATACATTGCAATATCCTACTTGTCAATGAATACTTCAGCTTCAACCATAACAACACAGGAGCACACAATAGATACAAACTCAAATTTAATCACACCAAACTTGCTTGCAGGAAATACGACTGCAGAAATAAAATGGACCATGTCTGGAATACTCTACCTGATTCTGTGGTTTCTTCCCCAAACCCCAAAAACTTTAACCTTAGACTGTCTACTATTGACCTCACCCCTTTGCTAAGAGGTCTGTAGGGGGCGTGCATAAGTGCACCAATGTGCCTACCATCCCTGTCCTATTGTTTCTTTTATTTTTTTATTTTTCTTATATGTATCGATGTATTCATAACTATGTTTTTACTTATACCTATTATTTGGTAAGCAATTGGCAAAAATATAAATAAATAAATAAATAAATAAGAAGGTGAGATGGACCTGGGGACCAAAAGAAGCCTTCACCTTTGATGCAGTTGTTTTTTGAAATGAATGTGATTTTTTTTAAAAAAAAAAATTACCTAGTCTCAACTAAATTGAGGAACTGCCAGACAATTTTTTCAGTTTATGGACAAAATGTAGTTAATTTTGCTCCTAGAGAAACCAACAAGTTGTAACATGGTACATTACACATGGGGAATAATTCAGTTGTGTCATTAAGTTTTCTTGTAGACCAGTGGTATGCTAGCTGGAGAATTCTGGGAGTTGAAGTCCACAAGTCTAAAAGTTGTCAAGTTTGGCGATCTCTGTTGTAGACCATTAAAATGTCAGCATTTTGTTTCCCTTTTGTAGCTATGATTCCATGTGGACCTGTATATTCTGGATCTACAGCCTTCATGAAGGAATCTTTATTGGGAATGTCTAAATTCTGCTGGCTGGCAAGGAATCTCTGTTAGAAATATCCACTTTAAAGGGACTCAGTAATGAAAAATTACAGTAGAAAAATAGAACCACAGAATGAAAACAGCTAGCAGTTTCACTCAAAAGTTCCAGAAAATTTGACTTAGCTTACCAACGGTAATTGTGTGTAATTGTGAATATTTGATCAAAAACAAATAATATGATGGATGTCTATGTGATTATCTCAGAGTAGCAGCTTACAATTCCAAAACTTCAGGATCTAACAAAAGCAGAACCAGCAGGGTAGGAGGTACAAGGAAGAAAACCACATAATATTTAATTCATACCAACAACTTTCTATAGCCAAGGCAAGCACATGTCTAATTTCTCCATCATAGAAGCCCTCTCAGACATCTCCATAAGGAGCCCTTTTTAATTGATTGTGCATCATTTACTCAAATCTTAGCCAGGAGGGCAATAAATATACAGTGGCCTCTCCCTATTAATATAAGGTCTACCAGTTTTATGGTTTTCAGTAATAAGACAAAGCTTCATAAAGATAGCATGCTACTGCCTGAGATATTGCACTTAACTTTCCACCCAGATACTGCATTTCTTATTCACAGGGATTGAAAGAAATGAAATATGCCGCTATTAAGGAAAACACACCACACTTGCTTTATGCATAAAAATCAATAAATTATTTCCTGCTTTTACTTCCAAGCAAAACATCTCAGGCATAGCCAAAGGGGGAAAAAACCTGCCCCATAAATCAAGTCCTTTAGGCAATGAATGAATCATAAAACTAAATACAAGGCTTAAGAATAAAAAGGGAAGGAGAAGCTGTTGTATTCCCTCTGATCCCAATGCAGTCGCATATGCAGACATATATGTGTTCAGCATCTCCAATCAAAATGCCTTTCTTTGTAAACTTGTAAAAAAAATATATATAAATTTCATTTTCAGTATGAATTTCATTTTCACTATTAGGAATCACTTGAGCAGATTTATCAAAGCGAGCAACCAAACAAATCAACAGCACCCCTATTTTAATTACATTTGCACTACCAAGTTTTAACAAACAAAACCAGGGGTGGGATGCTACTAGTTCGGCCTGGTTTTATAGAACCTGTAGCTGTGAAGAGCAGCTGACACCGAACCGGTTCGGTGTTTGGCCTACCCACCTGCCTGACCTCTAGGTTGCCCTTTATTCCCTGCTTTCCCCTTCTCAGCTGCTTTGTGCGGCACAGCTGAGGTTGAAAAAGCAAGAAACAAGAAGATTTTCAAATGCCGCGTACCTGAGCACAGCGCTTGTCAGCTGTCCAGGCGGCACAGCTGATGATTTCTTGCAAACACTGCACACATGATTGTCTCCAGTTCGGAAACCGGCAAATCGCTCCACTGGCTGGCCCCTCCTCTCCCTTTCCTCTCACTCCTTACCTGGCATGAGAGCCATCCAACTTGCCTGGTTTGGTAAGATTGCAGACGGCAAGTCCTTTCCTGCTCCAAAGTCTGTTTAGTCAGAGTCTACCCAGCAGGCCAAAGAGACAAAGCCATTAAGTTTTATGCTATTCTAGATGAACAAAGAAACAGGTCTTTAGCCAGCTCAGCCTTCTTTGATGAATTTGACATTAAAGGGCCTAGCACTCCACATTCCTTAAAAAAACTTGTGCAGAAATTGTGGAGTTGTGGGGAGAAGAGCATCTGGTTACCAAGTCGAGTCAGTAGAGGGGAAAACATGTCTGACTTTACCAACTCTTATTGAATGCAACCAGATCCCTGACCATAGATCTGAAATCCCTATGCCAGATGCAATGATTCATCACCCATATTTGAACCACGTAGCACATCTGATACCAGAGCTCAATCCTCAAGCTCAAACTTGCTCCTAGGGAGAGATATTTTACAAGTCCACAAAGCAAGAGCTCAGATCAATGGTCCCCACAGTACTCCATACATTCAGAAATTACCTAGGATGGGTCATTAAGGGAGATGTCTGTTTAGGAAGCGTGCACAAACCAACCTCTGTTAACAGCATACTGACAAGCACATGAGAGAATAGACTCCTTCTATTTTCCAGCCAAGCCACAACCAATTCCTCTTAAAAGAACCACTGCATGTCACCCATTTGCCTTGTCCCTTCACAGGCACCTTTAGTGAAAATCTTGCCTATGGCAGTGACAGAGGTCATTTAAGGTGCACAGTCTTCCAAAAGACGGAAAATGACAATCAGGTGGCAACATCTACTGAGGACAAACTCTCTTTAGGAAAGACAGATCAGGAATTAGTCAAAGAAGATAGTGACAACTCCTCTTCCCTTCAGACCATAGAGACGACGTCCACCTAACAATAAAGAACAAGAGGTTCATCCATATGGTAAAGAATCAAACCAGAAATAATTTGGGAAGAGGCAGAACTGGTAGCTTAAGTCAGTATTGCTCTAAGGAACTAAGATTTTTATGAAATTGCAAAATCTTGGAGTTATAATTATATGAGAGTTCCTATTACTGTTGCAACTACTTGCCTTCCTTTTAAAGTTTTTTGGCTCAGTTTTCAAAGACCAGTAAGCACAATCTCCTACATCAGTATATAATATTGTGCAATTAGGAGTACAATGTTGACACAGTTCAAAACTAAAACTTTGCCTGCATTTGTACAAAAGATGTTTAAGTTTTGATGTAATCTGACTATTTTAACAAAAAGGACATTAAAACTGATGGATTGAGCCCATATTTTGTAAAGTAAGGCTTCAGCTTGGAAACCAAAACTATATCAATAATAATATAGGAATTAAGTCAATGAAAGACTACATGTTGCTATGTTAATTTGCATGCAAAATGGTTGAAACATTTAGTGTTTCCCTGAAAAATGTAATTGTTAACAGTTTCATGACATTTAACAGCTATTAAAAGATTACCATGAAACTAAACCAAACTTGGAAATGTAGCCAGAAATAAAAGAAATTAGAACTATTAAAAATAAATAAACCCTCATTAGATAGACCTTTTGATTCATTTGTAACAAAAGAAAAAAATCAAATAGTAGAAAAGAGCTATCAAGGAGGCTTCTTTGTTATCAGGACAATTTTGTGCAGGATTATGTACTCTTGTTTTAGCATTAAGTCTCAAAAAAGCAAAAATGAGATCATCTTTAAGAATCCATCTCCTTGGAAACAGTAGTTGGTAAAAAGAAACTGATTATAAATGAAGGAGTACTTGGTGTAAAGAGAATGAAACTGCCTACCAATACAAGTTAATTTTTCATGTGATACATGTGAAACAACCTTACTTTGCTAAAATATTTATTTCAAATTCACAAGGAAGGTTTTTCAAGGAAAACCTTCTCATATGTTTATCCCATTTTGATTTTTCTCCGTGCCATTTTGAGTGGAACGCCTCCATTTGTAAAATCTATAAGAGTTTACATAAAAAGAATACATCAGAATAAGAAGATTTCTGGCCACTTAAGCACTTTGTGGAAGGAATACTGGAATAACACACCTGCATGACAATAAGAAGGTCAAAAACTAAGATGAAGGAAGCCAGGAAAGCTCTTGAAACCTCATCACTTGGCAGAAATCCACGATTCAACTTGTCCCAGCTTATCCAGTCTGTTGTGATGATCAGCACAACCACTGAGGTCAAAGTAAATAAAACTGTCCTAAAAAGAAAAAAAATCAAAATTCAATTAGGATTACTAATTACTAGTTATCTCCAAAACAATTTGAAAATACAACATCATTTTCTTTGTTAAACTTAAAATACCACTGCATGAATATTCTTGTAAACCTTCTACAATTAGATTTGTTCTATATGTGCTGGGCTACAACTCTATAATTTGGAGTAGTTCAAAGAACCAGCAAATACCATCTCTGACTGGCCCTGCCCCCATCTATTCTCTGTCTCTTGAGTCCTAGCTGATTGACTAGGGCTTCTTTTGTTGTCCTGCACAGGAGAACAGAGCTGGAAAGCAGGTTAGTGGGGTGGGGAGAGAATGGAGATTTTGAAGTAACCTTCCCCCAGAAGTGGGGAGGGAATGGGATTTTGCAGTATCCTTCCCCTGCCATGCCCACCAAGCCGTGCCATGCCCACCAAGTCATGCCCACAGAACCAGTAGTAAAGAAATTTGAATCCTAACACTGGTATGTATGTGAATGGGTCAACCAACTTCTTGTATTCAGAGAAGGTCCTTTCTTAAGTACTGTCAAGTTCTTTAAAATGTCACAGATTTGATAGAGTTCTTCCATGTTTAGGCTGCAAACATTTAAAACAATGAGGTCCCTTTGCTTGCTTGTGAAAATATGCATATGGATAATTGGGGGTGTGTTCATTGATATGATCTGAAGTATGTGTATGTGCATTCTCTCTCTCTCTCTCTCTCTCTCTCTCTGCTCTTCTACTCAATTTCTGACTGCTGCCTTTGTTCTTACTCACAACTGGAATTGGCAGACTATGAAAATACTGTCCTAGCCTTAACCAGCTCAAATCTTAAATAGCTGATATAAAAGCTTAAGTTATAGTTATATTTCTCCCACAATATTAGTGAACTGTAAACATATTCATTAAACAGCAACTACTCACAGTAAGATATATATTAACAAATGAAACCCACAATTATTTAGGAAGGCAATTCATATAGTTTGAATTACCACCACTAAATTGCTTGCTTTAGGCTCTCCTTGCACATTAGCTGTGAATCTCTCTTCTAAATATGCTTTAGAAATATTTCAGACAGTAGAAACACAAACAATAATTCTGGATGTCTATGCACATGTGTTATTTTAGGAAAGATAAATGCGTAGGCAGATGCATAAATAGCAAGTAAGCAAATCAATATTTGCCACGGTTTCCAATTGGAGTTCTCATACTGTTCCCAGGCATTTTTTAACCCTCAATTCCTTCTTTTTTCTGTGAGTGAGCATAGAAAGACAAAGTACTGAAAGCGTTCTTTTGTATTTCCAGTTATGCCCGATACTCATTATTCTTAAAGATCAATCACCCTTTCACTTTTTAAAAACAAGTCCCATACCATGTAATACTCAGTTTCTTATTTTTCTTTAATTTCTAGTGTTAATCTATTCATTCAGTATCTTATCACTTTTCCAATTTTGAGCAATTCTAGCTGCTGTTCAAACATGTATAATTAAGTATGTTTTTTCTTTACTATAACCTTCAAGTACTATTCCTAATAAAAATATTTCAGGCTTCAAATCTATATGTTGTTTAATCATTTTTTCCAACCATGTGTGTATTTTAGTCCAATATCTTTTAGCTTCTACACAAGTCCAACACACATGGTAATATGTTCATGGTGTTTGGTGACACTTCCAACATTTAGTTGATTTAGTTACATTTAGTTATCTTTGAACATCTTCACTAGTTTTGCTGGTGCTAAGTGCCATCTGTAAAACATACAAATTTTCTTCATATGCTGTAGATATTGTCCATTTATAATTCCTGTCCCATAACTCCTGCCATCTATCTAATTCTATAGCATATCCAAAAAAATTTGCCCATGTTATCATTGTTTCTTTAACTTGTGCCAGGGGTATACAGTGAGGCTGCACAGATAGCGAAATGTTGTCAGACCTGTCAGGCCAATATTGCCTCATCCAAAGGGGCGATACATGTGGGATGGAGGCCATGGGCACAATGCCCCTTTGAGAAACTACAGTTAGACTATATTCAACTGCCTTGAGCCAATGGCTTGTTCTAGTATGTAGTGATCAATTCACCCACTGGATAGAGGCCTTCCCCATGCCACTTCCCTTGAGACAGCAAGGCACCTGTTAAAAAACATAGTCCCCAGGTTGGAGTACCAAGCATCATGGACATGGACAGAGCTATACATTTTGTGTCTCAATCAACATTCATGTCTTGCAGGCCTTGAGGACTGCCCAGACTCTTCACACTCCTTTACACCTTTGCTCGTCTGGGGAGGTTGACAGGGAGAACAAAGGACTCAAGACCCTCCTAGGAAAACTGTCAGGAAACCCATCTACTATGGCCTCAAATACTGCCTATAGCCCTATTTTACCTTAGGACTCGATCCTGAAAAGACTTAGGCATTTGTCTGTTTGAATTACTGTTTGGCTGGCCACCAGACACTCTAAAAGGCTTAGACTCCCACTCCCTTAGTTTAGAAAGGGTATGTGTGTGATTTTATCATATCTTTTAGCCTTGCATTAACAACTCCACAGACGTTGAAGACAGAGTGCCCTGACCCAGACCCTGCCACTGGAAGAAAACCTTCACCCCTTTGAGCCTGGAGACTGGCTCTGGATCAAGTCCCTCACAAGGAAATCACCACTACTACCCAAGTGGAATGGACCCTTCCAGATCTTCCTCACAACCCACACTGCTGTAAAGGCAGCAGAAAGAAATGCCTGGATACATTGGATACACATCAAACCAGCAGTCTTCAATCACAGCACAGAATCAGCCTCAACGCAGAAGAGTGACTACAAAAGGACCCAGAGACTGACAAGTGGGCAGTAAAGATTCTATTTTGCAATGAAGATAATTGGGGGTGGGGTGGGGGAGCAGGAGGCTGTTTTGACATTCCATTCAATTTATCTGGTGAAAACTGAGAGTTTTGTAGAAACTTATTTCCTGAAAAGGAAAATGTGTGGGAATACTTAGTGGGAATACTAAAGAGGTACTGAATACGACTAACTTTTATCTACAGGGAAGCAAGTCAGTCAAAGGCATCTTAGCAATCTGCCATAGAGGAACAGCAACTCACCTACAGGCCATCCAAAATTTTACAAAACTCAGGGATTTCAAACTAGTATCAACACATTCCATTATTTGTGACTGGGGACGCAGCACAAATTTCAAGGATAGGACCATGTTTGCCTTAAATACTGCTATAATAATCAGGGCAGCCAGTGTTTTAAGATGACAGGCTGCAAACCCTCAAAGGTGTCTGATTGTCAAGTTCTAGAAAATATGGCCCTCAGTGGAACCACACTGAGGTAATCCCATTCACTTACACACATGTCAAACTCCCCTTAGGCTGGTTTTTACTCTGCAGCACAAAATCCTTCTCAAATTCCACAATTAACAGTCCTTACGCCTTCATTGCAGAGAAGACAAACGAGGGAACTCCAGCTGTTAACACCAGACTAACACCATTCCAAAACAGCTCTATTAAGAATAGCTGAGTATGTAGCCCTGGCAGTATCATTGGTGAGTGCGCCAAGCCTTGCAGTGTGGAATTCCAGAAATATTAGCAACCTAGCCTGCATATTGGCAAAAAGCCTTAATTCGATCTCTCAGGCCCTGGATGCTCTAAATAGAGAACTGAGCCAAGTATGGAGAGCAATGCTAGATAACCGGCTAGCTGTTGATTACCTCCTGCTGAGGCATAACCATGGTTGTGAAGAGTTTTGTGGCAGGTGTTGCTTTGACTTAGACAACTCTTCAAAACATATAGAGCGCTATATAAAACATGTCCAGGAGCTAACGAAAAATATGAGAAATCCCCCTTTGATCTATCAGGGCTCTTCCCCTGTTTTCCAGTCTTTCACTGGTTAAAAGCTTTCCTTTTGGGAACTGTCACAGTAGTTCATACAGGAGCCCTCCTCTGTTGCTTCTGCCAATGCTTACCCCTCAGCAAGCCTGAGAAATTGTCTCCCTCCCAGAACTCAAGGAAGAAAGACAGGTTTCCCTCATGATGTGCCAAATTGACAAAAAGTATCAGCTGTACTCCCATGAAATAGTTGGGCTAAATAATATATGAAACAGCCCAAAATGGGGGGCTGCTGGGGGAAAATCAAATAAACCCCTATTTTCTGAAATAAAATATCAGCCATAAGAAAAAAAACGCAGAAAAGCTAAGCTGCTAAGAAAAAACTGCCTAAGGCTCATTCCATATTCCAGCCAGGGGCTCAAAGGAAACAACACTGTAACAAGAAACTAACCACAAACAGCTAATGGTTATTTAGAAGATAATGAGCCTATTGAAAGTGGAAGCCCATTGACAAACAGACAAAATGATCTTCAGAAACCCATTCAAGACAGGATATTTCAAAATCTCCCCATGGCAAAATTTGACAACCAACAAAACAGAGTAATAGAATAAGAATAAGCGGCCCCACACCCAAGACCTAACACAGGACAAAAGTCATTTAGTCATAATAGGAATCGCCCAACACCCTTTTAGAAACACGAAGACCACATTGCATAAATCCCAAAACTTCAAAAAAAAAGAATCATATAAGAATCCTTCCTCTTACCCAGTTTTTTGTTCAGCTGACCCAGAAGTGAACTGAATGTTGTTGGATCGCGGGAAAGAGAGACGGGAGACCAGTGTGACTTTTCAGCTCTTTATTTCATGTATAGATCTGTGCAAGATCTTGGAGTCGCTGCAGCCCTTTTTATAGGGATTTTCTGCGGCTCGCAACCAATGACAGTTGTTTGAATCTCCCGCGATCGGCTGTGCCAATTGCGGGCGATTCTTAGTGAACCAATAGCGATCGGGTAATTGAACCAATCATGTCACAGTATCTCTCAACCAATCAGAAGAGGTTATTTCAAGTATGCTAATATGGAACAAATGTCACTTCACTTCTGCAATTAAAAACCTCCTTCTGAAGCAATCGTTTTCAGTTTTTCCATTTCAAATGGCAGCAGCATTTTTTTTTCTCTTATCTCTGCCAGGCGATCTCCCTGCTGGAAAGCGAGCCCTGACCTTTCCTTTTGACAGAACAGTTTGGTATTTTATTTTAATGGAGAAGGTTAAATTGTAAAAAAATTTTAGGAATCAATCCCTTCATGATGGCTTACAAGAAATTTAGAATATCAGTGTTTTTAATGTAAAGTGTGATTTTTCCTACCAGAATAAAATGATCCTAATGTTCCCCCTTTTCCAAAAAGCCCTGGCAGATTTTCCCCAGTCAGGGTAAGGCTTGTCCTGAAGCATCATATCGGTCACCTGAAGTGAAGAGATAGAGAGATAAACTATGTAGTTCAGTTTAAGGAGAAAAAAAAAACTGCATTAGGCTTGAGGGGTATAGAAAAACCTGACAATTGTCCTAATCAGCAAGATATTTTTTGCATATGCAAAAGAATCCTTATGTGCATATGTGTATAGAAAAGTCAAGTGCTTATACTTGGGTCTAGAATACATGACATGCAGTGATGCCCACAGACAAAAGACACAATGCCACACAGCAGCATATGCCTCACTGAAAAATATGACATTACATCTCTTTCCCTCTCTCTCTCTCTCTTTACCACCCCACCTCCACCATTGGTTGTAACTCTAAACAAGAAAGGTAAAATTGCCTATTGGCATGTGTAGAGAAGAATTCCACAAATATGAAAGGCAACTCTTAAAAGAAAGTTTAAATGTAATTATTCACTATAAGAGCGCAATTTCTGAATGTACACCTACAAGTTGTAGAAACTTGTAGAGAAAACTACAAGTTGCATAAAGCATTTAACTTTAGTTACTTATATGAAGTCATCCACAGAGATTCTGGGCAGCTAACAGTTAAGATACACACAATAAGAAAAATAAATAAATAAACCCAATCATAATATAAATAAATAGCTCAACATCAAAGCAATAAACAGTAAAATATGCAAACGTATGAATCCACCAGACTTCTGCCTTCCTTCTGAACTAGCTGGAATAACTGAACTTTAACTGTTCCCCTGAAATCTAAGAGAAAAGAAGCAGAGTGGATCTCTATGGGGAAGAAATTCCCAAGGATGAAAGCAGTGGCCCAAAACTTTGCTTCCAAGGTCTGGTGATGCAACCATGTCTTATAGAATGGATCTATGAATGTCCCTATTCAAACTGATCAGAGTGACAGTGATAACATGATCTGGAACCAGAAAGGCCTTTCAAGGAAACCTGGAATCACACCTAGAAGCCAACTGGCAACCAATACACCCAACTATGTATCTATCCCTATCCAGTTGCATTTTTCAAAATGCAGGCCCATGCAGAAGGCAAATAAGTGACTGAAGGCAACTGACTGAAAGCCAGGCCTCCTAACTGAGAAATGGGCCAAAATAGGAACTCAAGATATAACTGTATGAACATCTTCCAGGTGGCAGCTGTCACATGCTGATCAAACAATAGTTGTGAGTTCAAGAGGACCTCAAAGTTGTGAACTTTGAGGTCATGTTGAACTTCCTCTAACAGGAGAAGTACACCCATTTCAAAGTTGGATCTGTTATGGCCACAAAATCAAATATATTGTCTTTGGAATCATTCAAAATCTGCTCTTCCCCATTCAGACATTGACAGTCCTTATCATTTTTTAAAAAAATTCCACAGGTAATTTTTACACAGCGTTTTCTTTAGTTTTCTATTCTTTTTTTTAATTTTTATTGATTTTTGAAAACAAACATAAATGAACAAAACATAAAACATCTTTTTTGAAAGCAGCATAATCCCTTCGTACAGACACAAATCCAAGTTCATGCTCATTTATATATTCCATTCCATATCTTGTTACTAGTCTACATTTTCGATATAGCTTCTCCCCTCTTTTAACTTTCTTAATTTTATTTTATTTATTTCATCTCAATTCAAATCATTATACTTATATTCTTTGTCTGTCCTGTTTCAACTGTCTACTATCTTTTCTCATTAAACAAAATTTCTCCTGTAATCACTGATTGGAGTTATATCTTTCCCCTAAAATTATAACACTTAATATAATACATAACTTCCATTCAGATTCTGCTTGGTACTTTCTAAAACTACACACTGTATTTTTTTAAAAAGAACAAAATATAAATGTATAATATAATTAGAACAACAATCCATGCCAATTCAATTCTATCATTAATATTGATATTCATTTAAATCTTAACATTTTACACTTTACTTTTCAGATAAATATCATACTTCTATGGGAACACTTATAAACTTTCCATAGTTTACTCCCCCCCACTTCACTTATATTTTATAAAATATTGAGTAATTAAAATGTTCCCGTTCCTTTCTAATTCAATTCTCTCATTTATTTTATTTCATTTATTTTGTTCACAAAAGTTTCACTAAATTACACTGACTATTTTATCCCTCTTTTTTATCCCTCTTTGTTGTTTCCAATTTTCTAACATTATTTCTATTACAAATATAACAATACCATCTTATGTACCTTCACAGAATCCCTTTTTCAGTTAGATTTTCACCCATTATCTCTGAATAAGTCCTGTTTCTTTACATCTTGCTCCAAACCTTTGTAACTTCTCTTCCTTTCCTTCTTCCCTTTCTTCTTCTCTCTCTCCTTTTTACCCCCGTCTCTCCATCTCCATTTCCCTCTTCTGTATTCCCCTTTTCTGTTGCTTTCCAACATTATATCCACTTTTCAAATTATTTTTCCTTTTTTTGGTTGATTTTTTAAGTCTTAAATTCTCCATTCTCTTTCCCCCCCTTTCCCCTTTCTTCCCCAAATAGCATTAAAGATGGCTTCTTCTTTGTCCCAGTCTTCTTGTTGCGCAGTCTTTTCATTGTTTCTCGTAGTTATGAATCGCCATTTCTAAGAATTGAAAAACGGAGCCAAAGGAGCCCTTCCCTTCTTGTGTCTCTTCTTTATATTTTTTAAATTCCATTTTCAGTTCATCCAGAGATAATGCTATTGTAGAATTTTTTAAACAACCACCCAATTGTTTTTAGTCATTCAAATATAATATCCAAAAATCCCAAAGTCACCAAGCAATCCAAATACACACAGGCTGTTTCTTTTTACACTTTCTTCTTTTTTCACTTTCTCTTCCTGGGGTTACTATTTAGTTACAAGTTCCAATTAAAATGTATCTTTTAGAAGTCTTATTGAGATTTAACTTTAAATTCTTTTAAAGTCCAGGCAGTCTCCTCCTTCCAGATCCTGCCCTTATTCTTTTCCTCTTCCTTCCTATTTATAAACAAAAAGGATTTTTTAGTGTCCAGAAATCTTTAGTGTCCCTTTGGCATTTAATTATATTTTCAGCTTAATTATTGGAGCTAAAGCGGATTTTTCCAATTTCTTATTCAGCTCTCTTCATTGTCAATATGAGGAAGGAGAGAGAAGAAAAAAAAACATTTCCCTTTTCACTTTCTTTCACTGCTTCCGACTCTTCTTTGGGAGCGATGTTATCTTTTATAAAATTTAAATTCCAGAGTACCTTAGTTGTTGCTTTTTAACCCGGTCAGCCAAAACTTTCACTTCTTATCTTCCTCCTGCACTTTCTTTTCCGGTTGAGTGCTTCTTTCAGGTGGCCATTTCTGACCACCGCTCCTACTGCCTTCAGGAAAGGGAGTTTGACCAGCTGAGGAGAGATGCGGCTCTCCTTGACCCTATTGGCAATCTCCCCCCTCTTCACCACCTCTACGGGGTGGCTTAGCCCCAAAGCCAGCTGGCTCAGGGCGCTCTAGCGGCGAGCCCAGGCAGAAACTGTGCACAATCGCGGATTCCTGCCTGCTGCCAAAGCCCTGCAAACCGGAAGTCTTTAGTCTTCTATTCTGTGGACCCTATGAAAGATCCATCAACAGAATCACATTACAGAAAAAGATCTGTAAATAGATAAGTAGATAGATAGATAGATAGATAGATAGATGATCTAGAAAGATAGAAATAGAAAAATAGCTGAATGGTTGGGGGGGAGGGAGAGAGAGATAACACCATGCAGAATGAGCAAGTATTGTAATAAAATATATTCTGAATGTAGAAATTAATATAATAATACAATAGAGCAGATCCTAAATCTTTTAATCGCCTGTCACCAATCGTGTATATAATAATCAAGTATCTTCCAAAGCACAAAATTATTCCCATCCCGACTTCCGGTTTGGGCTTTGGCGACGGACCGAAATCTGCGATTGTGTGCCATTTTGATCCATGCTCGCCACCAGAGCACCCTGAGCTGGCTGGATTCGGGGCAAAGCCACCCCATAGAGGTGGTGAAGAGGGGGGAGACTGCCAGCAGGGTCGAAGAGAGCCACATCTCTCCTCCCCAACCAGCCATTACTCCCTTTCCCAAAGGTGGTTGCAGTGGTGGTCAGAAATGGCCACCTCAAAGAAGAACCTAACCGGAAAAGATTGTGCAGGAGGAAGATAAGATGAGAAAGCTTTGACTGACCGGGTTGAACTGAAAAAGCAACAACATAAGGTACCCTGGTTTCTGAACTATAAAGAATAACATTGTTCCCAAAGAAGATTTCTGAAGTGGTGAAGGAGAGAGAGAAGGAAAAATATTTGGGTTTTTTTCTTTCCTTCCCCATACTGACAGTTAAGAGACTTAAGTAAGAAATTGAAAAAAAAAATCACTTTGACATTAATAGGCATTCAAGCTGAAAATAAAATGTCAAAGGGATAATAAAGATTTATTGGATATTTAAAAACTTTTAAAAGAAGGAAAGGAGAGAAAAGGAAAAAACAAAAGGGTGGAATCTGGAAAAATGGAGGAGACCACCTGGAAGTAAAAGCAATTAACAGTGAAACCTTAACAAGATTCCTAAAAAATACATTCTAACTGAAACTTTGTAACAAGATAATAGTACCCCAGGAAGAGAAAGTGGAAAAAAGAAACAAGAAACAGCCTTGGATTATTTGGATTACTTGGTGATTTTTGGATTTTTTGTTATTAGATTTAAATGACTAAAATCAATTGGGTGGTTGTTTAAAAGTGTTTAAAATGGCATCACTCTTGGAAGAACTGAAAATGGAACTTAAAAAACAGAAAGAAGATGCACAAGAAGGAAGAGGTTTTTTTCGGCTTCGTATTTCAATTTTTAGAAATGGAGATCTTGAACAATGAGAAACAACAAGAAATGCTTGAAGAACAAGAAGGGTGGGACAAAGAAGAAGTCATCTTTAATTATCAAGTAATCCTATGTGGGGGGAAAAAGGAAAGGGGGGAAAGAGAGTGAAAAATTTAAGATTTGAAAAAACAACAAAAAAGAACAGTTTGAAAAGCAATTAGAATATTAGGAAAAATCAGAAGAGAGGATCAAAGAAGAGAGAATTAGAATTAGAGAGACAAGGGGTCAAAAAGGGGAAGGAGAAGAGGGGGAAGAAGGAAAGGAAAAAAAGTTATAAAGGACAGAAACAGGATATAGAGAAACAGGGAAACATGTAAGGATTAAAGGTATAAGCCTATTTAGAAGACATAGAGATAATGGGTGAAAATTTAATTGAAAGAGAGGATTCTGCAAGGGTACATAAGATAGCATTGTTATATTCATTAAAATGAATTTAGAAAATATGAAACAAGTTTGATTAAAGTGATAGATAAAATACTTATTGTAATGGAATGGAATGTTTGTTAATAAATAAATGAAATAAAGAGAATGAGAGAATGAAATTAGGAAAGGATCAGAACATTTTAATTGTTATTAATGATTTATAAAAATTTAAGTGAAGAGAAATAAGAAAGAAATATGAAAAAAATTATGGAAATTTTACAAGTGTTCCTAAGGAAGTATGATATTTAATTGAAAAGAAATGTTAAAGATGTTAATTAATATTAATGGAAGACTGTAACTAACATTAATGGTTGAGCCAAATTGGAATAGAATGAGCATTTTATGTATTATTGTTATATACACTATATATTTTATCTTTAAGAACTTTAAGAACTGTATTTTAAGAATGTACCAAGCAGAATTCGATTGGCAAAAGTTATATGTTATAAAATAGAGGTTAGATAGTGAATGTTAGGCATAAATTGAAGTTTAAATAAGATCTGAATGGACAAAAATTAAAAGATACAAAGGTGTCATATTCCAATCAGTAACTACAGGGGAAAACTTGTTTAATGAGAAAAGAAAATATGAAATTGAAACAGGACAGACAAAAGTATAAACCTAATGATTAGAAAGATATTGAAACTTAGAAAAAGATATGTACTTGAACTTAAAAAGGAATGTGATAATTAAAAACAAGGTTGAGAAAACTAAGGGAAGGGGAAAATCACTGAGAAAATGCTAAAATAGTAACAAGATATGGAATAGAATACAAAGATGACTCTGAAGCAGGTTCCTAAGAAGGTGCGCGAACAGAGAAAAGACTAAGTTTTTGGCAACACAACTCATCCAGAAGAATATAATGTTTCAAAGGTTAATTCCAGAAGGCTTGTTGGTAACATGGCAGGAAAAGAGGATCAGGATAGATAACTTAGACAATGCGCAAGATTTCTATGAGCAGATTGGAGGAAGAGAAGAAAGCAGCAGTAGAGACGAGCTAGAGACAGAAAGCCAAGAAAAACAACAACAGCAAGATATAGGAGGACTAGAACAAGAAGGAGAGAACAAGGAGGAGACTGAAGGAAGAAAATTAAGAACACGCCTGCAAAGAGAGACTAGAATTAACAGAAGACAGATAATATCCCACAAGTAGAAAGACGGAAATGGAAATGAAGCTATTATCATTAAACATAAATAGTCTAAACTCATCCATTAAAAGAAAACAGATACTATCTAGATTAGCCAAACAGAAATTAGAAAGAGTATACCTGCAAGAAGTCCTTATTAAAAAAACAATTTTGGAAATGTTTAGAATATCCTAAATTAGTAAGATTATTTGTAGCCCTGGCAGATCAAAAACAGAAAGGGATAGCAGTATATGATAAAAAAGAAATTAAGGCAGTAGAAAAATATGTAGACCCACAAGGGAGAATTTTTATACTTGAACTAGAATTAGGGTACAAGCCAATGTTATTAGTTATAGTTTATGCACCGAATGACAACCAAAGTCAATTCTGTAAGGAATTACATGAGAGAATTGTTGAGATGGGACAAGACAACGCATGCATTGTGGGAGATCTTAATGCGGTAGTAGATATAAGGAAGGATTATTTTAGTAATGCAAAGAACAAAAAGAAAAGGAAAATTTTGCCCAGATCTTTTTTCAATATGACACAGGAACTAAATTTGATAGATCAATGGAGGAGAATAAATTTGAGGAAAAAAGAATTCACATTCTACACAAATCGTGGTCTAAATTAAACATGGCATGGATGAACGCAGAACTAGGAAACCAACTAGATACGATAGAGATTATGACAAATGTATGGGCTGATCATAACCCATTAAAAATAATTTAGAAAGGAAGGAAAAGGAAGAGTAGAAGCTGGATACTTAATCCCCAAATTTTAAAGGAGAAAGATTTTTTAGAGAAAAATTAAGAAAGAAATGGAACTTTTTAAAAAGGAAAACACAGTGGAGCAAACATACAGAATATATGGGATACAGCAAAGGCAGTCTTGAGGGGGCTGGTAACAGCATATACAGCGAAAAGGAATAAGGAAAAATGGCAAAATCAGAATAAATTACAGGAGGAGATTAAAGACCTAGAAAGTAGATTACAAAAAAAACCCACAAGATGAAAATATGAGGAAAGAGATGATTCTTACTAGGCATAAATTGAACATTATAAATCAGGAAGAGAAGGTTAAAGAGGTGAAAAGGGCAAGACAGAATTTTTTTGAACATGCAAATAAACCAGGGAGGTGGTTAGCCCATAAATTAAGATTAGAAAGAGAAAGAAGGTTGATACAAGAATTGGAGGATGATGATGGAAAATTAGAATATCGAATGACTGAGAAAAAGAAAATAGTACAAAAATATTTTGAACAACTATATAGGGAGGATGGAATAAACCCTGAGAATATAGAACAATATTTGAAAAGGAAAGGTCTCCCAGAAATTAAAGAAGAACAGAAAGAGATATTAAATAAAGAAACGACAGTGATGGAATTGAAAAGGGCAGTTGAAAGGCAGAAATAAGACGCCAGGGCCAGATGGTCTTTCAGCGGAACTGTATAAATGTATTTATGAATGTCTTGAACCAGTGATGTTAGATGTGTACAATGAGGTATTAGACTTTGCCAAAATTATCTGATTCATGGAGAGAAGCAAATATCTCACTAATTCCTAAAGAAGATTTAGATCACAAACAGATTAAAAATTATAGACCAATCTCATTCTTGAACATAGACTATAAAATATTCACAACAATAATGTTGGAAAGATTAAAAATTATATTAAATGAACTTATTCATATTGACCAGAACAGCTTTCTACCTTCTAGACAGATACAGAATATAAGGATAGTATTAAATGTATTAGAATACTATGAGACCCACCCGGAAAAGCAGGCAGTGTTGATTTTTTTGGATGCTCAGAAGGCCTTCAACAATCTCAGCTGGCAGTTCTTGATCCAACAGGTCGAAAATATGGGATTTGGATCTAAATTCAAGAAAATGATTGGCACAATTTATTCAAACCAAAAAGCTAGGGTAATTATAAATGGGGAGATTACTGAAAACTTTAAGATTATGAAAGGTGTTAGGCAGGGATGTCCAATGTCGCCTCTGCTTTTTATCTTCACCATCGAAGTGCTTTTAAATCAGATTAGATAGAGAAAGGAGATAATCAGAATGAAGAGCAAAAAAGAAGAATATAAAGTACAGGCGTTTGCGGACAACTTAGTGTTTTTTGTGGAAGATCCAATGGAGTCAGGGACCTATCTAATTAAAGAATTAGAAGAATATGGGGTGGTAGCAGGACTAAAAATATATAATGGGCTGTGTGATGGCCTTGTGAGTTTTGTTGTGGAGATATCCTGGATCTTGTGCTGTAATCTCCTGGGTCGTTTGTTTTGTAGTGATCTACAACTCCATCAACCAATCAAGAGGCAGCATCGCAGCCAACCAGCCCAGCACACCAGCCCTCACCATCAGTATTTATAGAGAGACAGCAGCTCTGATCACATACACTTGCACTGGCACAAAGCCGAAAGCAGCAGCCTGAGGATGGCAAGTGGGACCTCGCCAAAACGTCACCAAGGTACTCTTAATCTTACACGGGAAAAGACCCAAACACACCTAGACCTATATATATTCTTAAGTTTTCGCGGGTACTTACATGTATGGTATTCAGCTTTGTTCGGGTATTTTCCCACGTCATTATAGTTGTGCTTTTAAAGTTGTAGCAACGTTTCAGCAGAATCTCATCTGCCATCTTCAGGCTTCTGTATTGTGTTCGTCTGTGAGTCAGACTTTTACAGTTGTTTCAGTTTTAAATTTGGGGGTAGCCTACTGCTGTGCCAGAATGGTATTTTCTTCATCCTGATTGGTTGGGAGTCTTGGGAGTCTTGGTCTGTGTTTATTGGTCTTGGAGTTTGCTGTGTTCTGCTTGCTTGGTGTTTCTCATATCTTCTGTCTGTTTTGTGGCTTTTCCTCACTTAATGAGGAAGTATGTTCCAGCTTTTTTACTGCATTTTTGTGCTCATCCAGGCGGGTACTTATTCTTCTATTGGTCTATCCAATGTATGTGGCCGGGCACGATGCACAGGGGACTTCATATATGCCTTGGTTTTCCAGGTCAATTTTATCTTTGGGATTTCTAAGGATGGCTGCTATTTTTCTGTCTGTTTTGAAGGCAGTCTTGATGTGATATCTGTGTAGTATCTTACTGATTTTGTCTGTAGTACCTCTTATGTAGGGCAGGACAGCTGTTCCATAGGTCTGTTCATCTTCTAGGTCTCCATTATGTCTCAGTGTGTTTTTGTGGATCAAGCCAGTGATTTTGCTTTTGTGGAAGCCGTTGGCTGTCAGTACTTTAGTCAGGGTGCATAGTTCAGTCTTTATGTGTGTCTTGTCTGCCAGGCATTTGGTTCTAGCAATTAGTGTTTTGGCCACGGAGTTTATCTGTGCTGGGTGGTGGTGGGATTGGGCGTTGAGGTAGCAGTTCCTGTGTGTTTTGTTCTGGTATATGGTGTGTCCTAGTGTGGCATCTGTTTTTTTGTAGATTAGTACATCTATGAATGGTAGTTGTTGTTTGTTTCTGTTTCCATGGTGAACTTGATTTTGGGGTGTGTGTTGTTTAGGTGTGGTAGGAAATTGTTTAGGTTTTCTTTTCCATGGGGCCAAATCACAAATGTGTCATCAATGTATCTTAACCATAGTTTGGGTTTGTGGGTGGCATTAGTCAGGGCTCTGGATTTGAATTCTTCCATGAACAGGTTTGCAATGACGGGTGACAGTGGTGATCCCATAGGGGCTCCTTCAATTTGCTTGTATCTTTGTCCTTTGTATATGAAATATGTGTTGGTTAAGCAGTGTTCTGTTAGTTCCATGAGGTGTTTAGCTGGTTGGTATTTATTTTTGATGATTTCAAGAGTTTCTTTTATCGGGACTTGAGTGAATAGTGAAACCACATCGAAACTTACAAGCAGATCTTGTTCCACGTGTAGATCTTTGATCATTTCCAAGAAGTGGTATGAGTTTTGTACATGTGAAGCTGCTGTTTCAGCATGGGGCTGTAGCTGTTTTGCTAAGTGTTTAGCTAGGTTTTGTAGTGGTGCTCCTCTGGAGCTGACTATGGGTCTGAGAGGTATGCCTTCTTTGTGTATTTTTGGGAGGCCATATATTTTTGGCCAAAACACTCCTCCCACAACCTCTGGGAATTTGAAATGCAAAAACAAATTTTGCCTCCTTTTCTACGCCCCTCCCCCAACCAGTGGGGCTCTTTTTTTCTCTTTAATTGGATTTTAACTTTTTAAACCAGGAACTAGAATGTAAACCTTTTATTTTGATTTTCTTTTTGTTTATTAAGAGGAACATATAGAATATTTTTCTTCTTTCTTTTTTTCTTTTTCTTTTTCCTTTTTACATATACCATTGCAACTAATTGGATTAAGCTATACAAGTGCCTGAAGATTTACTTTTTCCTTTTTTCCTTTGGAGTGGCAATTGCTTGCCTTCATTTTTTTTCTTTTTTCCTCTTTTTTTCCTCTTTTTTCTCTCTCTTTCTTTACAGATAAGCATTACAAGATAAGTAGAAAGACACCAGCTCCAGCTTCTTCGATACCAACTCCCTCACCATCTGGAGTACAACGATCTATACAGACAATATTACAACAGGAAAAAGAGAAAGAGACGGAAGTGACATTACAGATGATTATGCAAGGAATTCAGAAAATTGAGCAAAAAAGTGAAAAGACAGATGAAAAAGTGGAAAATATTCAACAGATGATGATGAAATATGGAGACAGATTTTAAAAAATTGAAGAAGATATACAAAGAGATAAGAAAATTGGAGATATTGATATTCGATTGAGCGATGTCAAGAAGGGCAGATTTGAACCATTAGGATGGGAAATAGACAAATCAGAATTTTATCTAAGATTTCAAAATATAGAAGGTATAAATCTTGCTGAAATAATGGCAGAAATATTGGCAGAAGCACTGGAAATAACCAAAGAAAAGATGATGGATGGGATGGATGAAGTGTTTCGTGTCTATACAAGATATGCAATGAGGAATAGACTACCAAGAGAAGTTCACATTAGATTTAATAAGAAGATTATTAAGACACAGATACTCTAGGTGGCGAGAGAGAAAACACTAAAATATAAAGACAAAGAAATTGTGGTGCTGAAACAGATACCAAGAAGAGTAAGAGAGATGAGAAGAGAATATTTATTCTTGACTAAAGAGTTACTTAAAAGAGGAGTAAACTACAGATGGTTGATACCAAAAGGCCTTTTGTTCACTTGGAAGGAACAAAGGCACATAACTGATACAATGGAAAAAGCTGAGCTATTCTACTTAGAATACTTTAGAGAAAAGGAGGAAGAGTCACTAATTGAATTCCAAGAGGAGTGTTTTGCAGTAATTGAAAAAGAAAAAGAAGGTGCAGTAGGCGGTGAACCCAGAGAACAACGAGAATTGAGATTTACTAGAGCAATAAAACCCTCTTATAAAGCTTAACATGGATGAAAGAAAATAGATTATGATTAACATAAATGGACTTAATTTGGCTACTAAAAGAAGGAAAGTATTTCACAAATTAGAAAAATTAAAATTTGACATAATCTGCTTACAAGAGGTACATCTTAAAAAAACAACATTAATATATACTAAAACAAGGAAAACTAGAGAAATTATTTATGTCGCTGGCACAATCCAAAAAAAGAGGTGTGGTATTATATATTAAAGATTTACAGAAGTCCCCACAAAAAAAGACATTAAAAATAAAATGGATACAATTAAACATATGGGACTAATGGAAAAAGAGGAATTAGCACAAAAAATTTAAAATGCCAA
This sequence comes from Pseudonaja textilis, assembly GCF_900518735.1. Next base: position 41,423,266 of record NW_020769308.1, read on the forward strand.
ACAAAATTACTTTGAAGATGGAAACAAACCAGGCAGATGGCTAGCTTATAAACTGAGAAAGGAAAGAGAAGCAAGAAGGATTAGTCAATTAATAAATAAAGGACAAGTTTGCTATGGAAATGAAAAAAATTATACAAGACTACTACGGAAAACTGCACTTTCAAGAGAATATTCAAGAAGAAAAAGTTAAGCAATATCTACAGAGAGTGAACCTACCTCAGATACCTAAAAATACTGAAACAATGTTAGAAGGAAATATAACAATGATGGAATTAACAGAAACCTTAAAAAAACAGAATGTTGGGAAAGCACCAGGTCCAGATGGTTTGCCAGCAGAATTTTACAAGACTTTTCAGGAAATATTGAATTTTTATCTTTTAGAAGTTATGAATGAAGTTATGTTAAAGAAAAGAATACCAAAAACATGGTCAAGGCATACATTACACTTATACTGAAGGAAGGTACAGACCTGCAGCAAGTTAAAAAATATAGACCTATATCTCTATTGAACTCAGACTATAAAATCTTTGCTTCAATCTTGGCAGAAAAACTAAAAAGTTACTTAAATAATTTTATACATACTGATCAAAATGGATTTCTGCGAAAGAGACAAATCAAAGACAATGTGAGAATTATTTTGGATACTTTGGAATATTATGAAGCACACCCTGAAAAGCAAATGGCCTTGATGTTTCTTGATGCACAAAAAGCCTTTGACAATGTGATTTGGCAATTTATTTTACTTCAATTGATACAAATGGGCTTTGGTAAGAAATTTCTCCAAGCCATTGAAGCAGTATACCATGAACAAACTGCAAAGGTGATGGTGAATGGAGAATTAACAGAATCCACAGATATAAGAAAAGGGACAAGGCAAGGCTGTCCATTGTCGCCTCTGCTCTTTGTGTTAACATTGGAAGTGTTGAATAGGAATATCAGAGAAGAAAAAGAAATAAAAGGAATGAAAATTTAAAAGGAGGAGTATAAATTGCAAGCTTTTGCAGATGACCTGGTATTTATATTAGAAGACCCATTGGAAACAGCACCCAAATTAATAGAAAAAATAGAAGAATATGGAAAAGTAGCAGGTCTGAGAATAAAGACAAAACAAAGATAACACAGAATATGTTAGCAAGATGAAAGAAAGAGTTGGAAGAAATTTTAAAAATACAGGTCACGAACAAGGTTAAATATTTAGGGATACATATTACACCAAGATGTAGTACGCTGAAGGAAGATAACTATGTTAAACTCAAACAGAAGATTGTGACAGATTTGATAAAATGGGAAAAACTGCAACTGTCATTGATTGGAAGAATATCCACAAGTAAGATTAATATATTGCCTAGAGTTTTATATTTATTCCAGATAAATCCTATTTGACTAGGGAAAGAGTTTTTTGAAGAATTGTGTTGAAATATACTTGGCAGGGTAAAAAAGCAAGAATAAAATTAAAACTGTTACAAGGTGCAAGAATAAGAGGAGGGTTAGCCTTGCCTAACTGGGAGCTATATTACCAGGTGACAAGTTTGATGTGGGAAAAGGAATGGATAACACTAAGGAACAGTAGATTATTGACTTTAGAAGGCCGTGACTTGCTGTTGGGATGGCATGCCTTTCTCTGGTATAAGGGAACTAAAACACAGGGGTATTTTAGAAGACATTATATTCGAGAGGCATTGTTTTTGAACTGGGAAAAGATAAAAAGACAATATTACTTAAAAATTCCAACATGGATATCAACTATTGAAGCTTTTTCTTACCCAATAATATATAAAAAGGAACAAACAGTTAGATATTGAGAGATATTGAATGAAAAGGGTGAACTTAAATCTATGCAAGCGTTGGAAGAACAAGGTGTAAAAATGAATTGGTTTTCATATTTGCAAATACAATCTAGGTTTGATAAAGACTTATCTAAAGCAGAAGGTATTTATGATAAGTTGACTGATTTAGATAAAAATTTGATGGATACTAATGAAAAGGTAATTTAAAAACTTTATGGACATCTACTAGAATTTAAATTGGAGGAGGAACAAGTTAAAGGCACGATGATTGCTTGGGGGGAAAATTTTGGATATGGAATTGATTTTAGAAAAATGGCAAAAATTGTGGTCTTAAAATTATAAAATAACAATGTCAACTGCATATAAAGAAAATTTGTATAAGATGTTTTACAGGTGGCACCTACCCCCAACGAAACTTGTGAGAATGTTTAAGAATAAATCAGATAAAAGCTGGAAATGTCATCAGATACCTAGTTCATATTACCATATGTGGTGGACATGTTCAGACGCAAAGAAATATTGGACTAAAATCCACACATGGTTGGAAAAAATGATAAAACAACATATAGACTTTAAACCAGAGATCTTTTTATTGGGAGTCATACCGGACATATGCAATAAAGAATTGAAATATTTGATTGTAAATGTTTTAACAACAGTTAGAATTGTATTTGCGAAGAACTGGAAAAAAGACAAAATACCTATGCAGGAGGAAGTTATTAAAAAAATTATGGACTGTGCTGAAATGAGTAAACTGACATTTGAAATTAGAGAACAAGAAGACAAGCAATTTTATATGATATGGAATTTGTTTTATCAGTGGTTGAATAAAAAGACATGGTAAGGTAACAGAATAGATACTTTTGTTATAGAAGCTTAATAGATTGATATAAAATATAATGTAGACATATATAACCATTGGATGACAGCATAATACAATATTGATGGAATAAATAGCGGGATAATTGATAAATAGATAAGCATATGTTAGTTTGACAATGTGAGATTGATATAAATTGTGAACAATGATTATGAAAGGATTGCACAAAAGATTCAAAACCAACTGACACACTGTATGTACAAAATAGAAGATGGTTTTATGTTTTTTATGTATTGTCTGTGTATGTTTGTCTTAAAATAAAAATTTTATATACAAAAAAATATTTCAGGTCTCATTCTCCTTGGGCACAGCTCCTTGTTGGTCTAGGGCCACCAAACCTTCCCAAATGCCTTCATGTTGCTGTCACTTCTTCCTTGATCCACAATTGGGCGTCATGGCTCCGGATCCACTATACTGACCAATCTCCTTCTTGTCGCATTTGGGGGGATTTTCCTTCCTCCTTGTTGCTCCCCGGACTTCCCCTCTGTTCCACAATTCCCTCCAAGATTCCTGGTGGTGCGATGAGCCTCCAGACAAAAATAATCAGGCAAAGGGAATGAAGCCCCCTTTTCCTTGCTCCGCACCGCCATGATGTCACCACCAGAAGTCTCCAGTGATATGTCTTGTTACTGGAAACGCCATACATAAGGTCATCAACATTGTCAGATTTTATTAGGGGCCACACTGACCCAGATTTCATTTTAAAAAGTATATAATTCAAAGTAGTCATTAAAAAGTTGATCATCATGCATAGTCTACTTTGCTGTTAATTCACATGAGTTCTATTGATTACAATTCTAAACTTGCAATAGCAAGCGTCAATTTTGGGATCTTTATCTGTCAAAAGAATCAGTATACAGTAAAAATGTTTTTGTCTGATCTGAAAGTGAGCTACAAAGACATGTAAGTAACTCATTTGGGGGTCTCTTGGTTAAAATTAAAGTACAGCATGACATATGGTCCTAGGACTCGGTGCCCCCATCTTTCAAGGGATGAAGTCTTCTGGCATAAAATATTTTGTGGCACTCCTATCATCATGAAGTGCTTTGAGAAATTGGTTTGCCAGCACATCATTTCTGGTCTTCCACATACATTTGATAAGCACCAGTTTGCATTACAGAAGAAATAGATCTACAGAGGACGCTATAGCCATCACTCTTCATGCTGCTCTGACAAGGGGGCGGGGGCTATATGAGGATGCTTTTTTGTAGATTTTAGTTCTGCATTTAACACAATTCTTCCACATAGACTAGTGTCTAAACTTCTGGACCTTGGCCTTTCTTATTCAATCTGCCTTTGGATTATGGATTTCCTGTCTGGCCACTCACAGAGGGTCAGATTAGTTAATCATACCTCCTCAGCCCTTATTCTTACACTGGATGCCACAGGGTTGTGTGTTGAGTTCCTTGCTCTATACTCTTTATGTACATGACTGCATTCCCACTCACACTAGTAATACTATTACTAAATTTGCAGATGATAGAACAGTGGTGGGACTCATCTCCGGGGGGGATGAGTCTGCCTACCGAGATGAGGTGGACCGGTTGCTTTTGTGGTGTGGAGACAATAACTTGGTCCTCAACACTAATAAGACCAAGGAGATTATGGTGGACTATAGAAGGAACAGATCAGACATCCAGCCCTTGCTTATCAATGGAGACTGAGTGGAGCAAGTGGCCAGTTTTAAGTTTCTGGGTGTTACCCTAAAAGAGGACCTGACCTGGGATGCCCACATTGCAGCACTGGGCCCAGTAGAGATTATACTACTTGAGACTTCTCAGAAAACAACAACTTAATGAAAAACTGCTGGTGACCTTCTACCGCTGCACCATAAAGATTATCTTAATTTACTGCACTTCTGGTTTGCCAATTGCAGTGGTAGATAGGACAGCACTCCAGTGGGTTAACGTCATTGCCCAGAAGATAATTGGTTGCCCTCTCCCCTCTTTGGAAGAGCTTTATAGCTTCCTCTGCCTTAAGAAAGTTCAAAACATTCTTAAAGATCCATCTCATCCTGGGAACCCTTTTTTTGAACTATTACCATCTGGCAGACAGTACAGAATAATAAATGCAAGGACAAATAGGCTAAAAAATAGCTTATATCCCAGAGCAGTAGCTCTTTTGAATTTTACAGTGTTGGTGTGGTTTCGGGGTTTTTAATTCAATGTGTGGAGTGTGAAGGATGTGTATTTGTGTTTATTTTCATGGTCATTGTGCACTGAAGATGGTGTTTGATTTCGTTGTACGAGGTGCAATGACAATAAAGTAAATTAAGAACTAAGAATATGAAATAAGCTTCAATATCATTAGTCAGGAATGATACCAAGAGGGCTATTCAGCTTCTAAACTGTTCTGTTTGCAAGGTACAACCATATCCAGTTGTTCTTGATCATGCTACTGTTATCCTAGGGCCTATTTGATTTGAGTTATGCTTTAGAGACCTTCTAGTTATTTTGCATTTCAATTACCAATTGCATTTCTGTTCAACTTTTTGGATTGGTTTTTACAAAAATTCTTACCATCCAAGCTGTGACAAAATCTCCCATCCAGGTCCCCACTGCTGCTACTTTCATAAAGCTTTCATTCCTGATGCCCATGAAGTCTGTCACAATGTACAGCCTGTAAATAGAAGCATAAATATTGTTAGCCATTTACAGCACATTAATAGATAATCAGGCTCTGCTGTACCACTTACCACCACAACTGAGCCCCAATTTTTTGTTGCTAAGTGAGACATTTGTTGAATGAATTTTGTCCCCTTTTACAACTTTTCTTGCCCCGTGTTAAGTGAACCACTGCAGTTGTTATGTTAGTAACACAGTTGTTAAGCGAATCTAGCTTTCCCATTGACTTTGCTTGTCAGAAGGTCACGAAAGGTGATCACATGACCCTGGGACACTGCAACAGTCAAAAATATGAACCAATTGCCAAGTGTCTGAATTTTAATCATATGATTATTAGAATATAATAGTCGTGTGAAAAACAGTCCTAAGTCACGTTTTTCAGTACTGCTGTCAGCGTTACAGGGAACCTCCATTCCGATCAGTAACTCTGAGACAAGCATAATCTCAAAAGGACTTTTATTAGAATAGCACCTGGCACATCTCTGGAATTTTGAAACTAAAAGTTTCCCGGACTTCCCACAATGTCCCAACCTACAAATCTCCCCCTTCATGAGGGGGAGAGGGTACATGTTTTTGACAAACACAAGTTCACACCCCTAAAATCAACACATAATCTCAACCTGCCATCTTTCTTTTCTTTAAACAGCACTAGGGTGGCCAACCTAGATTTGGCAGGTTCAATGAAACCTCTGTCCAAATTGTTATCGATGTATGTCCCAACCTACAAACCATTCCCTTTTTATTCATTATCACATCACATGAACCAATCCCAAAGTAAGTTCCATTTCTTCCTGCGCTACACCTTGAACTAACAAAAGAGTTCTATTTTGTCTACTAACAGCTACTCAATTAAAATCACCCCCCTCCCACTTTCTCAAGCTATGTGGCAGCAATGAATAAGGATTCCAAAGCTGACAGGAGTCTCCCCCTTGAGAAGTTCACCTCCTATAAGAAATAAGAAACAAAACACAGCCAGGGGTTAATGCGATGTCCTTAACCCCCTCTCCCCCCTCCAAGCGGACCTTTCGGTTTGTTGGGGAATTCCTCATGGAATTGGTTAACCAACCTATCTGCGTGTACATCCCAACTTTTAAACCAAGTAACATCCAATACAGGGCAACCCTTCCACAATACCAAGTACTGTAATCATCCTTGGTTTAATGTAGAATTGAGGATTTTCTTGATCTCATAATGTGTCTCACCCTGTATGATTAAAGGTTTATGGAGCGCTGTTGGTATTGGTCTTATAATTGATGTAACAGCTGGTTTTAGCAAACTACTATGGAACACTGGGTGTATTTTTCCCGGTAACTGGGGAAGACTTAATTGGACTGTGACTGGATTGATTATTTTTGATATCGGAAATGGACCTAAGAATTTCGGGCCCAACTACTTACTAGAAGTTTCAATCTAAAATATTTTGTTGACAAAAATACTTTGTCCCTTACTTTAAACGGTGGTCGGAGGGATCTATGTTTGTCCGCCTGCTTTTTGTAATCCTTAGCAGCTTCAGTCAAAGCTTTATCATATCCTTCCAACCCTTTTTTAATGAGTTCATCCATTCTGTTACAGACATGGATGTGGGGGGTTCTCTAAGTAATTCTGGCACAGGGACAAGTTCCATGCCAGTGTTGATTTGGAATGGAGTCAAGCCTGTGCTTCTATGTACTACATTATTATAAGCAACCTCTGCAAATGGTAATAACTCCACCCAGTTTTTTTGTTGATAATTTACATAGCATCTAATGTATTGTTCCATCATGGCATTCGCCCTCTCTGCTGCTCTGTTGCATGCCAGATGGAATGCTGAGGATAATCCTTGGGATGACCCAATAGACCTTAAAAATTCCCTCCAGAACTTAGTGATAAACTGTACCCCTCTGTCTGAGATTATTCTACGAGGTACTCTGTGTAGCCTATAGATATGCTTCACGAACAGTTTTGCAAGCTTTTTTGCAGATGGAAATCCTTGCAAAATGGGCCTGCTTAGAAAATAAGTCAATAACACTCCAAATGATTGTATTCCCTCCACTCTCAGGTAATTCTACAAGAAAGTCCATCTGCAAAAAATTTCTTCCCACAGCTGTGTTGGTTCAACTACTTGTTGGAGAAGACCAGGGGGTTTCATCGTGGCACAAATTGAGCAGCTTTTCATATAGTCCTCAACGTCAGGTTTCATTTTTGGCCACCAGAACTGTCTTCTGACTAAATGTAGGGTTTTTAAGAAACCAAAATGTCCCCCCAACCATGAGTCATGGCTACGCATTAGTACCATTAGTCTTAGATTAGCGGGTACATATAAAGTTTGGTCCCTTTCCAAGCCTGTCCCTCATTCATTGTCAACTCGGTTTGATGCTCCACAAACCAAGGATTGGTCAATAGGGCTGCTTTCAACTCAGTTGTCAGTTTGTCTTCTAGGCATCTGGGGTTGCGGTTGGCTTGGCCTCAGGTGGTTACTTGGCCTGCCAGTTAAGATATCGTAGTCTGCACTACTTCCTCTCGGTGACTGTCAAATTGGGGTTTTCTTGACAGGGTGTCCGCCAATATATTTTTTCCTCCAGGGATATATTTCATGTTGAAGTTGAACTGATTGAAATATTGAGCCCAGCGGACTTGTTTAGGTGATAGCTTCCAAGGTGTCTTTAGAGCCTTGAGGTTCTTGTGATCAGTCCACACCTCAAACGGCTCCTTCACCCCTTCTAGGAAATGCCTCCAAATCAGCAAAGTCCATTCCACTGCAAATGCTTCTTTCTCTCAAACTGCCCATCTTCACTCTGTGTCTGTCATCTTTTGGACACATAAGTGCAAGGAATTAGTCAATTCTGAGAATCCTTTTGGAGAAGAATGGCCACGACAGCTACATCACTAGCATCAGCTTGGACTATAAAAGGTCTGGTCGGATCTGGGTGCTCGAGAATGGGCTCAGCTGCAAAGAGGCATTTTAAGGTTTCAAAAGCTTTCTGACAGTCCATTGTCCAAGAAAGAGGTTGACTGGGCTTCAGGTTGGTGGGAGAAGGCCCCATTTTAATAACTCTGTCAAAGGGAGGGTGACCTTGGCAAAAGAAGGAATGAATTGTCTATAGAAATTGGCAAAACCCAAAAAGCTTTGAAGTTGTTTTTGTGTTTTGGGGGGTTGCCAATCTAGCACGGCTTTCACTTTTCCAGGGTCCATCTCAATTCCCTGGTTGGATATTCGGTAGCCTAGGTAATCCAGCGACTCCTTGTGGAATTCGCATTTTGACAGTTTTACATATAACTTGGTGTCTAAAAGTTTTTTCAGCACTTTTCTGACTAATTTGACATGTTCCTCAATGGTTTCGCTGAACATAAGGATGTCATTGAGGTAGACAAGGACCCCCTGGTACAGGTGCAGATGTAACACTTCATTGATGAGTTGCAAAAATCCTTGAGGGGGGGCTTGGAGTCCGAAAGGCATGACTAAGAATTGGAAACTACCCAAAGGGCAGTTGAAGGCAGTTTTCCATTCATCTCCCTCCTTTATGTGGACTCAGTAGTAAGCTTCTCTCAGATCTAGTTTGATGAAGACCTTGCCTTTTGACAGGTGTTTTAATAAGTCCTTCATGAGGGGGAGAGGGTACATGTTTTTGACAAACACAAGTTCACACCCCTAAAATCAACACATAATCTCAACCTGCCATCTTTCTTTTCTTTAAACAGCACTAGGGTGGCCAACCTAGATTTGGCAGGTTCAATGAAACCTCTGTCCAAATTGTTATCGATGTATGTCCCAACCTACAAACCATTCCCTTTTTATTCATTATCACATCACATGAACCAATCCCAAAGTAAGTTCCATTTCTTCCTGCGCCACACTCTTTAACTTGGAACTAACAAAAGAATTCTATTTTGTCTACTAAGAGCTACTCAATTAAAATCACCCCCTCCCACTTTCTCAAGCTATGTGGCAGCAATGAATAAGGATTCCAAAGCTCACAACTGCTGTATCTTTAAACAATGATTAAATGAACTATTATAAGTCAAGGATTACCTGTACTGAAACCATAAATTTGAGTGGTTCTGGAAAATGAGTGACTTATGAGAGTTAGATCCAGTCTAGCACCTTGTTCATATCATGCCTGATATAACAGTTATTGAAAAGAATATAGTCTGGTTTGCTGACATTGTTACACTTGCTAATGCTAACAATGATAAAAACAATTAGAAAAAATTACAAAATACCAGGACTTGCAGATCAAAATTGAACACCTATGGAAAAATAAATCTGTTGTTATACAAATCAGAATTGGAGTCCTGTGCCCTAAAGTAGATGCTCAATTGGACAAGCTTATTGCACAAGGAGTTCTAGAACCTGTAGATTTGCAAAGTGGGAGACCCCAATAGTCATTCCTTTAAAGCAGGATGGCTCAATCAGGATTTGCATGGATTACAAATCCACAATTAATAAAGGGCTCCAGCCCAATGCCTACCCAGTGCCCATCATCCACATTCACAATGTGCTGACGTATTCATTGAAAAATCACCCTAATTTGAATGGCCAGAACTACCTCCAACCATAACTATCAACAATTAGTTGTACAGTTTCCATACATTGAGGTCCAAAATGTATAAAAATGGTAGCATGAGTCCTAAAACCAGTTTAGCATTTTTTCTAAAAAGAAAACTGTCAACCCTCCTCCCCCACCCACCCCAAAAAAAAGAAGAGGGAAAAGGGGAAAAATGTTGTGGTTTTACCTTCTAATTCTCAACTTGTTGAGAAATCTTAAGTGCATATACCTGCTGCAGTGCTGAGATCTCCCACCCATTTATCCTATGGGCAAACTTTACTTTGCCAGATGTATTAAGAAGCAAAAAGACATTGTTTTAAAATAAAGACAGTACAATGCAAGAAACAAGATGGAGCTATGTATGTAAAACAGAAATAGGAATGGAATCTATTTTGCTTGTTGAGAACAAAAGTCATCCCAAGGTAAGCATAAAGAAAAATTGTACAGCAGCTAATAGATTTCCAGGCTTTGGGGTATCTACTTGGCCCTAACACCTGTGGCTATTCTGCTAATGAATTCTGATGTGATGGCCTCAAATGGGAATTTCCCCTTCATTATTATTCAGGCATGGTATTATGGAAACTACTGTATGTCTATAACAAACTGCCCAGGAAGACTGAAATTGCTGCCGCTTATTCAACCAGTGATAGGATTGGATACTATATATCTCTGTTCTTATAAACAGATGCAACTGAATAGGGCTTAAGATTACCAGTTTAAAAACATCAAGGGGTGGGATTCTACTGGCTCAGACCGGTTCTATAGAACCAGTTGCTATGATATTGCGCAGTTCAGAGAACTGGCAAATCATGCCCCTGGCTGGTCCCTCCCCTCCCCGCCCAGTCAGTCCTTATCACGCATACGCAACATCGTGCACATGCCTGACATCACTGACTGTGTTCTTCCCTGCCCAATCACTCCTGAAGGTATTTTTCCCCTCCCAGCTGTTCCTATGATCAGCTGTGCCAGGATTCCCCTTGCTGTCTTACTGCTTTGCCCAGGCGGTTTTCCTAAGGCCCAGGAAGGCAAAAAATGGAGGGTGCAGCCCCCCCATGCTCCATTTTTTGCTTTCCTGGCCCCAGGGAAGCCTTCTGGGAGCAAAAATACTCCCCCCCCAGGGAAGCTTTCCTGAGGCCCAGAAGGCCCAAAAAATGGGTGGGGGTTGCTTCAAAGAAGCCATGCCTACCCAGTCACATGGCCACATCTGCCTAGCCATGCCCACCTAGCCACTCCCATAGAACTGGTTGTTAAAAAATTTGAATCCCACCTCTGAAAACATCCCATCCTGAAAACTCATTTGGATAATTCATTATATAAAGAATGCTTTGAAATCTATAACTATATTAGCTAAAGATGGTTTGGGGAGGAATCTGAAGAAATTTTCAAAGGGTATTGTATAGCTTCAAAAAAAAATTGAAACCAGCCATTTAATAAAAAAGGCGGGAGAAGTAGAAGTTAAAGAGATTCATATTATTATTATTTTTTTAAAAATAGCATATATGACAATTAGTACTGTAGTTAACACTGGCCATCATTTACTGTTTTATAATAGTGAACTCAATGGCTAACAGTCCCAAGTATTTGCCAAGTATTTGTACAGTCCTTTGCTGTCTTCTTGTGGCTTTCTCAGAAACGAAATTGAGGGGAAAAATTGACAAAAAACAAATGAATTTCATTATACACACACACACACACACACACACACACACACAGAGTTTCTTTTCAGTGATCAATGATTCAAGGGAGACTCACTTTAGTATAGAACTGACTGATTAGTTTTTCTTGCATTCTACACTACTCTTAATAATTGACTCCAGATTCATAATTTGAAGGTATACACATATTTTTTTCAATACATATATTTCTTTCAATTTCTTCCCATCTGCTTCCATATGTATATTATTATTTTGTTGTCATAGAAATATCTTTGAAATCTCAATCACTATCTTTTTCACTGTATCCTTCCTAAATTACTTCTCCAGAATACTAACCATCTTTATTTTTTATCTCAAGGAAATAAAACCACATTTTACTTCAATGTCCACTACAAGTATGCTTTTTTGCCATTGGGTTTATCTTCTTAACAATTAATATTAATCTTTTTTTCATTTTCTATGTTTATTTTCAAAATTAACTTTATTTTCAATTAAAGGGGGAATCAAATTACAATTATAGACCAGCATAAGGTTGATGAGGTACAATCAATTAAAAAGCATGTAAGATATATCAGAGTCCAAAATAAAAATTAGGAAAAGCTTAAAGAAGAGTTGTCAAATAATTATTTTTGTGGCCTATTTGGTGTCTACTTCCATCCTACACTTGCTGTAGAAGCTGAACAACTGTTTCTCCAGATTCTGTTGTTACAGGAACTTTTCCTTTATTGTATTTACTGTAACATTTCTTCAGAGGAATAATCTGATAATCTGGTACTCCCATTAGCTCTAATATAACACACCTTCTGGCATGATCTATATTACACAAAAAATTCCCACATTGCAGTACTGAATATAGTAAAAATAAAGCACCTTATTCGTCTACTCTTCTCTCCATTATCCTTTTTGTATTATCTATCTGATAATAACTTTTAACTACCTCTTCTTTAGTTTTAAATAGTTCAATGGAAATTTGATTTGTACTTCATGCTTTTCTATTTAATATCTACAGGTTCTCCTTTACTTACAATCACAACTGAGCCTGGAATTTGGGTTGTAAGTCATTGCAGCTGTTAAGTGAGATGCATCTGTGACCACTTTGCTTAACTCTGCAATCCCACTGCAGTGGTTATGCAAATTATGCAGGAATGCCTCAGTTGGTGAGAGAAATATTTGGAGGCCTAGCACCTACCAGCACTCAGAAACCTGCTGCAGGTCAAGAGGCCTGGATTGGTTCCAAACAGCCCATGCTTCAAATGCCCCATGCCCAAAACCTGCTTGGCTTTTGCATCTTTGACAGCAACAGGGCTGCTTGGCATAGAGACTCCACCCCATTTAGGCAGCAAGCAGCCCTGTTGATCTCCAAAAGACTGGCTGAAAAAGGTCTCTTCCGAAATGGATCCCAATAGCTTTCAGGAATCAGAGGGAGTCCTATCAGTAGAGGCAGTGGCTTGTGGCCTTCCTGCTGACTTCCCCATTGACTTTTTTGAAAGTCAGTAAGGAAGATTGTTAACGGCAATCACATAATTGCAGGGCTTTGGCATCCCAACCTAAGTGTGAACAAGTTGCCAAAAGGCCAGGTTGCAATCATGGAGGTGCTGCAAATGCTGTAACTTTGGGCACTCGTGATCAGTTCATTTAGTGGCATCATAATTTTGAACCACCACTGAATGAAGTCATTAAGCAATGACTCCTGTGGTATTGCTATTCCCCCTTAGTTTTGGTTTTTCAACTCCTTGTTTCATGTATTTTGGGAAAGTAAATAGGTAGCATAACTGAGAATTTGGATGAATGGATAGTTTTTAACCAATCCAACATTGAGGATCCATCTAATGCGGGGTGTTAAACTCATGTTGTCATGGCAGTATCACGTCACGTATCGGAACTTTTTTCCCCTTTGTTAAACCAGGCGTGGACTTAGACAGCACGTGACACATCTGGCCCACAGACTGGGAGTTTGACAGCCCTGATCTAATGTGTGAATGTCAACATGTAGAATTCACCAGCCACCATAGCTATTAAGAAATATTTTGGAAGGTACAAAGACTCTATTAGTTTTTAAAAAGGCTGTTTTCCCCTAACAGAGAGTGATCCTTTAACAACCTTTAATAATGGTATTTGGGAATGTCCTTGGGAGACAGGAAGAAGAGATGCAGCCAAGGGAATGGTCAGATAAATGGCAACTTAGCCTACAGCAGGAATTCAGAAGAGCAAATGGCTCAGAAAGGATTCCCCCTAGTTTTGTGAGCTGCAAAGTGGATGGAGGCAGAGAAATGTATTTTTAGGCTTGCAAGATTCTGCTAAACTGTCCTTATAATTCAGTAGAGCTAGCTCATATGGCAATGCTTCTAATACCAAATTTTAACAAGTAATTTACTATTTAGTTAGATGATACCACCTCTATCTATCTATCTATCTATCTATCTATCTATCTATCTATCTATCT
>NW_020769308.1:41437190-41497065 GCF_900518735.1 Pseudonaja textilis
TCTATCTATCTATCTATCTATCTATCTATCTATCTATCTATCTATCTATCTATCTATCTATCTATCTAAGACAAGTACCACTCACTCATCACGAAATCTGCAGAACTGTAAAGCCTATAAATTTGAAATTTAGCACGTATGTTCCTCTTTCACCACAAGATGGCGGCGTGTGCACAACGCGAGGCTCAGCATCTACCTAGAATTTGAAAGCTAATAGTTGTTGGGTTTTTTTTTGTTCGTAGCCAGTCTGGGTTTGACTTCCTACAGTCGACATGAACTTTTGGAAATTGGTTTCATTTATTACAACTGTGACATTTTATTTTAATTTTATTTTTTTAATATTTAAACTTTATTGGTTTCTAAAAACAAACATAAACAAACAAAACATTAAAAACATCAAGCTATCTTCCATAGGTGTACATACAGTGTGCTGGTTGGTTTACAAATTGTTTTGTGCTTCCATTTCATAGTCTTCAATTACATTACATATAATCTCATATTGTCAATCAAAAATTAAATACCTTAGTATCATTACTAATCAATCATTTGATTATACTTTTATTCATTCATGTTTTACAGGGTAACCATAATTTACTTAGTTTATTTTATAACAGTTCATATTATCATCCCAAATCTATCCTAAAATCATTTTGTAGATATAATAAGAAAGAAGTACATCTTTCCACATATGGAACTGCTTCCGAACTCAAGGCGGTGGGAGAGATATTCCCTTATGAGTTCCAATCACCCACCACCACTGAGCCAATGGATTGTAAACCAAATTTCTCCTGCACAGTGTCCCAGCTCCAACTCACTTCTTACACTGACCTCCTCAGTTCAAACGAATCTGTTCCTTCTACTGTAACACCAGTTAAAGGGAAAAGAGGGAAAAACAGGACAAAAGATTTACAGATGGAATTAGGAAAACACAAACAAGCGAAGCTGCAAAAAAGTATCGTCAACGTCATTCCAAAGTCAATAGAGAGGCTGTAAAAAAGTATGCATCTAATAACCCCTACATTAATCAGGCAGCTACAGCTAAATACAATAAAAAGGTATCACAAATCAGATCAATTCCTTGGAATAAGTATTTGTCTGGTTTTAACTATGAACCTCAGATTGATTACTCCAGGAAAAGGTTGTTGATCTCGGACCTCCGTTACCGTGTGCCTACTTAATATAGGGATAAGGCTACCAGAAAGAAACCACTTGACTTGAATGCAGACTACTTTCTATCACAAGAACATTTCCTTTTAATCAGGGGGTTCTAAAGCATGATTTTGTTGCTTTTTAGTTAAATTTCCAATCCGACAGTTTGGCAACCCTGATTAAGTAATCTTCCCAAGATGGCTGTGAAATAGTAAAGCACCTGAAAGATAATGTATGTCATTGATATAGCTTCATAAACTGTTTCAGAGTTTACATTAATATTTATTTACTTTTGGGTGGATTTTTAATTTAAGAAAAGATTTTAAAGGTGTTCCTTTTTTCATGTAGCATAGATAAATGGACAGATGATGATTATCATACTTCAGTCCATCTGCAACAGGCAGTGGCAATATGTACTTCTCCAGGGATATAGATTTGCTGGATTACAACTGTCATGATTACTTGATTACTGATGAATCTGATGGTAATTGAGTTCACTAACATCTGGATGATCACACCTTATTTCCTAATTTGTCATTTTAACTTCCTCATACTTCTCAGGCAGATGCTCAATGCCATCTGTTGGTATTTAAGAAATGCTACTACTTTCTCATCCAGAACACTATCCCCATAGATTCTCTCTGCCTATGACATTCTCAAAAACTCTGAACTTGGCTATTCTCCCAGGGATAGGGAGTTGAAGCCCTATCAGTTGTTGATTATTTTTGTTTCATTGAATGTTTTGTAATTGTGCATGATTCTTTTCTTTTTTGTTATTTGTCATTATTGATTTTAGTTATAAGTCACAGAATTGTCTATGGTTAGGCAGCATCTATATTCAAATAAATAATCCTCATCTGTTTTGCCATCTTTCAAGTAAGGAAGATTCTCCCAGTTCATTAAAGGACATTTGGACAGCTGTAGCAGCTATTAAGATCCTATAGATGGCGCTAGATGCTAGTAGCAAACTGCAGTGTTTAAAACATATATGGGGCTTCTTGGCTACTTGCATGATCTCATTCCCTATATCTTGATGAAGGTGGAAAGTCCTGGACTTTCCAGAGATAGAGGTGATCTCATTTACTAACACCACCACTAGTCTTAAGAATTGGTTGGGAGGTTGTACCAATATGGTAGAGAAGTTTCACCCATGTAGGATTTATTCTGCAATCCAAATGCTGTATCTATGCTATGTTTCCTTGCTTGTAAAAGGGGTATAAAAAGAATAAACGCCACGTATTTGGTCAGACATCTTGGCACCCTGCACAATGCCTGGTCTTTGAAATCCATCAGATAGCATATGGTCATTCCTTTTACACGTTTAGTAAACAAATTTTATTTATTTAAACTTCCATACCACCCAACTTCATATTGGCTCTGTGAAATTCATACCATAAAAAACAAAATTACAAATATACAAAAAAGTAGAAAACATAAAATGTAAACAAAATGGTGGCACTGATAAGAATAATTTCTCCTCTCCAGTTTGCGACTTGGAAAATGTCTAGTCTCTTTACTATGTCTAGTATATTAAGTTTTTTCTGGCCTACAAAACGTGATAAAAGCAGAAGACAGAAGCAAATTCCATCTCAATAAAAATAGCTGAAAGAATCAAGTACCTGATTTCATTCCTTCAAATTACTTATATTAAGGGTTTGCCATGGTGACTATCAAAACTTGAAGAAGAGTACAAATTCTGGAGAAAACTTTTAAAGAAAGTTAAGTAGCAATTTTACTGAGCAGTAATGATATTCTAAATGAACATCGAAAATGCAGTTTCAACTAACTTTAAAGAACGTTTGATTGGAAACTAGAACAGACTTTCTAATTTGAAAATTCTGTAGATGTGTTCAATATTGTCAGGGAATTGGGCAGCTGGTATCCAAATGGAGTCAGCTGACACAAACCAGTTTATTATATAAATAAATATATTTACAGTAAATAAGATAGGCAAACAGGAGTATCATCAGGTAAATCAACATAGCAGGAACATCACTAGGAGAATCACAGAGCACATAGAGGCACGCAGAGGAAAAAAGGCAGGAAACAAGAAAAAAAAATCTTTACTCAACCCCCCTATTATTCTTTATGACCTTGCATGTACCTTTTGCAAACATTAACTTGTACCCTTCATTATCTAAGCAAGACACACTCAAATTGTGATCTAAATCTGGTATACATAAATCTGGTACACATTTGCCAGGCTTACATATTCCAGGGCAATTAGTTCTAGATTAGAAAAAAAAGTTTTGGTTATTTACAATATGCTCACTTGCCCCACTGTTCAGCAAGTTTTTAGTGACTTTGGTGTTTGTTTTCACCACAGAAGTCTATGTGTCTTCTTTCTTCCATTGTTGCACTTCCTCTTTCTTTCTTGAATCTTTTAATATTCTTGATGGGAAATTTCTCTGGGTATGCAGACTGAATACACATGCATAGCAGCATTTTAATACACATACTTTATCCACCATCTTGTTATTTCACTGGAAAACAGTTCCTTCCTGACCGAGGTGTAAATCACTTTTGTTTCCCCTGGATGCGATGTACTTTTCCAATTGTTTCTATTCTTCTTCGAAAGTCTCCCAGTCACACAACTCATTGTTGAATCACACTCGTACATGGACTCCAGGCTTGTTATTAACACATCCCACGTATCAAGGGAGCTTAATACAACATACACTTTGTGCATTCTGAAAACATGATTCCTCGCTCTTCTAACTCTAGGAAGGTTTTCCTCATAAACTGAAAGTGATCTGACACACTATCTCCCAACTGTAACCTTGCTCTATAAAGTTTTCTGGTGAAAGTAACTTTGCTGCTTCCAGTCTCCCTTATATAAATTCTGCATAAGGACAGCCATCATTCTTTAGCAGATGTAAGCCCACGCATATGTATTATTTTCCAACCACAATCTTCCAAGTATCTTCCAAGCACAAAATTATGCTGGAATTTTTATTCTGTCTTTGCCCCTCCTTATTGAGATCTGAAGGAGGATTGCTTACAACTCACCACAAATCTTCCCTTCACAGAAAAATCTTCATCTTTAGGCTCCATGAGAGATAATTTGTTTCATTAAGACAAGCCACAAGAAATCCTTTTCCGATTCCTGTAATGGATAGCATCGTGCAGTCTTTACAGGCCAACAGTCCTCAAACTCCTTCAGGCTCACGAAGAAACATTTTCCTCAGAAAAATACTATTGGCTCTTCAGGGCATTTTTGGGCCCATAACCTGTCATGGAATTGTGCAGCTGGTGTCCAAATGAGTCAGAAACACTGACACGAACCGGTGGTTTTATATAAATAAATATATTTACAGTAAATAAGATGGGCAAACAGGAGCATCGTCAGGTAAATCAATACAATAGAAACATCAGGAGTTAAATCACAGAGAGCACACATGGCACACAGAGGAAAAAAGGCAGTAAACATGGAAACTCCCTCCTTTACTCTCATGGCAAGCCATTACAGCTCAGATTCCCTCATACAATACCCAACTCTTTTTAACCAATTAGCTATAACTGTGTCCAAACCTTCACTGCTCCAGCTATTAAATCATCAGTAGCAACTGGAATTTTTCTCCTATAGTTATTTAGTATTTTATACTTTGAAAAATGTGAATGAACTAGTTTCCTGTTATAAAACTTGCATATTTATAAAATTCTAATCAATGAGTTATAATTAACAAAAGAAGTATCAGAAAGCTACAGCTTACCTCATATTACCTGCCATAAGAAGACATAGATTGTAAATATGAGAAAAGATGAAGAGAAAAAGTATGGTGCTGAAAAACATTGTCATCCAAGAACCATGATCCTCTCGAAACATTTTCAACCGAAGTAGCTGACCTGCAAAATATTAAAAATTTATTCAGATTTCTCAAAGAACTTCCTACTATTCTAGAAAAGACAGAATAGTACAGAATTTGTAAACATGCCAAGACTCAGCTTTAGCTCCATGAATAATTCCTACTTACACTGAAGCAGAGAGTAAACGTCTCTGCCCCTTGTAATGTGGCTTGGAAAGTATGAGTCAAATCCATGTTTCATCAATGCAACATTTCCTAGACCAAACTCAATTTTATTGAGTGCTGCATCAGGGCTGTAGTTGACCTTGCAGGGGTACGGTGACTGGGTGGGTGTGCCCAATTGGGTGACCATGGCCGTCTTGACACCACTCACTGGGCGTGGCCGACTGGGTGGGCATGGCCAGCTTGACGCCACTCCCCATTGCTCTGTGGACTAATTTTGGCTGCTCATGGTTGGACTTAATTGGGACAGGTCTGCGTTTTGGTGAAGGGAATTGCTGGGGAATATTACTAAACTCAGTAAACCGCAGTTATGTGTGTGTGTGTGAATGAATGGGGTAGCACATCATCTCAATGCGGCCATGTTGCTGAGGCCGACTTACTGCGAAAAAACTCACCATAGGACAACTCACCATTGCCAACTCTCAGCGGAACAATCTATGTGGGATAATTAAAAAAAAATAACTTATCCGCCTTTTTTTCTTCTACACTACTTCCATTTTTGTCAATGGAAATAATGTTGAAGAAACAGAGATGGGTAATATTAATTGCACTGAGTTATACTGCATGGAACTGTCCCACAGCGAGTTGTCTCATGGTGAGCTAGCCACAGCATATTGAACCATGGCAAGTTGGCTGAGGAGGCATGGCAGCAGTGAGATGACTGAATCAGGTTGGCCATGATAAGATGACCAGGGTGGATTGGTCATGGCAAGATGGCTGCAGAAAATTGGCCGTGGTAAGTTTTCCCATTCTGAGGGAATAAGCTATACATTTGGGAATCAGATGATCCCCAATCACAAGATAGAAATTTTAGATGGTAGATAACAAGACAAAAAAAAGTTCTTTAGTACACTGTGAATGTAGATTAAAAAAACTGGATATTAATAATTAGATATTATTTACATATTCAAAGCAGATAAATACTGTACATTACACTGAGACTTGGCAAGGCCTCTGTTGCATTTTTATTTAAATATAAAAGTGTTAAACAACAACATCACCAAAATGCTTTTAACACAATTTGGGACTTACCAAATAGACGCTGGTGGAAGACAAACTTGCCAGCTATGAGTCCTGTGAGAATGGCAAGTAGCCACAAAGTCACTTTTAAAAAGTTCCAACCACCTCCATCAGGATATTTATTTGCAATGAAGGAAAAGCAGTTCCCAACAACGATGACGTTTGCTTCTGTTTGGCTGTGAGATACTGGATCTTCAGCAAATATTAAAAAATTAAAGAAGATCACTAGGTAGGCCACAATTAAGCGAGACCATGGATGCTGGAAGTAGTAACGGAAGTCTTTTTCCATTCTTAAATGCTTCAATCCCTGCACACAAAAACAAAGTATGGGAATATTCCATTATATTCTTAAAACTTAGGAAGCTACATTTTCCTTCTCTTTCCTCCAAACCTTTTTCCTTTAGCAAGCCTCCCAGGAGCAACTATTTGTTTCAACCAGATTTCTCCCCAAAACTTGATTTATTAAACACATTGTTGACAAATCAAAGAAAGTAGGATTGAATGAAACCACTTTACAAATGTACCTTTTTATGTATTAGGCAACAAAAATTGGAAACTCTGAAGAAAAAAAATATTTCGCAAAGACATACCTAATCTATATACTTGCCTATCAAAAAAACCTGCCAGTTTCTGAATTAATAGAATATAAGCCCATAAAAATACAATATAAAAGAAATACATGTAGGCAGTATTCATTCATAATACCATTGTATCGTTTTTATTTGTCTTCTGCATTAACTGTGTCCAAATAATAGATATGGATAAAACCCCACTGTAATTAGTGTAATTAGTTTGTTCAATTGAATAGAAAGTGTTTCTGTTACATTTGAGCAAACGTTCAGGTAAATGTAATAAAATAATAAAATTGAGTACAATTGTTAGTGGTTTTGTGGAACTTCTGCTGTATAAAAATGCAAGTGACTTGTACTTTTTGTTGGAAGTATCATTGATACACACTGAGTTTATTTGTTGCATAAAACTGAACTGGCTTATATGTCGGATATAAGTTGGAATCTTGAAGCAAGATTTTTTTTTTCACTTTTAAATTGTGCATATATTTTTGTATGTTTTCTGGTTTGAAAGTAAAAAAGAAAACAAATGCTTCTTAAAACAATGTTTGCCATCTGAGAGTTAAAAGGTATTCCTCTTTAAAATTATACATTAGTTATTATGGAATGGAAGATTGTTGCTGCCATTTACTATCAAATACCAATTAATATTTCAGAACACTTAATTGGCCTGGTTAATTGCCTACAACTGCGTATATTGATGGCTTCAGAACAGTGTTGAGTCCTGGCAACCACTATACTACACTAAGCTGATATGCATTTTTATTTGTATATACTGCACTAAAAGCGATTTCCATTCATTCTTGCAATCTTGCCTAAAAGCCAAAAATCCTTACTATGAAACAAGAACGGGCATTGGTAGAAGTTACCATGAACACCGTTTCTATCTATGCTGCAACAGAGCCCAGGATGGGTTGACTCCTTCCTATGACGTCATTTAGCTGAGTCTGTACTAAGATATAAAAGCCAGGCCCCGGGAGAGACTCCAGCTTTAGCAAAGATACTTGACAGACTGAAAGGTGTCTCTGAAAGCACAAAATGAATACAGAAATATGTCTTACCCTCTCTGGACGAATCAAGGGAGGGGCTGGGATCTCTCGCAGCATAGATAGAAAGAGCATTCAGGGTAACTTCTACCAACACCCATTCTCCTCCATGCTGCATCGAGAGCCCAGGATGGGATATACCAAAGCTTGCATGTCCATGGGCGGGTCCTTGTCCAGCTCATCACACCAACTGTGGAACCACTTGTTGAAGCATCCGTCTGCCAAAGGCTGCAGTTGCCGAGGCAAAGTCATCCAGACGGTAGTGTCTGATGAAAGGAGATGGGGATGTCCACGTGGCTACATGACAAATCTCCTCAAAGCATGCTTGGGTCGCCCAGGCAGCAGAAGTGGCTGCACCTCTGGTAGAGTGTGCTGTCAGACCTTGGGGAAGTGGAAGGGCCTCAGCTTTGTAGGCCTGCTCAATGCAAGACCTGACCCACTTGCTAATAGTAGGAGAAGAGGCCTTGTGCCCCAAGTGAGAAGGGGAAAAGGAAACAAACATGGCTTCCAACTTCCTGATGGAGAAACTGGCAATGATGAGGCCAAATTGGGATGCGGAGGTAAGCCTCAGTGAAATCAATGGAAGAGAGGAGGTCGCCCTCCCGAACACTCTCTAAAATAGAATGCAGAGTCTGCATTTTAAATCACCTGTATTTTACAAATTGGTTGAGAAATTTTAGATCAAGAATGGCTTGCCACCTGGGGGGAGATGCTTTGGGAATGATGAAAAGGCGAGAGTAAAGCCCACGTCTCCGTTGAGAGGGGGGAACAGGTTGAATAGCCCTGATTTCAAGAAGGTGCTGAATGGCCTGATTCATGAGGGCTTGCCTTGAAATGTCCCGAGAGACAGGGCAGATCAAAAAAAAAATTGGGGGGGGGTGGCATTAGGAAGTCCAATTGTAACCCTGACCTAATAGTGCTGAGCACCCAGGCATCCGTCGTTGACTCCTCTCATTTGGAGGCAAAGAAGGCTAGATGACCTCTGATGGGTGGGGAGAATGAGGGATTACTTAGAGCGATGGAAGGAACGACCTCCTCCCCCCCGCCAGATGCTTCCGCCTGTTGGTCTTGACGTTGGGAGTACGACCTCTGAGAGCGGGGGAAGCGAGATGAGGTCTCCGCTCGAAAGGCAGGAGGGCGATAAGGAGCTGGGCAATAATCAGCTTTCTTCCCAGAGGAAGAGAGAATTTTACATTTATCTCTGGTTTCGATGAGATAAGGTTCCAGAGCATCGCCAAAAAGCTTATCGCCTGTGAATGGAACTGAAGCCAGCTTCCATTTTTGGCGTGACTCCGCCTGCCAATTTCGGAGCCATAAAAGTCTTCTTGCTGTTACAGAAGATGCCATGGCCTTGGATGCAAATCTGGCGGAATTGAGAGTCGCATCCACAGTGAATTCCGCCGCTGCAATAATCTTATTAAAGTCTTGGTGAGATTGAAGGTCAGAAGCAGGCAATCTATTCTGGAGTTGGTGCAGCCACCGTATGGGTGCCCTTGTGAAAAAGGATGCTGCTTTTGAAGCCCTAATAGCCCAAGCAGCGGCCTGGTGATTGCGCTTGAGGGTCTGTT
This sequence comes from Pseudonaja textilis, assembly GCF_900518735.1. The sequence continues at coordinate 41,446,571 of NW_020769308.1, forward strand.
CGGAACCTTTATCATCCGGTTTCAGGATATCTTCTGGCTCCGTGGGAGTGCCAGAAGATGAGAATGAGGCCAGAACAAGAATGTCAACAGAAAGCACTGCCAGGGCATTGTCCAGAGATGCACTGACATTGTAGAAACGCTTATCCAGAGAAGATGGGCGAGGACCTGCCGAAGGGGAAGCGCACTGTTCCTTGACCATGTCCAGGAACAAAATGAGAGAAGGCAAAACCTCTGCATGCACTACAGGCTTGGAGAAGAGCAAATCCCCTTGACTAGAGGGATTTCCTTGTGGCTCGGGAGCCACTTCCTCTATAGACAGCTTGGCAGTGACCAAGGCCTTGCTGAGTAATGGCCTGAAGAGAGTAGGTCTGAAGACCAATGTAGAGGATGTCTGCTCTGGGCAAGAATCCTCTTCCTCTGAAAGATTTTGGTCAAAAATCTCACCCTCTCACCCAACGAGAGGAGTAACTGTGTTCAGATGGTGAAGTCCTTCCTTCCTCATCAACCTCCTCCCATTCTGGTAGAGAAGAATGGACCCTGAGGTCCTGGGGCCTGTGTAAATCAGGGTGATGAGGCAAAGAACCTATAGATTGAGAAGGGAGAAGGGCTTGAACCCTTTACAGAGGTCGAAGAATTTGCTTGAAGCCTTCAGCCAATCCCTGCCTAATGGCCAATGAGACAACATCTTGGATATCCCCTGTCTATGCTCAAAGGTAGAGGCAGAAGACTGAAGGCCCGCTGCTGTGAGAGTGAAGGTCTAGACTGAGGAGAGGTTCGAGGCCTGGAGGGAGGGGGAGGAGCATAGGGCCCAGAAGCCTGTTGGAAATAAGGCCCAGATCTGCTTAGATCCTGAGGATCTGATTGTACTGCAAGAGCCTCAGGAGACCAGGATGGAGGATGGAAAGGCTCATAGATAACTTCTCCTCCCCTGGGAGGGCTTGGCTGGGGCTCACGAGTATCACCTGAAACATGCTGTAGTTGCACTCCCTTCTGTTGAATAGTTCTGTTGAACTGCCTCTCTAGGGTTGCATGTCTGTGCTTCTCTACCCTCAACTCAGCCTGAGTTGCCTTCTTAGGGGCTAGAGCCTTAGCTATGATTTTAGCAGCCACCTCCCTCTGGACTGATTGGGTGCGTTGCCCACATTTTTTTCTCTGATTGGGGTTAAGAGACTGTTCCACTGGGGGGGGGGGGGGGGCCCTGCCTGAGCCTTTTCTTGCTCCATTTGTAGAATAAAGGCTCTTGCGTTGGAAAGAAACTGTTTAGAATTTTTTTCTATTAAGCCCCTTAGGGTATAAAATGGCCTCCGGGCTTACAAAATAGCCGCTCACCTCGTGGTGGAAGGCTCAAATCCAAGATGGCTGCTGACTAGAGGAAACAGGCTCCGAGATTGAAGAATTGCTCTTTAGGCTATACAGAGCCCTGAGCAAAGTCAGCAAGGGAAAAATGCAGCAACCAGCCACACGATCAGCTGGCTTGCGCTCTTATCGGTTTGCCAATCATTTTTATGATTGCTCAAAACCGCAGGCATGGGGGTGGTCTACAGACGCTGCCCAGCTTGCCTGCACAGAGCTCTGGTAACGCTGCTCCCAACGTTGCAGGAGAGAGAGCCCTGCTCTCCTGGAAGAGCAGCTGCCCAGATCCCTGGGAGCTGCTTGAAGAGAGTAAAAAGTACTGAAGATCGCTGGTGAGTGCTATCTAACAGAACGTTTTCAGAGATACAGCTACTGACTGAAAGGAGCTGAGTCAAAAGCTGGGGTCTCTCCCGGGGGCTGGCTTTTATATCTTAGTACAGACTCAGCTAAATGACATCATAGGAAGAAGTCAACCCATCCTGGGCTCTTGAAGCATGAAGGATAAATATTTGTTTCACAATATAGTGTTTGGTTTCTGTCGGGTTTCATTTTCAAATTAATACTGAGCACTAAGATAACAGAATCATTCAATGTCTTATTGTTAATGAATCCCTTTCAAAAGCCTCTATAATGGGGTGTAAAACTCAATTTCATTGAGGGATGCATCAGGGTTGTGTTTGACCTTCGGGGGCTGGGCGGGGCATGGGCAAGTTGGGAGTGGCCAGCTCGATGCCACTCATCGAGGCAATATTTTCAGCCCTGTCAGCCCTCTCGGGCTCCGTTTTCGGCCACAACAATCCTCCTAGGCTCTGTTTTCAGCCATGACAGCTTCCTGCAGACCTCTGCCAGCAAAAATGGAGCTTAGGGTGGCCATGCAGCCCACCCAGGCTCCGTGTTTGGCCATGACGGCCTCCTGCAGCAAAAACAGAGCTCGGGAGGGCCAGTATGAGGCCACCCCAATCTCCCTTTTCACTGGCAGAGGCACCAGCAGCAGGTGCAGACAAGGGCGAGGACTTGGATGAGGGGCCTGTGTGTGATGCAGGGATGGGGCCAGGACTATCAGAGACTGGAGTGCTGCCTTCGGAGCTTGTGAAGGCTGGCAGCAGTGATGCAGTGGACCCCAAGGAGCTGTGCCCAGTGCAGGGCCGCTCGAAGAAGAGAGCAGCTGCAGCAGCATGAGCGACCCCAGAGTAAGTCTGCAAGGTGATAGCCCCTCCCTTAAGGGATAAAAGCCAGCCCTCAGAGGTGGGATTCTTTGCAGGAAGCAAAGAAATTCTTGCACTTCAAATCTTGTGGAAGTTCAGACTATGCTGGTTTGTGTTTGGAGACTTTTGGTTTTGATTATTTCCTTGCAGTTTAATCTAGTGTTCTTGGCAGCCTTGCACAACCTTGGCAAGGCTTGTTCTTATCTGGGACAATCAGTTTTTGATAGCGTTTTACTGTGAATGAACGGAATTCACAGAGAAGCATTAAAAAGGTTTTGCTTTTATCTCTGTTTGGTGTTTGTTTGCTTTGAGTGAGGCTTGGGTCAGAACATGCAGGCCAGTTCTTTGCTGTTTCCATGGTGGGCCTGCAGGCCAGATCTAAGTACCCTGTGGGCCGGATCTGGCCCACGAGCCTTCAGTTTGACACCCCTGCTCTATAATGAAAGACAAGTTCCATCAAATTTGATTGCTATTAATTATGTTAATGGTCAGTTAATAGATATTCTTATTTGTACAATTATCATTTAGGATAGAATTATATTGAATATAGATGCTTAAAATGTTTATCATACTTATCTCTATCTGTACTTATTGTAACATTCTAAGAATTCTATTTATTAATCAGACATTATTATGCAGTCTACTTTTTACTTTTGGATTAGTTTTATTTTTAACTATTTTTCCTTAGTGTTTCTTTTCAATTTTGCACATAATTACATAAACATGAGATGGAAGAGTAATATGAAAGAGTTTTCAACTATAAACATTTGCTGACACCTTAAGTGTACTTTAACTTAGATGTACAGCACAGGGCACATTTCAATCCTGAGTATCCTGAGATTTAGAAAAAAGCAAATGGTTTTTCTGTCTAAAGCATGTACTCCATAATGTAGTATCATTTTGTATTTATAAAAAGAGTAAAATGATGATTCTCAGTGCCTTTTCCAGAAAAAGTATCAATAAATGTACCAATCCTTCTTTTAAGGAAAATACCATTTTTTCTGACAATTCAAACTGCTAATTATGTCAGAGTAGCAGTATCTGTAAGAATAAGATTTAAATGTCTGAATATTTTTGGCAAATATTTATTTAGTGATAAGTGCCATTTGGAAATATAGCTCTTTATAAATCTTTGCAGCCAAAATTTGCCATTGTGGGAACATATTTGAAAAGTATGGACAAGTTCATAGACAATTTAAAGAAATGACTTTAAAATGGAACCATAAGGTTTCTAAAATAGATCTACAGCAGTCTGTTACAGTATGAGATTATTATATGCACAGAAATAGAAAGATTTGACACCACTTCGCTATAGATAAATGGTGGGTAAATTTGGCAAATTGTTTGAAATCAATCAGTTGACTTCTTTGATTAGAGAAAAGACATTATTTCTACATTTACTGGTGACTGGAAATGTCTAATGGACTTTTTGTGTAAAAATGAAAACAATGAACTCGTGATTTATATATTTTTGATTGCTAGATATAATATGTTACAGAAGGAAGAGTAATATAACTTTAGAGAGGTTAAAATATATTTGTACCTATGTCTGCAGTGAAGAATATTGGAAGCAACGTTTTTATATTTTTTTTTCTCTTTCGTTTCTTTTTCGTCTATTTCTTTTTCCATGCACCTTTTGCTTTCATTTTAATCTCTTTTCTTTATATTTGCATGTGTTGTTTTTTAATCTTGTTATACACACATACACACACACACACACACACACACACACACACATACACACACATAAAAAGATCCACCACAGCTTTCTAGAAGCTGGTTCTATGTTTCTCAAAAACTATGCAAAAACAGGAATTCTGGGAACACAACCTAGTGTAAATTACACACTGCACAAGAAGTGGAGCACATTGAGCAATTTATTTAAAAAATTCAAAAGCCATACAGCACTTTCATATACAAAAAAAGATTGCCAAACAAAGTGATTCAATGTTTTGAACATTAAAATGTTTTGGGCATCAGTAATGGTGATTACTGAGAGCCATAACTCATCTGAAGGGTTGTATTCAAAAGTTTTATAATTATTATGGATAACTTTTATATTAGTGTAACAGAACACAGTGTTTCTATTAATGTTAGAAAGAGTTAAAACATCAGAAGAGGAAAAGTTTTCAGATATCAATACTAAATGGCAGGAAAGCCCCACTTTGACACTTTTACTCATATTACTAACATGAATCTTTTCACCTATCTCAATTAAGTACTGTAATTCCTCAAAATGATAAGCCCCAATATAATGAGGCAGAATATGAACAATATAGGACTTTTAAATAATGTCTTTATGCCCTTTACTATGTGGAACTTTAAAAAATGTAAAGTAGAATAATATTATACCTTTGCAGATGAGTAACATAACTTCTAATATCAAATTTAAACAGAGATATCCAAGGCAGCTTCTTAAGCATTATAAATATAACTTCGGTTCATATTGCAACTCTAATCCTATACAGAACCTCCACACAAAACTGTTGGAAGTCATTATACACATGCAAACAATTCTACAAAAGTATTTTAAAATAAAACAGAAAAACTGTTCACTGAAAATCCAAACCTTCTATTCCCCCCACCCCAAAAGTGGGGGGGGGGTTTAAATGTGAAAGATAAGGTAAAAAGAATTTACCACACCTTTGTCTGGTGGCCTAGTGTTAATTCTGGGTAATGCAGCGTTAAGAATAAGGTGCCACCAAAAACAAAGGTGACAAGTGCCATTCCTTCACATAAACAGCTGAGATGGTAATGGAGTGGAAGGTGACGATACACCGTAAGCTTTCGATCTTAGGCTCTTAATTTGAATGGCTTTTTAAAAAACAGGATCCAACAGGAAAAAATTAAATATTTTCCCACGCATTTATTTCTACTTCCATCTCGAGGAATTCACAATTTCCATATATAACGAAGTAGGTTAGTAATGAAAACAACGTGCCAAAAACAACGTGCCTTCGAAAACGATACAAAGAATAAGAGCCTGCTTATCCTCGCTAGAACACGTGTCATACCCCGCATTTTTCCTGTGTCCGGGGCACGCACGGGCTAGTCACAGTTAGGGATCATTTTTTTCGGAAACTAAGGAAATAAAACCTCGTCAACTAACTCCCCTCTTATATATTCCCGGAATTAATTCCACTAGGCAGCAGCTTTGAACCCTACAATTCAGGCGCGAGCATGTGCAGAGCGCCTTTCACTCAGCACCGACTGTTTACGCTTGTCCCCCAAATTTCTTACCCGGTTTAAAAGAAGCAACTCCCCGGCACTCTGAACTGATATTAGCGCTGCCTTTTAAATGCTAAATTAAAAAAAAAAAAAAGGCTAAGTCACGGCGGGAAATCGATCAAGGCCAAACAGGCCAAAAAACGCCTGACAGGCTGCTGCTAGAAGCGGAAGCAGAGGAGGCGGCGTTTTTTACTCACCCCTCCCGAGCCGCCAAACGCGTTTTGTTTTCGGAGTGAAGCGGATCTTCCTCGCCGTTTGTACCCGTCAAGACTTTACCGCGACACAGAAAGCTGCTCTCACCATTTCTGAATGTAACATTAAGCCCCGAGTAGCCCACGGTCTTTTAAAAGCCCCAGAGTGGCGTGAGTGACCTTAGCGGCTGTCCCCTGCTTGTATCTCCCGGGTCCCGCCGCGCTTTTTTTCTCGACGAGGGGAAAGACAAGAAGGAGCTGCGCCAAGGCCGATTTACGGCTGTCACCAATAGCTCCCCAAGGCAAATGCTGCTGCTTTCTTCCCTTCCAGGCCTCAATGCCTTCTTAATGCAAGTAACCAATTGTGGGGAGGAGGAAGGAGCTACGGTGTTGATGTCCAAAGGTGGAGAGAAATATAGTCACTGATCTCGGATCCATAGTCAAAGACCTGGTCTAAGCGTGGAAATACAGTTACAGATTTTCCAAGATTGCTTTCCTCCTGCAAGCCGAATTGTTTATTTTGATGTTTTGCATCTACCGACCTTGGAAACCCACGCATCATTCCCGCGTTGAATTTTAGGCAAGGAATAATAGTCGTCCTTCAATAACAGGAGAGCCCCAGGAGGTAAGACAATGTAATATCCGGGCCAATATCATTGGGTACTTCTTCAGTAAGAGAGATTGAGAATTGTAGACTTTTCTCCTCTACAAAGGATTGTTGTCCCCAATTTGGGTCTGAGCCTGGTGCTAAAGCCAAATGATAGGATCCAGACACGAGGTGCAGGTTTTCTGATTGCCTTTTATTGGAGTACTCCAAGGAAAAGGGCTCCTGGTCAAAACGCCAAGAACAAAGGATTGAGCAAGTTTTATACATTTTCGCCAAAGGAGAAGGTGGGACAAAGCGAAATAATAAGAAATATCATCTAATAAACATTTTAGTAATAATTCTAAAATTTGTTCTATTGGTCTCTAGCTTTCCCTATTCCCAAGTCTTTAGCTAATGAATGCCCTAGGACCGCGATGGCGAATCTATGGCACGTGTGTCAGAGGTGGCATACAGAACCATGGCGAATCTATGGCACACGCCTGTCACCAGCTGTTCTTCTGGTTTCTGCCGCCAGATGGTCTTCGTGGGTGTTGAAGCACCCCCCAAAACTGGCAAAAAAACCAGGCTGTTTTCGGGTATTTTTCAGACCATTTTTCAGGCCCCAAAACAGGCATGTGCACCGACCAGCTAGTCTTTGGTTTTTCCGGCGCTCCAGCATGCACACACGCAAGGGCATGCATGTGGGTTCTGTTTTGGGCACTCGGTGGTGACAAGGTTCACCATCACTGCCCTAGGAGTTATCTAATACACATTTGATTTATTCCTAACTTTTTAGCTGAGGTCTGCAAGTTGCCTAACTCTTGTTACTTTTATCAGCTTTCTAATTAGCCAGGATTGTTACAAGATTTTCACATGCATATTTCCTGTGGATAATAATTCTTTGTTCTTGCCAGATACACTCCACAATTACAGGCTTCCTTGATTTATTTTGAAGTGTGTGTATGACCTTGTTTTATTTTAGCAGATAGCTAAAATGAGTTTCCCCACCCATCCTGGCTCAGGCACCAAACAACTTTGCCACAAGATTTGCTATTGAGCAGTTCCATTCTGTGTTTATGGCATGTTTCCTAGCCTGGGCTGGCCACATTTCAAGGGTCCCAGTCATTACAGGGAAGGGGGCCTGGCTTTCTGTTATGGCTCTGCTGCCTTCCCATCTCCCTGGTCAATCAGGACACTGCAGCAGGAAGAGGTTGGTCTTGTCTTCAGAATAATTTGTAGATTGCCCCTTTGGGTACTAAAATCAAAATAAATCAAAATAAAAAGTTCAAAGAAAAAAATGACAAGATTCTAGGATAGAAATATAACAGCGTGGAGACAGGTTTGCTATGGTGGGCTAAATAGATAGATGGAGGGATGGATAGAAGGGGGTGGATAGATGGAGGGATGGATTCAGGGATGGATTCAGGGATGGATGCAGGGATGGAGGGATAAATGGATAGATGGATGCAGGGATGCAGGGATGGAGGAATAGATAGAGGGATAGAGGGATAGATAGATATTATTTATTTACTTGTCAAGCGATTATAAGATAACAGGTATAAGTATAAACATAGTTATGAATACATGAAATGGATACATATAAGAAAAATAAAAAGAAACAATAGGACAGGGACAATAGGCATGTTGGTGCACTTATGCATGCCCCCTACAGACCTCTTAGGAAAGGGAATAGTAGACAATCTAAGGTTAAAGTTTTTGGGGATTGGGGAAGAAACCACAGAGTCAGAGTATTCCAGACATTGACCACTCTGTTGCTGAAGTCGTATTTCCTGCAATCAAGTTTGGTGCAGTTTACCTTGAGTTTGTATCTACTGTGTGCCCTTGTATTGTTATGGTTGAAACTGAAGTATTCATTGACAGGTAGGACATTGCAATATATAATTTTATATACTATACTTAGATCGGACCAAAGGCGACATAGTTCTAGGTTTTCTAGGTCTAGAATTTCAAGTCTGGTGGCATAAGGTACTCTGCAACAAGTAGAGGAGTGGAGAACTCTTCTTGTGAAATATTTCTGGACTTTCTCAACTGTGTTAATATCAGATACGTAATGCGGGTTCCAGACTGATGAGCTGTATTCGAGTATTGGTCTAGCAAATGTTTTGTATGCTCTAGTTAGTAGTGTGATGTTACCAGAGAAAAAGCTACGTAAGATTAGGTTAACAACTCTTAATGCCTTTTTGGCTATGTAGTTATAGTGGCCTCTAGCACTTAGATCATTAGAGATGAGTACTCCAAGGTCCTTGACAGAGTTTGGATCATCAACAAGGTCTTGACTATTCAGCTTGTATTTTATTTTCTGATTTTTTTTGCCAATATGTAAGACAGAGCATTTATTTGTTGAGATTTGAAGTTGCCATTTGTTTGACCATTCTGATACACAGTCGAGGTCTCTTTGAAGGGTAGCAGTATTGTCTGTGGTGTTGAATAGCTTTACATCATCAGCGAAGAGAACGCAGTTGCTCTTGATATGATCACAGAGGTCATTTATGTAGAGTATGAAAAGAGTTGGTCCTAGAACACTGCCTTGGGGGACACCACTGTTGACAGGTACAGGATTTGATAGGATGCTCCATCCCATCCATCATCTTTTCTTTGGTTATTTCCCGTGCTTCTGCCAATATTTCTGCCATTATTTCAGCAAGATTTTCACCTTTTCCTTCTTCTATATTTTGAAATCTTAGATAAAATTCTGATTTGTCTATTTCCCATCCTAATGGTTCAAATCTGCCCTTCTCGACATTGCTCAAACGAATATCAATATCTCCTATTTTCTTATCTCTTTGTATATATTCTTCTTCAATTTTTTTGAATCTGTCTTCATATTTCATCATCATCTGTTGAATATTTTCCACTTTTTCATCTGTCTTTTCAATTTTTTGCTCAATTTTCTGAATTCCTTGCATAATCATCTGTAATGTCACTTCCTTCTCTTTCTCTTTTTCCTGTTGTAATATTGTCTGTATAAATTGTTGTACTCCAGATGGCGGAGTTGGTATCAAAGAAGCTGGAGCTGTTGTCTTTCTACTTATCTTGTAATGCTTATCTGTAAAGAAAGAGAGAGAAAAAAGAGGAAAAAAAGAGGAAAAAAGAAAAAAAATGAAGGCAAGCAATTGCCACTCCAAAGGAAAAAAGGAAAAAGTAAATCTTCAGGTACTTGTATAGCTTAATCCAATTATTTGCAATGGTATATGTAAAAAGGAAAAAGGAAAAAATAAAAAGGAAAAAAAAAGAAAAATATTCTATATGTTCCTCTTAATAAAAAAAAGAAAATCAAAATAAAAGGTTTACATTCTAGTTCCTGGTTTAAAAAGTTAAAATCCAATTAAAGAGAAAAAAAGAGCCCCACTAGTTGGGGGAGGGGCGTAGAAAGGGAGGCAAAATTTGTTTCTGCATTTCAAATTCCCAGAGGTTGTGGGAGGAGCTGCTGGCTGCTTGTGAAGGAAGCAGAGGGTGAGTAGAAAAAAGAGAGGCAGTTTGAATTACTTCCATTGCATTTCAAATTCCCAGATGTTGTGGGAGGAGCTGCTGGCTGCTTGTGAAGGAAGCAGAGGGTGATAGAAAGGAGAAAGATAGCGGCCCGTGTGCACCTAATGGCACGCGAATCATATAACTATAAACCAAGAATACCAATAAGACATTTAGAGTAAGTGCGCTTGAGATTGTGATTTTATTTTATTTCAAAATGACCAGCTTAGTTCAGTGTAATACTTGTTTTACAGCTGTCTTTCACAGTACTCTTTTCAAACTTGGATACTGTCCTCTTTGTAAAAAATTACCAGTCTACGTGGACAGATTACCTATCTAGAGTCTCTAATCTGTGTTCTCCAAGCAGAAATTAGGTGCCCAATCCAACCATCTATTGAGCTGCCGTGCTACCAGCCCCCACTACCACAAAGATCCTACAGGAAAAGGGCAGTATGGACAACCGTGGGATCTGGCAGGGTGAGAGCTGTGGACCATAAACCCAAAACTTTTGCTGTGTCCCAACATAACAGATACAATTGCCCTTGCTGACCTTAACAGGGACACTAAAGTGACAGGTCAAGGTAGTTGTGATAATGATAACTTAAGTAAGCCAGGGATCATGGTCCTAGAAGAAGAACTTACTTTGGAAAGGAGAAGGTGTGAATCAGGTATTACGCACCAGTCACACAAGAAGAGCAAGGTATCCAAAAAGAGAAGCCACCTTCTGGTTGGGGAGTCAATTGTAAGGGATGTAAAACTTTCTGACAGAACAATCAACCAATGGAACAGAAGTTGCCCTCGGAAGTTGTGGGAGTGCCATCAGTTGAGACTTTCAAGAAGAGACTGGACTGCCATTTGACAGAAATGGTGTAGGGTTTCCTGCTTGGGCGGGGGGTTGGACTAGATGACCTACAAGGTCCCTTCCAACTCTGATTATCTGTATCTATCTGAAAAAGGTAAAAAGCAATTCTAATTTAAAACAAGCCTCTGACGCCAAATATCCAAGGCTCTTTGATAAATCAGCTCAGAGTTTTTCAAGGTCACTTCAATCTTCTTTCTTTCAACTTCAATTCCAGACTCCAGCTATCTGTTCAGAAATGAGCACCCGAATAAACAAACTGCCATGCTCATCTCTATCTTTTCCAATACGCAGCTCAGAGTCCTTGATTGTAACACAAATTTGTGAAAGAAAAAAGAAACAATGTATCCAAGCCTCTGGGTGGCAGTGCTACTTACTTTCCTTCACTTTCACTTCCCCCTCCTAAATTTACAACCAGGAACTAAAAAAAAAGTAAAGTCTTTTCCCTTTTTTTTAAAAAAAAGGAGAAAAATAAATCTTGAGTCAAGCAGAAGAATCATAGTCAAAAAGGGATTTTCAAAGGAGTTGTTAAAAAAAGGGAGAAAGAAATACAAACAAAGATAAAAAGATTAAAAAGTACCAGTCCAGCTTAAAGTTAAACAGCTTTGCCAAATTCAAAGTTGCAATAAAAAGGGGAAAAAAAACTTTCACTTTGATAATTAATCATGCCGCTTAAAGTCTTTTCTCTTCACTTTTAGTCCACTTTCATTTTTTCAGGGTGTTCTCTCCAAGAAATAATAAGTAAAAGTTCATCTCACCAAACTGACACACTTTCTTTCCATTCTCTGCCGTTCCGGAGCTGTCCCAGCTTCAGCAGCTTGGAAGGCTGCCTCTCCGCCGCCGTCAAAAAGGGCTTTCCCTGGATCAACCAGGGACTTTGCAATGTCCCTGGGATCGACAGTATGTGCTCTCCTCAATCACCGTCTCTACAGGACAGTTTAGGTCTGGTGGGACCATCCTGCAACAGAGATATCAGCGTTGATCTTGGAGCTTCAAGATCGCAGGCTGTGCCCTGAGATGCCATCAAATTTTCCTCCCAGGGATGGGACCTTCCTCTGCAGTTGTATGTCTCTGGGTTGGCCAGGGTCAATCCCCTGTTCTGGGGCATTTAGGGGTCGGGTACCTAGCATGGCTGCTGGTTCTTCAGCTTGTCCCGCTGCCCGATCATTCTCAGCTGAGTCCAGGGTGGTGGCTTGGGTTCTCTCATTTTCTGGTTCCCTCGCTCTCCTGTGTTGGCGTCCTGGTGCATCCCTCACCTCAAGGTTCTCCAGGGCTTCCTTCATGAGGCAATTTATGTACCGTCTCAAGTCGGTCATCGGCTGGTGGCTCCTTGCTCCATCCTTCCTGATCCAATAGGGCCTCCAGCTCCAAGACATTTGGGCTGATTTGCTACCTTTTGTGGAAGCAGCCTACAATAATGCAGTCCACAGCAGCACTTGACTAACTCCTTTCCAAATTACTCATGGGATGGACTTTGTGCCCATGCTTGAGTTAGCTAGAGTGCCTCCGTCCTCAATGTTCCTAACCAAATGGATAGACTAGCTAAAACAGGGATGGGAAAATAGCAAATGTGCCCTCACCCAAACCGCTGAGAAATACAAACGTCAGGCAGACAAGCACCGATCTCCCCAAGCCCCCTTTAAAGTGGGAGATTGGGTCTACTTGTCCACTAAATACCTTAGATTAAAGTTGCCTTCAGAGAAGCTGGGGCCAAAATTCCTAGGACCATTTCCCATAGTGAAAGTAATAAATCTGGTAACTGTGCAACTAAGTCCCCCTCACTTGTTAGAGAAAGTGCACCTGGTCTTTCATAGAAGCTTATGGAAACCGGCTGCTTGCTCACAAATAAAACCAAGAAATCAACCCACTCCAGGCCAATCACAGTATAAGGGGAAACACATTATGAATTAAAGAAAATATTAGACTCTAAATTACACAGGGGTCGGTTACAATACCTAATCCATTGGAAGCGGTACCCTTTGTCTGGGTGGAGAGTTAGGATGTAAAAGCAGATAGGTTGGTGAGACAGTTTCACGAGAAATTTCCCGATAAGCCCAAGGGGCCCCCTGGGGGGGGAGAAGAGTTGGTTAACTCTGATCCCTAACCTCTTGTCACTTGTCTCATTTCAGGACGTTCTCATTGCTTGAGGGGAGGCAGTCTGTCAGCCCCGGATCCATCTTCAGACGGATTCCGGGCTGCCATAGTAAGGGATGGGTAAGCTGTGGGAATGAGAGAGTAGTGAAGGGAGTATAGCCACAACAACATTCTTTCACCAGGGATCAAGGACAAGCTGCTGGCACCTGGAGGGGAGTGACTAGAATTTGGCGGCAGTTGAGGCAGGAGGTTGATTGGACAATGTGATCTGAGAGTCACTAAATGGGGCAGGGTGTGAGTTTTAGTGTGGAGGGGGGAAACACAGGAATTCAGATTCGGGTTTTCCCCAGATGTGCCAACATGACTACTCTAATAAATTCTTACTTTGATGGACTTTGTCTCGAAGTTCTGAATTGTTTGGAGTTTACTTGGAATGCTGACATAGAGAAAAGGAGAGGAAAACAAAACACTCAGGTCTACACCCTGGTCATTCCCACCATAAATCTAAAGTCAAATGAGGGAAGGCACAAATCTTAACAAACACATTACTGGTTGCATAGAATATAGAGAAGATAGAGAAGAAAAATAAACGTTCCTATATATACATATTTCCCTTTTCTTTTTAAGTACAGTAGAACCTCTGTTCTACAGTCACGACTGTTGAATTTTCAATGGTGATGTTAGATTTTTCCCATCGGTTCATTTTCTGGGCAGGAAAATGGACAGCCGTCAGTGGCTGAAGGGTTGGACAGCGACCTGTAAAACCAACAGCAGGAACCTGCCTAGGCTGCCGTCAAAAATGTCCTTGAATTCAGTTTGCAGCTCCACTCTCATTGTTGTCATCTTCTTGTATGGTGTGTATGGTCACTTCCACTTCTATGGCTTCAGTCCACTCTATTCTGAGCAGGCTGGGTAATTCTTTGTCCGTGATAGTTAGTGGCAGCTGTGCCTGAGCAAAGCCCATTCTACACAATTTTTGTGCTCGCATCTTCTTCTTACCAGCCAGTATGGGCCTCTTGTCCCATGCCATGAGCAAATCTCCTAGAGGGTGTTCACAATCCTTGATCTACAGCTTCCCATGTTCCCCTTCTGAAGTGGGGCTTCCCCTTCCCCTTCCCATGTTCCCCTTCTGAAGTGGGGCTCATTTAGCTTAGCCAGTCACAGCCTGTCACTTTTTGGACCAAAAAGGGGCCCTGGAGGACCTGCTGCCCCCTATACAGACAGGCACCTCCTAACACAGCCATCCGTTTTCAGACCCTCAGGGGTTTGGGACCTGTGGCTTTTCCTAAGCAGTCGAGTATGGGCATCTCCTGACATAGGGATTTGCTCAGTGACTTTCCAGCTGGTTGCCCGATTTCTACTCTCATTCACTTTTTCATTCCATTTTCACACAGCCCCTCCCTTTTCCCTAACAGAAACCCCTGCGCTCTGGCTATATTTTCCAGCCTGTTAGAAAAGGCACAGGGAGGCAGGATTCAGTTGTGATTGGGAGAAGGGCCTTCTCACTTTCCCAGTAAACTCTCTTTACTACCCTTGCTCCAAATGGCCAAGGTCCAGGGAAACCCACCCACAGACACAAAGGGTCTGCTGCCAGCAAGGTGGAGGCTTACCCAGGCCAGGCCCTTGGGTCAGATTAGCTTGGAGTCCTGTCTTGGGGTGCCAAATTGTTACAAGAAATATCCATCTGGTTCAGTTCCAAGCTGAGAGAAAGACACTGGAAACATGGAGGCTGTTTGGAAAGATGGTTTATTGTTGAAGCAAAACCAAATGGGATGCTGGGCAGCTGACCAAATGGAGTTGAGAGTGGGTGGGTTTTATACCTTCTTTGGCCTTTGTATTTGAGCTTCCTGTTCCTGTGAAAGAACATGTCTTTTAATATTCTATTGGCTGTTATCAGATTCCTATGGGGTCATGTAGGGGTTATGTAGGGGTCATAGCTGGCTCCATAGGCAAAAGAAGAAATGCAAATCCTAGGAACTTGTCTGAGCTAATCTGGTCAACCTCTGATTTATTGTTTATATGACCTCCCATGTTTCTGTGACTGGGGGTAGTGCAATGAAGGGGTCTGAAACGGTGTTGAGCAACTCCTGTTGTGACTAATGACTTTCATCTTGGATGAGGGGCTGCTTTCTAATCCTATCATTCTGCCTTTGTTAGCTTTGCTGCAAGGAGTTTCAAAATATCCTGATTTGAATGGATTACTAAATCTGCATTTCTAAAAGCTGGCTGCCTCAGTTTCTGCTTGGGGGATATTAAGAAAAACTGAGTCTGCATTCTGCCTTTAAGAGCATGTTCCTTCATTTCTCCTTTAGGGAAATAAAATATTTTGTCTCTTTTAATATTTCATTCTTGGTGGGGGGGGGTGCTGACTTTCTACAACAGTATTTAGGTAAAAAATAAGTCTTGTTGCCATTAAAATGCCCCTAGTTATAGGTTCAAAAATGAAGTCTATTGCAACAATAAAAACAGTCCTGTGACACCTTAAGAACTAGCCAATTGATTATTGTAAAAGGAAGATTCTGGAGCTGAATTTGAATACATTTTTTTTTGCTTTCAAGCAAAGTGTTCATAGGGTTTATTTTTTAAGTTTTTAGATGAAACATTTAATATGGGGAGGTCACATATAAGGAAGGACAAGACCTTAAAACTAAATTTCTCATTCTTATGTCTCTGTGGATATTTTGTTTTCTTTTCAGTTGACATACAGTCGTCATAAAGAGAGGGAGTAAACTGTTCTAGACTAGGATTTGTTTGAAAAGGAGGCTCTGGTGCAATTCTACGCAAAGGTCTTGGGAATGACATGAATCAAAGCTAGTAGGATTGACTTGGACCTCAGCACGTCCGGGATCGCCCGCTATCTTGTAAGAAAAGTTGCAAGGCGAGTCTCGGACCGCCCCTTTTTTTTCCCAGCGAGCGGCACTAGGATGCAATCTAGAGGTAACTGAGGTCAGCGCTCCCCGTGGCTCCCGGTGCAATTCCAACCGGAAGGAGCTGCCGGCTGGGCGAAAGCGGGTGAGTGGTGGCAAAGTGTCATGTGAGCGTCCTGCGCCGATCTGGGCTGTTGGTGGTGTCTCCTACCTTTGCCCGCTGCCCAGAGTTGCAAGTGCGAATAGCTGCTATTGCTGAAGTCATGTCCCACCAAACTGGCATTCAAGGTACAGTACGGTATCTTTCGTGGCAATCTGTAGTTTCGGGTTTCCTCCTTTTTATTTATTTGTTTTTGGATTTCCTAAACACCACTACCCCCCCCCCCCGTGCACCAGAAGGGCTCTGCTAGGGCTCATTGGGGGGGCGGGGGGGGAGTTCTGGCATTTAGATTTCACTCATTCGCCCAATACGCAGACTTGCGATTCCCGTCTGTGTGGAATTTATGCCTATATTTTTAGAAGAAAGCGAGGGATGCCTCTAAGTATGTGCCGAGTGCTTTGCGCTACTGCTCAGTTGTGTTGATTGAGGAAGCGGTGGGGGTTCTAGATCAGCAACTTAATTCCGGACAAGAGAAGCGGAGACCTGGTTGATAGGCTTTCAATGTCCGGTCTTTTCTCAGTTCTTCTCACTGGCTATTGAAGCCATTAAAGTGATCGAGTCGTTCCAAAGTCCGTCCAAAAGTATTTTGTTATTGTACATAGCAAACCCACAAAGCACCGTGTAGCGACGGGCTTGTAGAAGAGGCTCGTCTTTTAATTGCCACCAGGTGACGTTGCAAAGGAAGTGGAGAGGAGGGAGACGAGTGGAGGCGGCGGAGGCGGCTTGCGCTGCCCTCTTGGGAGTCGCAACTCCTTGCGGACGAGGCGAAGTTTCCGAGCAAAACGATTAGAGCTGGAAACCAATATGACGGAGGTTGTTTTGGACGAAGCTTAGTTCAACTGTCGCAAGCTCGTATTTGACTACTACAGCGTCTTATAATGGCAAATGTTAACTTTATCCTCATTTTTTTCTCTGTGTGAGCAAATTCGAAACAAACTCAGTTCCGGGATTTACATCGGATTGCCCTGCAACGGGAAAGAAACTTGAATAGCTAATAACCTGGCGAGAGTCTGAAACATCATCTAGCCATCATCATTTAGCTTACAGGATTTTATGAATCGAATCTGTGTGGTCAATTGATGGCAGAGGTCCCCAAATTCTTCAGCTCATCCCTTCATGCAGTTTTGGGTTATTCATCAACCCCAAACATTTATTATATTTAAATAATGTAACAAATACTACTTTAATAGTACTACTACAAATATTTACCCCTTGGATAGTCCTATCCACCCTGGTGGATCACTTTGGGAAGACCTGGTTTATAACCAAGATGTGAGCAAACATTGGAAAATTGGTCAATTTCAATAACCATAGTTAACAGCTGGTAAGGCAGTTGGATTGACAAGGACAGTGGCAGGAATTTAGTGAAGTTTCTTCCTTAAGTGAGAAAGGAATAGAAAGGCCACAATGGAAAAATATAAATCCATTGAATTAATTGATATATATAAACTGAAAATTCCAACCAGAATAGAAAAATGAGGGTTGACAAAACAACCCTCTGTCCTAAATATGCATTTTGTCACTCATCTGGAGAATGTGTTTTAGGTCTGCAACTTTAAACACTCAAAAGGGAGCCACAAAACCTGAGTGGGTGTGGCCAACTCAACATCACTCCTTCCCACCCACACATGACCCCCCCTAGCCACACCTACCCAGCTGGTCATTAGAGTAGAGAACCAGTTGTTAAAAAACACCCAGATCCACAAAACCCTTTCTCCCTCTCCCTCCCTCCCTCTCCCTCCCCCTCTTTCTCTCCCTTTCCTCCCCTCTCTGTCTCCCTGTATATCTCTGTGTGTCTCTCCCCTTCTCCCCCTGTCTCTTCCCCTCTCCCCCTCTCTCCCCTCTCTATCTCCTTCTGTGTCTCTCTCTCACTGTCCCTCTATCTTCGTCTGTCTCTGTATCTCTCTCTTTGTCTCTCCCCCATCTATCTTCCCATCTCTCCCTCTCTATCTCCCCTTCTCTATTTGTGTGTGTGTGTGTGTGTGTGTGTGTGTGTGTGTGTGTGTCGCACTCTTCTCTCTTGGAAACCTGAGGCTGGACCAATCTGGCGAACTCTCCTTGGGGCTCTTCACTATTCCTTTCTTTTTGGCAACTTTTTGGAAATCTGGGCTGGCTGAGGAATGAGTGCGAGCCATGGCAGAAACTTCCCTTCGGGAGACCCTCCTCCCTCTCTTCTTGCAACCCCCTGGCCGGTTGTGGTTGTGAGAGGAGGAGGAGGGGAAGGAGGGTCATCCGAAGGGAAGCCTCTGCTGCGGCTAATGCTCCTTCCTTAGCTGGCTTTCTGACAGAGAGAGAGATAGAGACAGATACAGAGAGAGAGAGAGAGAGAGAGAGAGACAGAGAGAGGGGGAGACTGGCTGACAGATGAGCGTTATTGGTGAGGACACGCTGGCTTTCTCTGAGCCTTATTCCCGGGGTGGCATTCAGGATTTGGTGGGGTCAGCCCCCTTTTCCCGCTGTCCTGAGCTGCTTTACTGCAGCAGAGTGGTGCCGCTGGCGGCTTTAATTGAAAACCGTTCTCTGGGTGGCAAAAGTCTCCCGTGCAAGTTTTAAAGCCATGACTGAATGCTGCAGGCCATCCCCCTTTCCGTTGCCCCATCCTCTTGGATCCCATTCCCACCCCGCCAGTCCTTGTGTTAGAGAGGCCGGATTGGGCCAGTGTCTCAGTGTCTCCCCAAGCGACGGAGGCACGCCCAGCACCAGTAAGCTCCAGCAAGAGTGAGGTGCTGGAGAATCAGCCCAGGCCGCTTCTCTATCCCCCACCGTCGCCTTTATTTTCTCAGGCCAGGCAAGGAGTGAGTGAGAGGAGAGGGCGAGGGGCGGGACTAGCCAGTGGTGGGATCACCCAACAGGGAGCCACAGCAGAGGGCCCAAAGAGCCGCATGCGTTCCGGAGCCACGGGTTGCAGACACCCTGCTATAAGGAATAGGGATGATGTACCAGAGGGATAAATAGATAAGCAAAGAAAGCTGCAAACCAAAGTTCTTTCAACAATTTTTGCAGTCTACAATTAAGGATGTCTTCTGGAAGCTGAATAAAGATTTGGGACTTTTAATAGATTTCCAGGAAAATAAATTATTTCCTCTGCTCTTTTGTCTTTCTTTAAGAAAAGGGGAAATTCTTCCAAACTTGTGTTCAGGCTTTGGCTGCTTTCTAAAACTGTTTCTCATGTGCCTATAGAAACTAGATCAGATCCGGTTGCCATGATTGTAACATAGTAACATTTATGTGACTCTTTCTATGCTATTCTGTAGGAGAATGTATTTTTGTCTTGCTATGTTGACTTATTCTCAATGCCAGCAGCTGAAGGCATATGCAACATACTTAAATGCTATTAACTTTGTGGATTTATTACATGTACAGGTATATTATACAATATAAAATGAAATTTCTGATTATGCTACTTTATTTAGTTTGAATTTATGAGGTGAACAGGACATCATTTGTAGTATAAAATATCTAACAGTGCAGGTCATGTGAAAATATATTTCAGATTCCTGAAACCCATTGTTCTTTTTCTTTGTTTTATCTTTCTTTCAGCTAGTGAAGAAGTCAAAGAAACCTTTGCCAGAGCTAGGAATGGCCAATACAGGTTTTTAAAAATAGTTATTGAAAATGGTATGTATCATTTTCCTTTCTGATACTTTCTCACAGTGTTGCCTAAATGAATAAAGGAAAGTTGGTGAAGTGGTGGATGAATGTATTGTTTCCGAGTGTTTGGAACAAGGCAGTGCTTGTCAATAGAAATTGCCTATGTCTTAGGTGACGCTTTGCTTACGTCAGGCTTGACTCCTGGTGATAAGCTCCAGCTGAGGAAAGGTGGACCGAAAGACTTCTAAGCTCCCTTTGAAAACCCTATGTTCTATCACTACTGACAGATTTGCATCAGGATTTTTCGAATTATGTTCCACAGCAGCAGTCCCCAACCTTTCCATCTTGGCAGGTTTGAGAGGGGGAGGAAAGGGGATGGTTCCATGTGAGCAGCAGATGCGCATGTTGAGCATGGCCAGCTCCATTTGATCAGGCACTTACTGCTAGCACAAATGGAGCTTCATGCATGTTCACACATTCGTGCAAGTGGAGCTGCGCGCACGCAAGCACCCTTGTGTCCACCACTGACTCCAGTGGAACAGGGCACACATAAGCACCTGCCACTTGCACAGCCCAGTTCCAGGTGACAGCCTGGGGGTTGGAGACCCCCTATTCTACAGAACACTAAGTTTAACAAGAGATTTCTTGAAAGGCTAAGGGCAAAAACAGGGAGGAAGGGTCTTGAACAGAACTAATCTTCTGTCACTAGAACTTTACCTTTGGATCAAGAGTTCTGGGATTTTATTTTTTTTAACCAGCAGGTTCCATATCTTGAACTAGTTTGAAAATTCCTGATATATATTGCTTTTTTAGCAACAGCTTTTACCGTATTTTTCGGAGTATAAGGCGCTCCGAAGTATAAGATGCACCTAGCTTTGGGGAGGAAAATAAAGGTGGGGGGGGGAGAATCTGCCTCTGCCTCCCAGCAATTTGTCTCCTTGTAGCAAACAGCAAACACCCTGGTCAGCTTCAGCACAGCCTGATTAGCACCAGTAGCTGATCGTCAGTAGGATCGGCGTCCCGACAATCAGTTGTTTCCGGCTGCAGGGATTGCCATCACCTACTGCTGCCTCCATGCACTCCATTTTTGGCCTCCACATCCCGTATTCAGCCTCCGTGTGCCCCGTTTTCTGCCCTTTCCAAGCGGTGGGGATCAGAACAGGTGGAAAATGGGACGCACAGAGGCAAAAAACGGGCATGCTGAGGCTGAAAATGGGGGTGCACGGAGGCGGCAATAGGTGATGGCAATCCCTGCAGCCTGAAACAGCTGATCATCGAGAGGCCGATCCTACATACAATCAGCTGTTGTGCTAATCAGGCTGTGCTGAAGCTGACCAGGCAACTCTACAGTAGATCTTTAAGTAGTCTTCTGAGAAACATAAATATGTTTATTTAATGTAAATGTTGCTATCATTAATAGTTGGTCATTCATGTTTAATGTATTTTTACAGAACAGCTTGTTGTGGGATGTGCTAAGCAACCTAGTTCAACCTGGGAAAAAGATTATGACTCCTTTATTCTCCCTCTGCTTGAAGACAGACAACCATGTTATCTCCTGTACAGATTAGATTCTCAAAATGCCCAAGGACATGAATGGATTTTTATTGCATGGTCACCAGATCATTCTCCTGTACGTAACAGAATTAAATTGATGACAACAAACCATACATTAAACTTTTTAAATACATCTTTTTCTGCAAATTATTATTTGGTTATTCCCATACTTCACAGATCCATGTCTTCCACCTTCTCACCCTTAAATCATATATTTCTTGGCTAACGGAGCCATTGGAAAGGATAGAACCAATTGAAACAGAAATAAATGCACATCTGTTCATGTGAATTTTTTATAATGATATTTTTTACTAGGCCTGGCATTCCGATATGCCTCTAGATGTTTTGGACTTTAATTTTGAAGTGCTGTTGTCACCATAGCCAGTGCCAATGAATTATGTAACTAATAATTCATCAGTTTGTGAAGAATAGTGATTTTTATTCTTATATTATGAGAAGCCCTTCCATCTAACCTATAAACAACTTTCAGCCCTCCCAGGTAAACAAGACAAATGTGGTAATTCTACTTTATCCTAAGGTTACATTAACAGAATCTTGCAAGTCTGGAAGTGTAAATCTCCTGCTGTCTCTCTTACAGTCTGAGAACTGGCAGTCTCTTATGAGCCCCTTTCTTTGCCTATTATCCAGCTGTGGACTATGCTGTCTCTTATCTAACCATTTCCTAGGCAGCTTCTCTCCCCTCCATCCCATTTTCCCATACAATTAAATAGACTTGTTTCAAATACGAGAATATGAATTTTTCCATCTGGGATTGATAGTGTTCCAGAAATTTGCATTATAATTTCCAGCAAGATCAGTAGCTAAAAATATTGAACCATATGGGGAGCACCAGATTGCCTGTTATTTTAATGAATAATGTATTTAGGAGGTAGTGGATATTGTACCCAAAGTTTTAAACTTTTGTAGAGAGTAAGATAACATCAATAATGTTGTTTTATAACTGATAAATTATACTTTTTGATAAAGAAATCAGTAATTGTTCATGTTTGCACCTAGCTCAACATTTTACTATTATGTTTTCCTTCCTGTTATAATAATTTGCAATAATCTTGTACATTTATCATATATATACACTGATAAAAGGGAAAATTAAAACAAATATTTTCAAAATTAAACATTTCTGTAAGAATAGAAGGGTGGAAGAATTGTAAATCTATATGAAAAGTAGTTTTAGCATTTAATTTTCATTTAATTCAATTTTAAAAAATCCAAAGTTATCCCTTTTATGACCAATCAGGTTCGTCAAAAAATGTTATATGCAGCTACTCGGGCAACGTTAAAGAAAGAATTTGGAGGTGGACATATTAAAGATGAAGTATTTGGAACAAACAAGGTGTGTATTCTATAGAAGCTAACTTAACCATTTAGAATACTTTATTGGCCAAGTGTGATTGGACACACAAGGAATTTGTCTTGGTGTAAATACTCTCAGTATACATAAAGAAAAGGTACATTCGTTAAGAATCAAGAATCATAACCTACAACACTTAATGATAGTCATACAGTACAATCAACAATCAAATCATACTAGGAAACAGTCAAGTGGGAGGGGATGGGTGATAAGGAGTGGTGAGAAGATTAACAGTAATAGTAGTGTACACTTTGTAAATAGTTGAACAGTGGTGAGGGAATTATTTGTTTAGCAGAGTGATGGCTTTCGGGAAAGCACTATTCTTATGTCTATTCTATTCTATTCTTGTTCTGGTGTGCAGTGCTCTATAGTGTCGTTTTGAGGGAAGGAGTTGAAACAGTTTATGTCCGGGATGTGAGGGGTCTGTAAAAAATTTTTGTAAGTGATAATCTAAGAAGAAATCAGTTGTATTTTCATGTGTTAATTTGATATTTTGGGGAGGGCAGAGAAACTTAAACCTGTTGAAATATTTTTGTTGGGAAGAATTTTGTTGTTTGTTTCTTGGTTTGTTTTATCTCAGAGCAATTTGAGTTTCCCTTATTTCCTTTCTTGCCACGTTGCCTTTTAAATGTCAGATGTTAGTAAAGCTGTTTTTGTATTCTGGGGCAGAGAGTCTATAAGATACTTGCTCCTCTGAGGTGGAGCATTTCTGAATGAGAGAGCGTGTCTGGGAACACTCATAAGGGCTGTAGGATTGCATCTTTAATTAACTGTAAAGCAGTATGATTCTGAACTGAACTGCTTCTGAAGAAAATGTTGCAATTTGAAATTACCAATCGTGCAAACCTAATGGCTCTGTGTTTTTCAGGATGATGTTTCATTAAATGGTTATCAGAAATATTTAATGACTCAATCTTCCCCTGCTCCTTTGACAACAGCTGAAGAAGAACTTCGACAAATCAAGATTAGTGAGGTACTGCATCTTGGTTTGGAAGCCAAACTCTTTTTAGAGAATTTAAAGCAAAGCCTGGATGTTAAATTTCCTACAGCCTGAAATGTTTTTTAACCTTTAAACTCTGTGTGTTTCCTTGTAAATACATTAAATAAGATTTATTTCTGACCAAATGTTCTTTGAATAGAAGCAAACCCCACTCTTCTGCAATCCAGTTTAGTGACTGTTTTGTTTTTAATTATGAGAATTCTTTTAAACATAAAGCAGATGGCCCTTCAAAATTATGACTACAATTGAGGATTCTTTTTTAAAAATAATTTTTATTGAAAATTAACTTTTAAAACCATTGAACGTGGTGATCTTTTTTGGCATGTATCTCAGCCTTTACATTATTGTATGAGCAAAAAGTCCACCCTCTTCTTAAGACGCCACTGCTGGACTCTACCCGGTTGGATAATTTCCAACCTGTCTCCATGGATTCTATCTTAGATTTTATGTTGCAATATAAACTCTTCTTAAATTCTATTTCACATTTTTTAGACTTCCTTTCATATCCCTCCATTTATAAATTTTTTTCCCATATTGCATGGAATTCTGAAGTGTCTCACTTCTTCAGTTCTAACATCATATTATCTAACTCAGTGCACTGAAAAAAAAATCTATTATTACTTCATCGTTCAGTATTCTTTTTAACTTCCATGTTTGGGCAATTGATAATCTTGCAGCTGTAATAACATGAATGA
Organism: Pseudonaja textilis; assembly: GCF_900518735.1. The sequence continues at coordinate 41,470,815 of NW_020769308.1, forward strand.
TTATATATATATATATGTGTGTGTGTGTGTGTGTGTGTGTGTGTGTGTGTATGTTAAGTTTTCGCGGGTACTTACATGTATGGTATTTAGCTTTGTTCGGGTATTTTCCCACATCATTATAGTTGTGCTTTTAAAGTTGTAGCAACGTTTTGGCAGAATCTCATCTGCCATCATCAGGCTTCTCTATTGTGTTCGTCTGTGAATCAGACTTTCTTGATTGGTCAATCAAGAGGCAGCACCGCAGCTGACCAGCCCAGCACACCAGCTCCCACCACCAGTTTTTATAGAGAGACAGCAGCTCCGATCACACACTGCTTGCACTGGCACGAAGCCGAAAGCACCAGCCTGAGGATGGCGAGTGGGACCTCGCTGAAACGTCGCCAAGATAATTTTAATCTTACACGGGAAAAGACCCGGACACACCTAGACCTACATACCTTTACCCATGAAAATCTACAAAAACAAATATATATAAAGATACATATAAAGATATATATAACGATATATATAAAGATATATGAATATAAATATAAATGAATATAAATATAAATATATATGCTTTTTTGAAATTCTCATTTATTATTCCCAATAAAAACATTTCTGGTGTATAATTTATTTTTAGGTCTAACATTTCTTCTCACCATTGCCATATTTTGTGCCAAAATTCTTGTATTTTCTTGCATTCCCACCACATATGATAATAGGTGCCCCATTCTTTCAAACATTTCCAGCATATAGGTGATTGAGAGCGCTCCATTTTGGCTAGACTGGTAGGTGGGAGATGCCATCTGTAAAACATCTTAAACAGGTTTTCTTTGTAGGATGTGGCTAATGTAATCTTTTTATTCTGATCCCAAATTTTCTGCCATTGATCCAAATTTATGTTATGGTCGAAATTTCTAGCCCAAGTTAACATTGGTTCTTTCACCTGCTCCTTACATTTTATAATCTAATAATTGTTTATTCTTATAATTATTTATTTGTTTCTTCTCTGATCCTAATAATATTTTGTCTAATATTGTATCTTGACAATTTATTCCCCATTCTTTCTTATCTCTTTCATATCTGGATTGTACTTGGAGATATGCCCACCATTCCAACGTTAAACCCTGCTGGTTAAGTTCCGATCTTTGTTTTAATTTTCCTTCATCTGTTAGGATATCTTTATATGTGATTGCCTTTTTCTGGTTGTAGAGATTTGGATATGATACAGCTTCTAAGGGGGAAAGCTAGCTTGGAGTTTCCATATAGTTTTGTGATCTTATTTTATTCCAAATTGAGATTAGGGTTTGTCAGATTTTATGTCTCAAAAAATATTGGCGTGTCATATGTCTACTGGGCCACAGATATGCACGCCAGCCCTGTTGTAGATTGTGCCCTTCTCAAAGTATTTCAAAAAGCAACTTAATTAATTCAATTTATATGATATAGTTATATTTCAGTACAGTACAGTTTTTCAACAATCACTTCTCAGGCTTCTAATTTCTTCTTTTGTGCTTTGGATGAAGCACAAATGTGCATTACATAATTGCCTTTTTGTGATTCTATTTTAAATTTTGTGTTCCAGGTAGAAACTGAAGTCAGTGTCAATACTAAACATCAGACTTTGCAAGGAGTTGCATTTCCAGTAGCTCAGGATGCCCTTCAGGCACTAGAAAAACTGAAAAACAAAGAGCTTAACTATGTACAGTTGGTAAGATAAATTAATTCCTTAAAATTCCATTTATCAGCATTGCATATTGAATTATAAGATCAATAGGGAACCCAGACATTGTACTCCAATGAAAGAAAACAAATCTCCCTTAGTCTTATTATTTAAGTGTTATTAGTCATAAAAATATTGAGGCTCTGGAAAAGAGCATAAAAGACCAAAAAAGATGATTAGAGGATAAAATATATGAAGGATAAAACATATGAAGAATGGCTGTAGGAATTCGGTATGTCTGGTCTAGTAAAAAGAAAGACTAGAGGTGACATGATAGCAGTGTTTCAATATTTGAGGGGCTGCTACAAAAAATAGGGGCGAACAAAAAACAATGGATGGAAATTATCAAGGTGAGAAGCAACTTAGAACTAAGGAGAAATTTCCTAACAGTGAGAAAAATTAACTAGTGGTTGCATTCAACAAAAAAATTTCCATGCTTCGTTCTACTTTAAAGCTCCTTTTGGATCGAGCCACCCTTTTTTGTCAGCAGAGTGAAAGTTTGAATTCCCTCCCCTCGTGCTTTATTATTTTAACTTTCATTCAAATCAAGAATATATTGTAGGGGTATTCAACCTTGGCAACTTTAAAACTTCTAGACTTCAACTCCCAGAATTTCCCAGCCAGCATTTCCAAGGTTGAACACCCCTGATATATTGTATACTTTTCTTTATAATCATTAATATTACATTTGTTCACAGCAAATTGATATGAACAATGAAATTATTGTCCTAGCCAGTGCACTTCCAACTGAATTAAAAGACTTGCCAAGAAGAATTCCTAAGAATTCTGCACGATACCATTTCTTCCTCTACAAACACTCACATGAAGGAGACTACTTAGAATCCATAAGTAAGTAAATACTTTCAGGCAGTCATGTAGATGGACAACTGAGTGATTAGAAGTTTTTTGGTAGGTCTTTGAGCCAGTAATTTGCATAATTGTAAAATGTACTTAATTTTTTCAGTGAATGGGGCCCTAGCCTAACTACCAAGCATCTGTGTAACAGATGAATTGTGTTCTCTGATAACAGCAACCTGCACTTCTCTGATAACAGCAACCTGCACTGTCCTGCACCTTACTGCTTAGGACAGAGGTGGGGAACCATGGCCCCTTTATGACTTGTGGACTTCCAACTCCCAGAATTGAAGCCCCAGGAATTCTGGGAGTTTGTCCACAAGTCATAAAAGGGCCATTGTTCCCCAATCCTGGCTTAGGGGAAAGGTCACATGATCCCCTTCCTTAACTTAGAAGTACTACAATAGAAGTACATAGCTACAAAGCTTGGCACACCAGTTCCGTGCTCCCCTCGCTTGCCAAAAGCACTCCTTAAAAATGCAAACAAACCTGCTTTCCAGCTCTGTCGCGTTTCTTCCCGCAGCTCAAGATGTTCTTTCATTGGATAAATAGAAAAGCTGGATTCCAAACAGCAAAAATGTGCAGGGAAACAAAAAACACTCATGGGGCTAAAAAAGAAAGTAAAACCAGACCTTCCAACTTCTCTCGAGAAAAAAGTAAGATTTCGTGAAATTGGAAAGGCTGATTTTACTTTTTAAGCCCCACAAATCTTTTTGATTTCCCTGCACATTTCTGCCAATTGGAATCCAGCCTTTCCATTTTTCCAGCGAAGAACATCTTGAGTTGTAGGAGAAATGTAATGGAGCTGGAAAGCAGGTTTGTTTGCAATTTTTTAAAAAACAAGTTTTATTCAGTTTTCCACATTTTAATGTCTCTTTTTAGTGAACAGCATTACAGTTTCACATACACATACAAATATGACCATGGTTACATATTCAACTTTTATATCCAATTCCTTATCTTAACAGTGCTTTTATACATTTTCTATTTTATTGTATTGTTCCAAATATTTATCTCATTATTTAAATCACTTATGATAACTTCATAATCATTATACTGTACTTTAGTACTTTTAACTGTCACATTTGTATATTTCATCTTAGATTCTAGTTAAAAAAGACACTTCTTCTATAAATTGGTTTTCCCCCTGAAATTTCAATATAAGTGCGCCACCTCTAAGTTACAAATTCATTTATTTTCACCCCTTTTAAATCTCATTAAAACATTTAACATTATTACCTAAAACATTAAACTTAATCATCCCTTTAAAGCTACATAGCATATATGAATCAGATTCTTCATGGTTTTTCTCCTTTTAAATTTCATTAAATCCCCCCCCAAAAAAGAGGACATATTAATCTACTCATTCAAACAGTGAAACAATCCTAAGCCCTAACATTAATTCCATTTCAGCTCTCCTCCTATATCATTTATTTCCATATATTTAATACACATATTCCATTAAATATTCCATTCATATTTAAACCAAAAAAGCCTACATTCCAATCTTAAAAATATTTCAATATATCTAATATACTTATTGCATTACTTGTTACAATTATCTCTCTACATAACGAGGAAGAGCATTAGATTCCATTATCTAAAAAATAACAATTGTGTTTTTCCATCTTGTTAGTCTATATGTTCCTATTTCATAACTATAAATTTATTTATATTACCCCCTCAATACCTTGCTGAATTCCCTTTCTATATAATAACCAGTCATTATCTGTGTCCAATTAAGCATTTCCCTGTTTTTTTACAATTCCCATATTTCTTTGTTCTCAAATCCTGTTTCTTGTCCCTTCTTTCCCCGTCTTTTCTCCTTTATTCTTTCACTCCAGTTTTTATCCCTCTATTTATCGCTTCCGTTCGCCCTTTGAATTTCTGCTGACTCTTTTTCTCTTTTTTAATTTTTCAGATATTCCCCTTTTATTTAATTTCTTAAATCTCCGGTATTTATTTCCAACTCTTTTCTTCTTTCTTTCAAGAGTTCTTTGTTCTCGATGGTCATTAAAGATGGCCCTGTCTATGATTTGCTCCACCTCCTCTTCTCCCTTTTGTCTTTGTTGTTCATATTCTGCAGTCGCATTTTCAATAAATTTTAAAGCAAAATCCAGCGATTCACCTCATTCTTTTAGTGTTTCTTTCGTTTTTCTGAGTTCCGTTTTTAATGCCAGAACAGAAATCGCCATTTTACAACTTTCTAATTCACAACTTAATCCAAATAGTATCTTTAAAGTTTATTTCCAACAGTCAACTTTTCTTCTTCTCAGGTTTTTAAGTCTCCGCTAATCCAGCGCCTAATCCATGTCAGAATCAGCAATTAATCCAAAGGCAGAATCTTCCTACTTCTTTCTTTGTTACAATGTTCAAATTTTTCAAAGTTCTTGCTTTATTGTATCAATTTCCATGCAATTTTAAGAAAGTTTTTTTTAAAAAAGAAAAACTAGTTGAGTTTAACTGAGATGGCACTCTTTATTATGCTAAATCTTCACTCCCTCTTTTCTTTTTTCTTCTCTATTATTCAGAGCTTTTTAAACCACAATTTTCCAATGAGAAAAAAATCAAATCCAGTTGATATTAAATTTCCTCTTTAACAGTCTATAGTTCAGCTTTATTAGTGCCAATATAGAATCAAAATATGCTTATCCAAGTTGATTATATAGTTCCTTCTACAGCTTCTACCTTTTGTGGTTTCAAAGCCCCGACTCTGTTAAAAGCAATTCACACCTTTTTTTTCTCTTTCTCTTCGCTGCTTAAATCCTTTCTTAAAGATTCTTTGAAATGCTAATTCTGGGGTATCTTCCATTTGATTATATCGTCCCATTCCTCCTGCTGTTTGATTCTTTCTCCTGCACAGTCTTATTCCAGTCTAATCTTCTCCTTCAGGGTGGCCATTTTAGACCACCGCTTCAGATGTCTTTGGGAGGGAGCAATTGCCAAGCCGGGGAGGGGATTTGTGACTCCCCTCTACCCAGCTGATGGTCTCCCCTTCCTCCGCCACCCCTGCGAGGCATAAGCTGCCCCGAATCCAAAGGATTTGTGCTCTCCATTGCCGAAGCATGAACCAAAGCTGCGCACGGTCGCGGTCAGTGGTCCATCTTTGGGGAGGCTCAAAACAGGACAGGTTGGTTTGCAATTTAAAGGAGTGCTTTTGGCAAGCGAGGGGAGCAGGGTGGTGGCATCCCAATCTCTTTAGCTCCGCAGTGGTGCAGTTTGTGAAATTTGGGTGGGTTCTGCGCTCCAAGCAACAGGGCAAGGCTTTGGGGAGGGGAGACCAGCTTGGCACTTCTCCGGCCAACTGGACAAGGGCTTCAGCACCCAAGGCCACACAGGAAGCGGGTGTAGGTGGCGCAGGGCTCTGAAACGCAGCACCTAAAGTTAACAGTTAGTGACTGGAAGGAGAGGAAAGGACCGAGCAGCTTGACACCTAGGAAGAGCAACATGGGATCTCTCAGTGGGTCAGAGGAGGCCTTGGATAGTCGGAAGCACTAGGCCTCCCATGGCCTTCTCCACCCCAAGTTACCTTGCGCAATTACAACCCACGCATTTGATTAGTGAATGCATGGGCTAAAGCAAGGAAGTTTTCACATTCATTTTACGTGATTCACTCCAACAAATCCTCTGGTTACGAATGTAAGGATCCATTCCATTCATAACTTGATGATTCCCTCTATATATTTTGCTTCCATACAGGTTTCATTTTGTTGTATCTTTATCTTCATTTATCCCCAGTCAAATTGTAGGCCTCAAAAGATTAATATCCTCATCCCCATCTTTTAACTATATTTTATCTTGTTTTGGATTTCTGTTTCTAAGATATTTGTTATGATTTTAATATTTTAATGCTGGAAGCCACCCAGAGTCATTCATTATAAGATGAGGAAAAAAAGAGAAAAGAAAGTCCTTAAAAATTTTTTTGTGTGTTACCTGTTTGGCTATTTAGCATTTCCTAATCTTGTGATACTTACAGGTTTTGTTTAAAAAATTGCAATAACAAATCACTACTTGAATTACTTTGCAGTTTTTATCTACTCTATGCCTGGTTTTGTGTGCAGTATACAAGAAAGGATGCTTTATTCAAGCTGCAAGAATCCTCTCCTAGAAATTGCAGAAAGACAGCTGTGGATACAAATCATTAGAAAGGTAAGACTGTAATTCCAGGCACTCTACCTCTTGACTTGACAGACCCGAGATAAAGTTCTCTGCAGATGATGTCTTTTCTTACAAAAAGAGGAAGAGTTTAAGATAACATTCAGTAGATTTATTATTGGATCCAAATGACTTTTGCAGAGAATAAAAATGGTTGCTACCATGTGTCACAAACATTTGCCCAGGAGTATTAAGCTATTTCACGTCACTGTGAGATAACATTTTCAGTATATGATATCAAATTATTAAACAATTCAGACACTGTGAGATAACATTTTCAGTATATGATATCAAATTATTAAACAATTCAGACAGTAGTAGGGTGATTCAACAATATACTTGATTATACAATTCTCAAATTTTGTTCCATTTTCTGATGTAATACATTAGAGATTTAGGAAATATATTAAGATGTATATTTGTATATGATATATATGATGTAAATATAGATGTAATATATTAAGAGATACAGGGGGAAAAACTTTTAAGCGTATAAAAGATTGTCTCTGATGTCATCCATATTCATGTAATTTAGGGCTGAACAAAGTTTTGTGCTTAGGAGCTACAAGTTTTCTTCAAATTATTTTTGGAGGTATTAGGGATGGAGCATTATCACCCTTGTTTATGGAAATCAAATGGGGAAGTCAAAGATAGCTTACTTAAAAGTTTTGTACAACTTTATTTTCTCACAACAAACAAATCAGAAATAGCAACAATGGTCTGTGATTTATGAATAAATTCTGAAAATGTGGAAGTGAGGGTCCTCTAATTTTTTTAAAAAAAGATTGCAGACCATGAGTTGCCCACCCAATATAAGTCAGACTGGAGTAGTTTTTAGTCAACCATGTTTCAATGTTGGTCTGAGTTTGTCAGATAGGCATTTGCCTAATGTATATTAAATTCATAGTTTTCTGAAAGATGTTTGTCACTGCCATAACCATAGCCATATTTTTTTAATTACTAATCCAGCCTACATCCCCTACCAAGTTTCTGCTAGTGTCTCATCCAATAACCTGATCTATACCTGTTAGCTTTTGGATATCAGCTGAGCTAGACATTATTTGACAATGCTTTCAATATGGAGGAATAAAATCCTTCACAGCAGGATATGGAGTTCTTGTACTTTCCTTCATTAGGGGGTGGCTTAATTATACAAGCTAATAAATTTTAAAGATACTATATGGAATTGATTTTAGTAGCTGTAGGAGTATTTCATTACACTCACTAGACTGTAAGTTTATCCTTTTAAAACTATCAAATCTAACTGCAATAAAATAATCCTGAAATGGTAAGAAAATTCAGCATTTCTTATAATTACATATGTACATACATACATTACATACATATACAGTACATATATGAAAATAATGCTTAAAATGGTCATAGGTGGCTTTGCTGAGTTCAACTATCAGGTGACAGATTTGATAAGATTTTTAAAGTATATAAAGTGGTAAGTTCAAGATTTTTATCTTTAATAGTTATATGTATGCTGGATGGAGCCTTTCTCAAACTTGGATTGTTATCTCCCCCTTTCATGACAGATTGAAATAGATGATGGAGATGAACTAACTGCTGAATTTCTCTATGAAGAAGTCCATCCCAAACAACACGCGCACAAACAAAAATTTGCTAAGCCAAAAGGACCTGTAGGAAAAAGAGGAATCCGAAGGTTGATCCGAGATCCAGTTGAAACTGAAACACCTGTTGACTAGACATTTATTGGGTAGAAAAGCAAAGCAGCATAATAGGAGGGAGTGGAAGAGTATGAATGCGTATGAATCTTTATAATGAACTGCAAGCGTTCTGTGTTGTTTTCCAATGGAAAATAAGTTACTTTCTATTGCACTTACCTGGCTATACCACTATAGATCTTATAAGGTCCAAAGACTGTGCTTGTAGTGTATGTGTTCAAAAGAAAAATACAACTTTGAAGAATATTTTGTCCTAAAAATCTTAACTCTTACTTTTATAATAGACACATGGCTATTCTTCATTCTCTCTTAGTAACTTCATAAAATGTACTTCGATCATTTACCTTGTGTATCTTAAGTAGACCATGTCTCTGAAAATGATAAAGAATAAGCCTTGCTTCTTTTCATAATTTCTTTGCTCCTATTCTCCAGGCTTGTATGTACATTTTGTACCACAGCTAAAATGCTTAGAGCAAGTTCCAGTAAATTGGAATGTACGAGACCAGTTTATTTGCTCTAGGGATGCAACTCTAGTTTTCATATAACTGAATAACAATGCATTTATTGTTTTTCTGAAAGAGCAATTGTTTCAAAAATTCTGACTTACAAATTTTATTTCTGCTTAAGGAAAATGCTACTCATTAGGATGATTCTGTCATCAATATGCTATTAAAGAACACAATACACTTTCCTATTCCCAGTAAATGAATTCAGTTTCTCTACAAAAATTGATACTTTGTCAGTTAGTTCAACATTATTAAGCAAGAAAAAATGTGAGTTCTAATGCATTTCTAGTATCTTAAGAAAACAAAAAATTATCATTGTTTCCAAGTGTCTCAAATTGTGAAACTAATTGTGATTACTTTAAGTTCAAACAAATCCTTTGATGCTACAGAACATTGTTCCTGTAAGCAATCTTTCTTATTAGTGATTTCCAGATAAAGGAACATACATACATGCCCATTAGAAATTAAAGCCCCAAACTTATTATAGAGGGCCAAATTCACAAAGTATCCATTCAAAATAAAAATATTGATTAATGTAATCTTAATGTATGGGTTGCTTATAGGAAGCAATGCTCCTATATCCATTGGCTTTTGCTTCCTTGTAAATATGCAGGTTTTATATTTATTAAATAAGCATTTTATATGCAATGAATGTGAGAAATGTGTAAGGTATATGTTCAAATTCCAATTTCTTTTCTCCTTGTCCCTATATAAAATATATATCAATAAATTCAGTAAACTGATTTTTATTTTATTTTATTTATTTATTTTGTCAAACCATTATTAGATAACAGGTATAAGTATAAACATGGTTATAAATACATGAAATGGATACGAATAAGAAAAAAAAGAAACAATAGAACAGGGACGGTAGGCACGTTTTGGTGCGTTTATGCACGCCCACTACAGACCTCTTAGGAAAGGTCAATAGTAGACAGTCTAATGTTGAAGATTTTGGGGTTTGGGGAAGAAACCACAGAGTCAGGGTATTCCAGACATTGACTACTCTGTTGCTGAAGTCGTAGTTCCTGCAATCAAGTTTGGTGCATTTTATCTTTAGTTTGTATTTATTGTGTGCTCTTGTATTGTTTTGGTTGAACCTGAAGTATTCATTGATAGATAGGACATTGCAATATATAATTTTATATATTATACTTAGATCAAACTGAAAGCGGCAGTTCTAGGTTGTCTAGGTCTAAAATTTCAAGTCAGGTGGCATAAAGTATTCTGCTACGAGTAGAGAAGTGGAGGATTCTTCTCGTAAAATATTTCTGGACTTTCTCAATTGTATTAATATCAGATATGTAATGCGGGTTCCAGACTGATGAGCTGTATTCAAGTATTGGTCTAGCAAATGTTTTATATGCTCTAGTTAGTAGCATGATATTACCGGAGAAAAAGCTATGCAGGATTAGGTTAACAACTCTTAATGCCTTTTTGGCTATGTAGTTACAGCGGGCTCTAGTACTTCGATCATTTGAAATGAGTACTCCAAGGTCTTTGACAAAGTTTTTGTCATCAACAAGGTCTTGACTATTCAGCTTGTTTGTTTTTTTTTTGCCAATATGTAAGATAGAGCATTTATTTGTTGAGATTTGAAGTTGCCATTTGTTTGACCATTCTGATACATAGTCGAGGTCTTTTTGAAGGGTAGCAGCATTGTCAGTGGTGTTGAATAGCTTTACATCATCAGCAAAGAGAACGCAGTTGCTCTTAATATGATCACAGAGGTCATTTATGTAGAGTATGAAGAGAGTTGGTCCTAGAACACTGCCTTGGGGGACACCACTGTTGACAGGTACAGGATTTGATAGGATGCTCCCACTTTTGACCTTTTGTTGCCTGTTTGACAGGAATGCTTCTACCCAGTTATGCAGGTATCCAGAGATATCATAAGACCTTCGTTTTAGGAGTAGTTTGTCGTGTACCACTGAATCTAAGGCTTTACAGAAGTCTATGTAAATTGCGTCAATTGCTTTGCCCTGATCGAGTTGTGTAGTCCGTATGTTTTTACAGTGCAAGAGTTGCAGGTTGCAGGACAGATTAATAAATAAGGTTTAATTTGAATGAAGAGAGAATCATTTGTGAATCAGCACTGATGCTCTCCTTATTTTAAACACGTGCTTGGTGATAAAATAGATTTTCAGTTAATTTATAAAACTAGTTCTGTAGAAAACAAACTGCCAGTATTTCTGCAGTTTTTCACAGTATATGCTGTGGAATGCAACATTACAGTTTCAATGACAATAGCATCAATTATTAATAATAGTGACAGGGTTGTTTATTTTTCTAATAACATACCTTATATTTTAGGGGGTTTTGCCCATAATAATTACCGGTATTCAAAAACGGCATCAGCTAGAAAAAAGGGAAGTGTAGTAACTGATCCAAAGCAAATAAAGATTGCTTGTGAAGCAAAAAATACTCGTCTACCTGAAAATAAGCAGTTTTGAATTCATTAGTTTATTTCCTAATTGTGCATTTCATTTCACAATAAACTGATTAATTAGTGATTGAAAAGGTGCTTGCTATTGTATTCTTTAAAAATGCATAATGTGGTATAGGAAGAAAGGTAAGCTGAATTGTGCAATCATTATAAATAGTTAAATAATTAAATAGATGAGTGCTTAAGGATGTGAATGAGGAAAACAATACCTGCCCGCTGTCAGCCTTCCAAGTAACATGTCCCCTGAATAAAGACCCAAGGCTTTAAATAAAGATCTTTCTTTAAAATCTGTTTATTAGGAACATATCAAGTTGGAAAGGATCTGATGTAATTCTGACTCTGGCTAGATCCTGGAATTACACCCAATAAAAGCAAAAATGTGAAACTCTTCACACACACACACACAAGTCACAATCTCCAATTCACAGTCCTATCAGCCTGGTGACTCCAAACTCCACTTTCCTCCAGCTGTAGGCATCTTCTCTGTTCTCACGGGAATTCCAGGAGCTCCTTGTAGTCCAAATGGCCTCACCCTGAAGTGGAAGTGTCCTAAGGGGCAATTAAAAGCAGTTTTCCACTCATCTCCTTTTATCCGCACTCGGTAGTGTGCCTCTTGGAGATCGAGTTTAGTAAATACTTTTCCTTTTGCCGGGTGCCCCAGCGTATCTTTCATGAGGGGCAAAGGATAGTTATTGTGTATGCACACAGCATTAATTCCTTTAAAATCCATGCAGAGCCTCATCCCGCCACATCTTTCTTTTCCTTGAATAACATAGCAGCTACCTTGGATGTTATAAAATAATATAGAGCAACTGGTGGCAGCACTCCTGGCTTGCAAGGGGGCGGATGCAGGCACCAACAGCAAGCAGACCAGGAGCAGGAGCAGCTGGCCCTGGGCCGCGGCAAGCAAGCGAGGGAAGCGGGGAGTCACAAAGTCAGCAACTTACCAAATATTATGCAGTCAAGAGAGGAGTCAGGGCAAGTAGGCAGGCAGGCAGGCAAGCAAACAAGCAAGAAAGTGGCAATGACAACAAGCAAGGAGCAGGAACCAGAGCACAAAGAACCGTTAGGCGGTACACATGACTCTGGAGGCGGGAGAGACAGATGGGGCGGGGCCAGCTAGTGAGGCAAAAAGTTACAGTTTTTGCAAATAGGATGGAGGTCAGTGTGATCTACAGACCTGAAAATCAGCTGGGAGGCACGCATGCACGGTGGAGCGGAGTTGGGCTGACCGCTTGCATGCCTGCAGAGGGCTCTGCATGCCACCTGTGGCACGTGTGCCATAGGTTCGCCATCACAGATATATACTACTATTTTCCCTGTATATATTTTCCCATTTTATTGATATTTTTTCTCATTATCCATCATCTCTTAACCTTTTTGGAAATCCCATTGTTTATTGTTTTTAATCAACCTTTTATTTCTCTCTTGGAATCTTGTATTATTTGGGGGGCGGGGGGGAACCTACTAATATTCCCGTTCTGTGAGTGCCCTTTGTCTCTTTCTTCTGTATTATTTGAACCCCTATCAACAAAACTTCTTTTTAGTTTTTCTAAAAAGAGATATATTCCTTTTCTCTCTATTCTGTTATAAACTTTTAGGGGGTTATATAATTGTCTTCTACTTATTATATTTTACTTATTTCTCCTCTTTGTTTTTGCGTCTCATTTTGATTTTTTCCTTCTGCTTTTTCTAATTTCTCACCTATTTCTTGAATATCATGTTTTTTCCCTCCAATTGTTGAGTAGCTTCTACATTCAATTCTGTATCTTTAAACCATCCCCTTGTCTCTTTATTATCTTTTAAAAATTCACACACACCTTTTAACATAAACAATAATTCTCCATATAACTCTATTGTCTCTTTGAAATCCATTTTATAGAACCCCTTATTTTATGATTTACAGCCTTATATTTTCCCAATTATATATGTCCCAATTGTCCATATTTTAGAGTCTTATTTAGCTGTGCTTTTCTCTTCTCTTCTGACACTTTGTCTCGTAGGATATTCTGTTGAATGACATTAATAATCCATCCAAATTCACAGACCCACAGCAAGTTAAAAATTACAGACCTATATCCCTATTAAACTCAGATTATAAAATTTTTGCTTCAATTTTGGCAGAAAGACTGAAAAGATAAACAATTTTATTCATTCTGATCAAAATGGATTTCTGCTGAAGAGACAAATTAAAGGCAATATGAGAATAATTTGGGACACACTGGAATACTATGAGGCACATCCCAAAAAGCAAAGGGGTTTGATGTTTTTAGATGCACAAAAAGCTTTTGATAATGTGAATTGGCGTTTTATGCTGCTACAATTGAACCAAATGGGCTTTGGTAAAAAATTTACTCAAGCCATAGAAACAATATATTGTAAACAAACTGCAAAGGTTATGATAAATGGAGAGTTAACAGACTTTATAGATATAGGAAAAGGGACTAGACAAGGCTGTCCACTGTCTACAATTAAGATGAATGTATTGCCTAGAATCTCATATTTATTCCAGACAATTCCAATCAGACTAGGAAAAGATTTTTTTTAAGATCTAAATAAAATAGTGCTAAAATACATTTGGCAGGGGAAGAAAGCAGGAATAAAACTTAAATTGCTACAAGATGCAAGAATAAGAGGGGGATTTGCTTTGCCCAATTGGGAATTATATTACCAGGTGACGAGTTTGATGTGGGGAAAGGAGTGGATATCACTAAGGAATACTAGACTTTTGAATTTAGAAGGACATGACTTGCTGTTAGGGTGGCATGCCTTCCTCTGGTATAAGGGAACTAAAACGCAGGGGTATTTTAGAAGAAATTATATTCGAGAAGCATTGTTTTTAAACTGGAAGATAAAAAAACAATATTATTTAAAAATTCCACTATGGTTATCTACTATCGAAGCTTTTTCCTATTCAATAATATATAAAAAGGAACAAACAGATATGGTGAGATATTGAATGAAAATTTTTTTGACAGGTACTGATGAAAAAATAATTTTAAAACTTTATGGACATTTGCTGGAGTTTAAATTAGAGGAAGAACAAGTAAAAGAAACAATGATTGTGTGGGGGAAAATTTTGGATATGGATTGACCTAGATAAATGGCAAAAATAGTGGTCTCAAAATTATAAAATGACAATGTCAACGGCATATAAGAAAATTTGGATAAGATGTTTTACAGGTGGCACTTACCTCCAATGAGAATGAAGAGAATCTTCAAAAATAAATCGGATAAATGTTGGAAATGTCATCAGATACCTGGTTCATATTACCATATGTGGTGGACATGCTCAGATGCAAAAAGATATTGGACTATAATCCATACATGGTTGGAAAAAATGATAAAACAACACATAAACTTTAAACCTGAGATATTCTTATTGAGAATTATACTGGAAATATACAGTAAAGAATTTAAATATTTGATTGTAAATGTTTTAACAGTGGCTAGAATTGTATTTGCTAAGAATTGGAAAAATGAAAAAATACCTATGCAGGAGGAAATTATTAAGCAAATCATGGACTGCGCCGAAATGAGTAAATTGACATTTGAAATTAGAGAACAAGACAAAGAATTTTATATGATATGGGATTTATTTTATCAATGGTTAGATAAAAAAACATGGTAAAGAAATAGATTAGGAAGCTTTACAATAAAAGTTAATAGATTGATATAGAATACAATATAAAATATATAACCATTTGGATGAATGTATAAGATTAAACCATAATGAAATGTAGAATATTTCGTATAGAATGATGGAAAAATAGTTTAGTCAAATGAATGATTAATAATTGATATTACATAAGTACATGTTAGATTGATAAGGTGAGAATTTATACAACTTGCGAGTAATGGTAAAAAAAAAGGATAGCACAAAAGATTGTAACCAACTGACACACTGTATGTATATAATTGAAAGATGGTTTTATGTTTTTATGTTTTGTTTGTATGTTTGTTGTAAAAAATAAAAAACTTTACAAAAAAAAAATAATCCATCCAAATTAAATCCAATAGTCCAAGTCCAAATTAGTCCACTAGATTCCTTCAGTCTTTCAAATCCACAATCCAATAGCCAAATTTAATTAAGTTTAGTTATTTGCAAATTAGTTCCTTTTATAAATCTTCCAAAAGGCAAGAAAAAAAGCCTCAGTAAATGTTCTCAAATTATCCAAGTCGTCAACAGTAGAGTCAAGGTCAGGCCATCCTCCAGATGTTATTGCTTCTATTCTGCCTATTAGGCTTTGTGTGTATTGAAATAACTTTTACTAAGCATGCTGTGGATTAGTACTTTTCTTCTTCCAGTAGATGGCTCTCTTATCCAAAAGCCAATGTTGAATAGTCTGTCAAAAGCAGCTGATTTTCCGATTAAATCCAGGGGGTTTAAAAATACAAATAAACCAGATAAATTCTCCCAGAAATTGCTTTTCAGATTATTTGAGATTTTTCCAAGCTTTCTATATTTTATTAGCTTCTATTGGGCTTCTTTTACCTCTTTGTTCTCAGTTTTTTTTCTTTGTGTGTCAATTCGCCACTATCTTAAGCTTAGGAATTACCTTTTAATATTCTTGTAGTTACTTCAAATCTTTAGGGTAAAAGTAATTATCTCACCCAGTTTCAATTCTCTGTCCATATACTGCCCCAGCACAAATATTGTGGTCCCGGTTGTCCCAGCTTCATGACTGCCAAAAATGGCAGTTATGCCTGCTGTTTGGAAAGACCTAACGAGGAAATTGTGGGTTTATTGTGATCAGTGAAGTGCCTCTCCTTCCTTCACCGCTCCTCCAAGGCAGCTATGAGGGTCTCCCGACAGAGGTTACCAGCTGGATTTTGTGAGCTCAGCAGAGCCCTCTATTTTCCAGCCATTCTCGCCGCGACATCAGCCGGAACTATCAGGATAACAATCCTTGAGTTAATACTATAATCCTTATAATAAACCTTTACTAGGATCCTTTTAATAAACTTTGTGAGATAATCCATAAATAATAAGGCTCTCGCCTACTTTAGCATCAAACCTACAATGAAACTTTTGCTAGGCTAAAATGAAGCAAATAAAGACAGTTTCCTCTCAGCTATCCATTCAAAGCAAATCTTCCAATACTGAAGAGTCTTGATAGCTTCTCCAACCTTAAACCATTTTTTTTCATTCTTAGCAATCAGAAACAAAGTTACATAAGATTATAGTAAAAACTGACTCTAAAGGTGAAATTAAGAAACCGTTTTAAGAAATATGCTAAGGAAAACCAGACTAGAAAAGAGACAATGTTTTTGAAAATAAATTATATTTGGTTTAGAATATATAATAGAAACATACATGATTTTAAAAATACAAGATTATATAATCTTTGTTGCAGATATCATTTTGGTATTCCTGAATACATTTTTATCACTATATTGTAGATCCTAATTTATGAATAGATAGAAGGGCCACAAACCTTATTGTGTTCATTTAAAAAAATACTGATTAACCATCATAGAGGAACACAAATATTCAAGTCAAGATATAAAAACAGGTTTATTTAAACATCAAGTTAAGATACAGAACTGACCTTATCCGATCAACATTTCTTTTAATTGTTCTTTGACCTGAAACAGAAGGAATATAAAATTCATGCTGGCAAATTTAAAAAGTGTGTGTGTGTGTGTGTGTGTGTGTGTGTGTGTGTGTGTGTTGCATCACTATATTTAAAATTGTTACCCTTTCAATATCTGGCCTCCGGTTCTTCTTCTCATGCAGACACGGGGCAGCAATTAAATACATTTGTTCAATCAACGTGATGTTCCAATTGCTGATTTTTTTATCAACATAATCTTCAACAGTCTTTTCTTCATCTTCAATTTCCTCTTTGATGGACAGCTGATTGGAGCAGCAAAGTATGAGAATAATATTACTTCATAATATAGGAATTCCATAGGGAAGGAAGAAAAACAAATTGTTCTTGTGAATTGATTAAAAGGAATAAAGCAAGCACGGGTTGTATGGTAGGATGGGGCAATGGGAGAGGTCATATGTTTGTATCACCCTATCTATAGGTCATCTTGTACATTCATTCCAAGAAGGGCTGTTGAGTGCTCCTACCCTATGAGGTTAAAGGAGTAGGAATCCCTATATTATAGAATGCAAATAACAGATTTCCATGTTATGTTTTGCTTAGATCCTGATAGAACTTTTTCTATCCTAATTTTCACAGTGTTACAGTTCCCATCTTCTGGAAGAATATTTTGAAGTTAAATAGACAATTGTATTTCAATCACATTAAACATTTGGTTATCTGAACTTGCATATTCTTATGAGAATAGATTACACTGGAAGGGACCTTGGAGGTCTTTAGTTCAGGCCCCTGTTCAAGCAATACCAATTTAGATGACTGCCTGGACCAGAGGCCACCAACCGGTAGTCCGCACGAGAAAGTTTTGGTAGTCCGCAGCACACCTGTGCCTGCAACAGGGATGATACCAGTGGCGGATGGACTGATGCGTGCGGGGAGGGTAATGCGCAGGAGATCAAGGCACTGGAGCCCTTCCCGGGTGTTCCCTAGCCTGAGAGGGGGTGGGGGGGAAGGAACCTTTGAACTGGTGTTGCATCCTGCCTCTGCGCATCGAGGAGGCCGAGCGGCAGCCAGCAATGCCCTCAAGTGAAGATGTTGCGAGGGGGATGCTCAACCCCCTCCCCTCAGGAGCCACAAAGTGCTCATTGCCTCTCTGATATCCGCCAAGACTCCTCCCACCGTGCTTCTCTTCACCAGAAGTGCTCACACACAGAGGGAAGGAGGCAGCTTGGCAGAGGCCAAAGGGGTGGTGAGCGCCCCTACAAGGTCCCTTCCAACTCTGATTATCTGTTATTATTCCTTGATTCATATTCAGATACTTCTTAGGTTTCCAAAAGGAACCAAGAAACTGCTTTATTCTATGACTTGATACTTCTGGTCCTACTAAAGAATTCATAGAAACAAACTGTCACACTAGTTTTTATACTTGCATCGATCTAACTTTAAAATAAATCAGCATAAGGACAAGAGTATTCTTTTTAATTCTCCGATACTGATATTACAAATATTTGCTGTTCACTTCAATAATCATCACCCTGAATTCTGTTTTAACTACAACTTGTTAAATAAGCCACAAGCAAATCATAATACAGCTTAGGGCAATATGTGAATTTGGCAAATGTTAGCTTCTACCAGAATCTGCCAAACCAACCGAAACAGTAGACCAGCCTTCCTTAGCCATGTGCCCTCCAAAGATGCTAAACTTCAGCTGGCATGGCACTGGCATAGCACTGAAACTGACAAATGAAACTATATATATAAAAACATACTAGTAACTGGGGATCCCGATTTTCATCCATAGGACTAAGCCCAGTTATTATTTCAAGTAATACCTGGAAACAGATGAAAATTAATAAGTGAAATACATGTCACAAGTTTTCATCAAATATCACTGTACAATAAACAATATAAAAAGGTAACTATTTTATTTCATGAGGGACACTCAATTACTTTAGCAACAAAGTGAGCAAGCTTTTATACAATTCCATAAAGATCAAAAAGTGTACTAATGAATATATGAACAAACTGCATTTTCAAAATCTCTGTCTGGCTATCACTAGACATAGGATTACATCAGAAACTTTTCAAATTCAGCATTTTATAGAATTTGAAGCCTTTTCACAATTAACAAATATTTAAATAAGTAATATCTGATAACTACCTGAAAAAGAAATAGATATTATTGGACTGCTGTATCCCCTCTGATCACTAGGAGTCTGGCTCTTAGGAAAAACTCTGGCTTGAGATAAAATAATGGGCAATACCCACTAAATCTCATTCATAACTTTCTTCGTGAAGAAAAATGAAGTCTGTCTTCAAAAGCAGAACAATTGAACAACAATTGAGACACTGGCATTACAGGAAACTTGGGAGTTAAATTTAGTTGTGCATTGGACGATCCCAAAGTTGGAAAACAAGGTACAGTTTGTGAGCTAACAATTTTTCATTAGGCAAGATGGTTTAAGAAACAGAAAGGGAGCAGAAAAGGAAAATAACCCTCATTTATGATTTATTTTAAAAAATAGCAACTTACCACGCCAAAACTGAAAATATCCGATTTAGGAGTTATCTCCCCTCTTAATGCCTCTGGAGCCATATAAGCTGCTGTCCCAACTATTCTATCTGTTAGAATAGTGTGTGTAAATTTTACCGATGCCCTTGCAAGCCCAAAGTCAGAAAGTTTTGGCACAAATGATTCTGTTAGTAAGATATTTGCACTGGGGAAAAAAACAGTAAGCTAAAAGTTATTGTGATGACCCATAGTCTCTCAAAATAACCCAAAACATACGTTAACTAATCATAAACTCCAGGAAAATAACCGAGAGTGCATGGGAAGAATGCCAGCAACGATAAACCTCTTTCAAAGTAAACACTAAACTTTGACTCCAGCAATTCTAACTGCATAGTTACAAAGTTATATACATAGCTCCCAGCTGCAAGCCACAAGGAGGTTCATGGTAATCTCCTCTTGAGTAGACTTCGCTTTTCCCTGATCCTCTCCTCCCTGCGTGACCTAGGATGGATAGGGGATGGGCCTGGATCCTCCTCTGACTGCTCATCCAGCCTCTGCCCTTCCACCACCTCTAGAGCCACACTCCGACTCCCTGTTGGCTGTTCCTCCTCTTCCTCAGAGTCAGTCTCCACCAGGGGCATAACAGTTATGTTTTGCCCTCTTCCTGAAAGAGGGACAATATATCAAACAGAAATAACAGCTGGTGGAATCCAAATGGTGGGGAACCTGTCTGGAACTCAGTTCACAAGGAACTCAAAGGAAAAGGGTAAATCTTATAGCCCTTTTTATCCCACTCCACCACCCTTTAGAATGCTTTGTACAGGAATTAATTTTACAGATTCTACCTTTTAATATCTCGATGAATGTGGTTATTTTCATGCAAGAAAGAGATTCCATTTGATGCCCCGTACGCAATGTTGCATCTTGTTTTCCATGGCATTGGTGAAGAGTTTTCCTTTATAAACAGGGAGAATAGAAAAGTTTCAGCACTTTATTGGGATCACTTATTTTATTCAATAAAATTAAAGTAACAAAAGAAGAAAAACAAAGTTGAGAGCATTCCATTCCCAAGATCCATTAAAGCTACAATAACTTCTGATATTTTTTTTCAAGATAAGTTGCAGTTTATAATAAATTTGGATCTTATTTTTTCATGTCACCGATTCCATGAAATGAAAGGTCATATTTGGCAATTTGGAAAAGAAGTATATCTCTATCTCATTTTTATATTTAAATATCAGCTGTCGTGAATATATCTCATTTTAGAGATTTCTGTTTTATAAAAAGTGCACTGTCTAAATTAACACTGTAAATCACTCCTTTCATATCTGCTGAGGCTGATCATTAGTAATTTCTGTATGATTCTTATGAACAGAATATACAGTTATTAACATCTTATATCTTAACAAAGCAAAGCCTTTTTGCACTGAAAACTCCAATATTAACTTATACACTTAAAATTCCTAACTGGTTATTTATAATTATAAACTCCAATCTTTAAAGTTTATCCTTAATTTGTTCAATTAGTATTAGCAAGATTAGTAGTCACTAGTCAAAGAAAACTGTTCATGTTATAATGAACTTTTTGACTACAGAATTTATGAATTACAATACAGAATTTATGAATTACAATTACAATAGGTAGTCCTCAAGTTACAACTATAATTGAGCCCAAAATTTATGTTGATAAGTGAGGCATTTGTTAAGTTAATTTTGCCCCATTTTATTACCTTTCTTGCTTCGGTTGTTAAGTGAATCATTGCTGTTAGATATGTTAGTAATTGGTAGTTAAATGAATCTGGCTTCCCCATTGATTTTGCTTGTCAAAAGGTCACAAAAGTTGATCATGTGATCTTGGGACACAGCAATGGTCATAAATATGAACCAGTTGCCAACCATCTGAATTTTGATCACATGACCATGGGGTTGCTGGAATGGTTGTAACTGTGAAAAATGGTTATGTCATTTTTTT
The DNA here is from genome assembly GCF_900518735.1 of Pseudonaja textilis. Next base: position 41,492,209 of record NW_020769308.1, read on the forward strand.
CAGTGCCATTGTAACTTTGAATGGTCACTAAACAAACTGTTGTAAGTCAAGAACTACCTGTATTTTATAGCCAGTAAAAGAAAATTTGGAAATACATTAAAAAGTCTACTTTAGGAAAAACAATAAAACATACTTTAGCATTACATGAATAATATGGCTAAGATATATACTTTTCCCATTAATTCGAATAACACTGAATGAAGAGCAGAACTCTATTAAAGTTTTTTATGCCTTAAAGTACTATGTTTTTCCAACAGACGCTATACTTTAAGCTAAGAACATTTTGCTCCTATTCAGGCACAACAATCTCTAATTATTTTTAAAGATAGTGAAACATCTGATATACCCATTCTAGCTGTACTAAATAACACTTGTAACACTTTAACATTATGTCTTCAAAGGCTACAGATTTTTCTGAAATCTTGAATTGATTCATAAAACATTTATTAGTAATACAAACACGAATTAATCTTATGTAGAGAAATGTTACAATATTAAACAAGTTTTTCTAAAAAAAAAATCGAGAAATACTTGACAATGTACTAGAAAAACAATCTTAATAAGCCATATGATTTCTGGTTTTCACTGTTAAATTTTTAAATAGTTAAATATTTAAAAAGCATGATCCTGCATGAATAGTCAAGTTTTATACATTTAGACCTGAATACTAAAGAAAGCACTTACCAGGCAAGCTAATCTATCAAGCAAGGAGCCGTTGGGCATATAATCATATACTAAGCAAGGCTGATCAAAATTATTTGAAAAACCAAGCAATTCTACTAAGTTTTCATGTTGGCATCTGTAGACAAAAATAGATACGTTTTATATTGTTGGGGTTTTTCTGTTTTTCAATATGTACCATTCTGAAAAACAAAAGAGATCTAAGCTACTTCTAGCTTTGACTATAAATTAACTATGTAGTGTAGAAACTGATTCAATGCCTTCAATGACTGATCTCGTATTTTCTACACAAAATATTCTGTTAATTTCTATGGGTAGACTTAGAAATATTCCTTTCCAAAAATCTGATAGTCAATATTTTGAATACTGAACACCAAATTAAACATAATACTCAAGTTTTCAACTCTACCAGCACCACCAAGTGTTAGTTAATCAGATTGGTAGGGGAGAAATAAAAGCTGAATAACCTTGCTTCTAGTTTGGGCTTCCCACTTTTGAGAGCATTTTTGTTTTTAAAAATTGCATGACAGTTGTTAAGATATGAATGCCACCTGTCCCATCTGGCCTGAGTTAGGGCGATCACTGGTCTAACTAGATACAAAGTAGTATGGTAATTTTTTAAAAACCTAAAAATTGGATATTTATATGTAGGATATTTATATATATATAATCAAAAACAAATGTTTATTTTAACACATAAATGACCTAAAAAAAATCCATGAAACTTCAAAGGTTATAAAGAGTAAATTTCATTGCAATTAGTGAAAACTACTTTTTAGTTCATATATTCAGAATTGGTCACAGTAATTATGCAAAGAAAGCTACCTAAACATAAAAAATTTGTACATAAAAATAATTGGGAATACGTTCTTGCAAATGAACAGTTCAGATCAGCAAAATAGATGACTTCTGAAGAAGTCATAACACAAATCATGTTCATTTCTACAGAAATTTCCTCTCATGCTAGAACTGAAACCGAAGTTCCCTTCAGCTATCTCATGTTTAATTTTTTAAAAATTTAAAACTTTTTAAAAGCTATGGCCTTGCACAATGCTAGTCCCTTTCCCAAAAGAGATGGCCATTCTATGTGTATAGTTGTATTAGTGATATTAAAGTACATGGAAATTAAAAAGAAATTTTAGAATTACAACTTAACTGTTTTGATTGCTATATCAACATTTTCCTAAGCTACTTCACTGCAGTAATATTATCAGTAATTATTTTCCTAGTTTCTAATGCACCTTAAATTCCACAATTTGCAATTAGAAGAAATATCTAATATTTCTACATATTTTCTACCAAGATTTCAACTTTAGTACTAAGACCAAATAAAAAAACACTAGCAATTTATTCCAGATATATATTGCAACAATATTTTAGCAACACTTACTACTTACTTTGCCATAATCTTTATTTCTTGCTCAAATTGCTTTTTCAGGTCTTCGATACATATATTAGCCAACTACAATAAAATAAAAATAAAAGTACATGTGGTTAATAGAAAAGATACTTATTTTTGCAGAGCCCTATTATGGTTAGTTCACATATGCTATGCCTTGATTTCATTACCTAAGAGAAAGTGAATAAACTGCAATTATCTGGGTTCATATCCTGTATTGGCCAGAAACATGGCCTATTATCCATGATATTTGGTTTAAATAGTGTTGGAAGAAATATCTTTCTGGGTTCCGTTCCAAGTGGGGAAAAAGGCACTGGATTCATGGAAGTTGCTTGGAAAGGTGGTTTAATGGTGGACAGGACTTCATGCCTTGGAGCTCCTCAGTGAAAAGGGAAGAGATGTTGAGAATCCCTTAGTTTTATACCCTCTGTTGGGCCCCACCTTAGTGTTTCCTGTTCCTGTGTAAGAAATATATCCCATTGGCTGTCAGACTCCCAGGGACAGGGCTCTTAGCTAACTTTGTAGACTTTGTCTGGATCACATGGCTTCACTTGAGTGGTGGCTGATGCAATCTTCCCAGGCCATGTGGTGAGATGAGTAGAGGGCTTTGTTATGTAGAATACTCTGTCTCCGGCCCGCCCATTAACAAAGGTGGAGGTGAGCTTCTGCTTCTGAAGTGAGTTTCTGCTTCTGAGTTTCTACTTTTCTTTTTAGGGGAAATATTCTGCCTTTTTAGTATGTCCCAAAACATTTCATTTTCCTAGGATGGGTGGGTGGTAACTTCCTACAATAGGAAATCAAATCAAAGGGAAACGCTCTAGCTAATGAGGGACTTCTAAAAATGCTTTATGATTCAGCATGTTATATCAGTCCATCAGCTTTATGATTGTGGCTGATTTAAATATCCACTGTTATATTTCAACATGTTGTGAACAAAACAAATCATTATGTTCTCAGAACCAGTAAATACCTGAATTTCTACTTGTACCAGCCTTATTTTGTCATGCCTAAAATGTTTGTAGAACAGTAAATTGAAGGATTTTGCCATAAGTAAGGTTTTCTACACAGGATTATTAAAATCTGTTAGTAACTCAAACATTTCTGAAGTATAATTATTCGAAATAATTTTCCTGCCTGACTTGTTAAAGAGTTTTGCTCTTGTTCTAATTTTTCTATTAGATACTATAAATGTAGTGGAAAGGTAGCATAGAATTGTTATTACTGCATGATTTTCTGGTCTCCTTTTATTACATAATTATTTAAATTAAATAGGGAACATAGGATAAATCAAAGAATACTATTAGCAAAATAATTGAAAACCTACAGCTGAAAGTTTTTTAACTGCCACTGTTTGGCCGTTGATGCATCCTTTGTAAACCACTCCAAAGCCTCCTTCGCCAATCTTGTTGCCACCAGCTGACACAGTTCTGTCATCAAAGTTATTTGTGATACTTTTCAGCTCATAAAACAAGAACCTTTTCAATCCTGGGCAGAAGCGAGGAGGCAGGAAGAACAAGGTTGAGTGCAAATCACAAAACCATTTTAAGCATGGAAATCTTACAATACAAACTCTACATTTATTTACATATTGTAAATCACATGTTGTCCCAGTGCTATGCCATGGCATATAGCAGTGGTAGTGAACCTATGGCATGTGTGCCCAAAGTGGTATGCAGAGCCATCTCTCCAGGCACTCCAGCTGTCACCTGTTGCTCTTTTGGGTTGCAACGCACGCATGCCAGCCAGCTGGTCTTTGCATGTGCAGGAGCGCCAGAAACTGGAAAAAAGCTCCCCAGCACTCATGCGTGCATGGGAGCACCAGAAACCAGGAGAGCAGCTCCCTGGCATGTATGTGTGCGCTGGCCAGCTGGTTTTCACACACACATGCATGTTAGAAACCGGAAGACCAGGTGGCTGGCGTGCATGTGCCTGCCAGGAAGCTGAACTTCCATTTTCCGGTGTTCCTGTGCAGCGTGCCAGGGAGCTGTTCTTCTGGTTTCCAGCATGCAGGATGCCAAAAAGATTTGCCATCACTGGCATATAGCAATCTAAGTATAATAAACATTATTAATAGGGTTCAGAGGCTTTCCAAAACTATTATAGTGACCTCATCTCCAAAGGAAAATGAGGAAGAACAAAATCGTTACCATAATTCAACCAGGCAGTGATCACCGTACAACAAAGTGGATCAAATTAAAGTTTGTAGACAGTGGCTGGAATCAAATACCTGAATGAGGTTCAGCAAACACAATTAGTTTAATATACGGATGTAGGCTTTCAAGGCTGGTATCCGTTGGACTTCAAGGTTTATGGTCTAAACAACAGATTTCTTGACATTTTGCAAGCAACCAAGGCTGATATTGTAGGATTATTGGAAATTTCTTTTCTTTTTAGGTATGATATCTTTTCAGCTTAAAGATTTGGTAGTTTATTAGGTTACTACTAGATAATTAGAGGCTTTTGTAAACTTTTAAATTAACTTTAGCCAGAACCATTATTTCATTTGTGCCGTTGACTGCTAGAAGTAATATTTCATAACATCTGGCAGCAAGAGCTGGGAAGAGGGGTGTCCACAAACAGTCCGTAAGTCCAAATGTCTCCTATAAAGTATACTACAAATGTCTCCTATGTAGTCTAACAAGTTGTGCCTTTGACACTTGCAAGCAAACCTGTTACTGGATTATTTAAAGGGTACCTGGTATTTAGCTTAACAGTGGGCAGTCGTGTTTAGACAAGGGCCCGGAGATGTAATTTATCATAGCATAGTAAAAAAAAAA
>NW_020769308.1:41506468-41517066 GCF_900518735.1 Pseudonaja textilis
AAAAAAAAAAAAAACTCCAGTGTCTTTTGAAAAAGCACTTTTGGAACAACCAGGACCTGGATGATGGAGAACCTCTACAGACATCTAGCTGTACAATTTGGGATGAACATCCTTGGAATGGTGTGGGAGTAGGAATGGGTTTCCAGAGGGGAAAATTGCAAACTACTGGAACCAGGAGCACCACTCAAGTGACACTGAGGACACAGATAAACCTCCAAGTGGCCTCAAGGACCCTCTAAAAGGATGCAAATGACCAGCTGTCTGCAAGGAGTATAAATCCTTTCCCTTCCCCACCTTCCAGTCAGAACCAAAGAAGCTTCTGGGATGAGAAGCAAAACATCTTCAAAAGAAAAAACCAAGAAAGTCCAGTTGCCTCCTGAAAAAGCCCCTTTGGGATAACCAGGACCTGGAGAACGGAGAAATCTCTATAGATTTTGTGTCTTATGTTTTTGTATATACACTTTCAATTAATTTATATAGCTGCAAATTTAGAACTCATCCACAAACACCTTGCTTACAAATACATTTTAAATTACTAACTGGTTATAATATGTCTCTCCTCCCCAAATTATACTGAGCCCAAGAGACCAGGCCCTTCATTCTTCTTCTGAATTTCTTTGCCCGCATACCGTGCGTGCATGTATATTAAAAGCTAATTTTAATAGATTAATTAGGAGTAGAGTATATTACGGTTCCCGGAAGGCTTTTGATTCAGAGACATCATCCCAGCAATGCAAATGATACAAATGCAGACAAATTAGGAGTTTGAGTTATTTGCATAACTGCGTCATTATGCAAATGAGGCCCTTCCTTTAATGACACTAGAACACAAATGATGTAAATCACTAAAAATCTGAAAAAATAAATTCTGGTTGTTATTTATAATTTTATACTAGAATTTTTAATTGTATATATACTGAGTGTTTTTATTTGTTCTGGTCTCTGGTCTAAGACTGTAATAAATTGATTGAATTGATGTAAATCATGGAATAATTCGTTCTGTTGCGTATGAAATTTAATGTGATCAAGGTCCAATCTCTTGAGTTTTCCCTATTCTGCATCTGAAATATTTTCTCTCTCTCTTGGCCTCACTGAAGTCTATTCAATGAATTAAAATGAATGACAGTTTAATACCTGCAATACAAAACTCAAAAAAATTATATTTCCAGCTACCATAATATCCTGCCCCAACACATTCTGGAAAAGTGCTATTAAAATGCAGGTGGGGGAGGAAAATTGGATATTTAAAGCTTTTTACAGACTTTGGGAATCCTGCAGATTAGGTATAAATGGATAACTCTTTTATAATTAATTTTTAAATAAGCTGAATCATATGTTTGATTAGTCAATCAATGTCAAAACACCAAATTAATAACCTTAGAAACAAAAGGCCAACATTGTTGAAGTATTTTGACATAAAATGTAATTTTGACTTTGGGTTTTACCAATTAGATTGATACATCTTTATAGAAATGGCTTGTTTGTATCATTATGAAAATACAAAAAGTTGTTTTTTTGATTAATGTCTTGTTTTACTGCAACAGGGAAAGTTTCTTTGTACTTTTTTTCTTACCCTTCCTCACTTCTTTTCCCCCTCTTCCTCTCCACCATTTTCCTATTTACATTTGTATTTTATAAAGTTATTTTATCTTATAACTCCATAAACATGTTAAACAACTGAAGCACCACTTGAACACCATCAGTGGCATTGATACATATGCCATCGGTCAATTGCAGAAGGCAGCTTGGCTTGGAACAGCTTCCATCCTGCAGCGAAATCTGCAACACCATCAAACATCCAGATTTGCCTATCCCAGGTCCTTGGTAAGGACTCGAGAGGGAGACAAAAATGCCAAACCCAGCCTGAATATCTGGCTGACTGTGCAGTGAATAATCGTAATAATAACGCTGCCAGAAGGGTATTTCTGCTGAAAATGGTTTGATCATCATCATCATCCCACCTTACTGGGTCTGCTCGCATTATCCGCCGATACATCATGAAGCCCTAAACACTTGGGAAGCGTTCGACTAGTGATTTGTGATACGAAACCCAGCATGGTTTTGTCCGCTATGTGTACTGCCATTTTTATGTACAATAATAATAATAATAATAATAAAAGCTGTTGAACCAACTTTGATGGAGGTCAACAAGAGGAAGCTGCTCAAAGTGCAGCAAACCAAGAATCAATACAGGAAAACGATACGAACTCGGGGTGACAGCTGGTGTAACAAAGCACTGCATGGACAGTTCCTTGAAAAGATCCAAGAGAAAGTAGATAAGGAAAAGACCTGGTTATGGTTGACCAATGTAACACTGAAGAAAGAGACAGAAGGCCGATTCTTGCAGCCTAAGAACAAGCCATCAGAACGAATGTAATCAAAGCCAGAATACAAAAATCTGCTCTTGACCCCAAATGTAGACTCTGTAAAGAAGCGGACAAAACCATCAATTACATACTGAGCTGTTGCAAGACAATCGCTCAGACTGACTACAAACAACATCACAACACAGTCGCTCAGATGGTCCACTGGAACTTGTGTCACAACTACCATCTGCCTGTAGCAAAGAACTGTAGCAAAGATCATAAGCCTGAAAAAGTGGTCGAAAATGTGCATGCAAAACTTCTGTGGGACTTCTGAATACAGACTGACAAAGTTTTGGAACACAATACCTCGGATATCACAATTGTGGAGAAGAAAAAAGTGTGGATCGTCAACATTGCCATACCTGGTGAGAGCAGAATTGGTGAGAAACAACTTGAAAAAAATCAGCAGATATCAGGACTTGAGAATCGAACTGCAGAGACTCTGGCATAAACCAGTGCAGGTGGTTCCAGTGGTACTGGGCACACTGAGTGCTGTGCCTAAAGACCTAGGCAAGCACTTGAAAACAATTGGCGCTGACAAGATCACCATTGGTCAGCTGCAGAAGGCCACCTTACTGGGATCTGCTTGCATAATCTGCCGATACATCACACAGTCCTAAATGCTTGGGAAGTGTGCAACTAGCGATTTGTGATACAAAACCCAGCATGGTTATCTCGTCTGCTGTGTATGCTGTCATTTTTGTATATCATAATAATAATACTGCCGGAAGGGTATTTCTGTGAAAATACTTTGCTAAACTCATTATAATACTGAAAAGGGTGTTCAGACAGAGGATGAATGAGCAAGAAGAAGCAAATTTTATGAAAGGAGAAATTTTAGAGCAACCCACAAAGTACAAAGAAGCTCTGGTGATTTAAGTCTTCCCAGATGACATAGGTCAAATGAACACTTCTTATTTTTTTCAGGAATTATATTGGGAGAACTAGAAAAATAAATTTAAAAAAATTGATGGCCTTTTCCAGGTGTGATTTCTAAGTCTTCCACAATGTTGATGCTTCCGAAACCATGATTCTTATTTTACAGAACAACAAAGTTGGAAGGGACCTTGGAGGTCTTCTAGTCCAACCCCACCACTCTAGCAGGAAACCCTCTACCATTTCAGACAAGTGTCTGTCCAGTTTCTTCTTAAAAACCTCCAGGGATGAAGCACCCACAACTTCTGGAGGGAAGCTGTTTCACTGGTTCATTGTTCTCACTGTTAGGAAATTTCTCCTTCGTTCTAAGCTGGATCTCTCCTTGAACTCCAGAAGTTGTAGGCGCTCCATCAATGGAGGTTTTTAAGAAGAGACTGGAGAGCCATTTGTCTGGAATGTACAGGGTCTCCTGCTTGAGCAGTGGGTTGGACTAGAAGACCTTCAAGGTCCCTTCTAACTCTAAGCATGCAATAAATAGAATAACAGAATAACTCTGTTATTCTGTTCTCCTTCCTTCCTTCCTTCCTTCCTTCCTTCCTTCCTTCCTTCCTTCCTTCCTTCCTTCCTTCCTTCCTTCCTTCCTTCCACCAATGGAGGCTTTTAAGAAGAGACTGGACAGTCACTTGTCTGGAAAGGTAGGGGGTCTCTTGCTTGAGCAAGGGGGCTGGACTAGAAGACCTCCAATCTCTCTTCCAGCTCTATTCTGATTGATGAAACTCTAACTCTTACCTTCAGAGCCCACTGCATTAGTCTGGCCGAAGCAAAACTGCTCACATTCGTTCTGATGGCTTGTTCTTAGGCTGCAAGAATCAGGCCTTCTTCTGTCTCTTTCTTCAGTGTTCCATTGGTCAACCATAACCAGGTCTTTTCCTTATCTACTTTTCCTTGGGGCTTTTCAAGGAACTGCCCATGCGGTGTTTTGTTACACCAGCTGTCAGCCTGAGTTTGCATTGCTGTTTTCTTATGTTGATTGTTGGTTTGCTACACTTTGAGCAGCTTCCTCTTGTTGACCTCCATCAAAGCTGGTTCAACAGCTATTTATTATTATTATTATTATTATTATTATTAGTAGTAGTAGTAGTAGTAGTAGTAGTAGTAGTAGTAGTAGTAGTATCCTGCTTTTATTATTTTTACAGCAAACATACCCTACATACCTTCCTCCTCCCATTTTCCTCACTACAATGATGCTGTGAGGTAGGTTGGGTTGAGAGAGAGAGAGACCAGCCCCAAATCACCCAAACAGCTTTCGTGCCTAAGGCGGGACTAGAACTCCCAGTCTCCTGGTGATCGGCCCAAAGTCACCCAGCTGGCTTCCAGGGCTAAGGTGGGGCCACATGGCAACCCAACTATCACGCCTTATGCAGGCTCAATTAGAGTCGTATGCTGAGGACCCCACCCGAGGGTGGGCTTCAAAAATTATAGCAATGGGTTCTCTACCCAGTTGCTGGGTGGGTGTGCCCATGGTGGGCGTGGCCTAATTGGCCTCCTGCACCACAGTATGGAGGGGGGTGTTTTTGCCCTCCCCAGGCTCCAGAGGCTTTCCTCGAATCTCTGGGAGGGCGAAAATGGTCTCTCCGGGCTCCCGAGGCTCTCTGGAAGCCAGAAACAGGCCCATTTGTGGCCTTCCCGAACTTCTGGGAGGTCTATTTTTTAGCCTCTCCGAGCCTCCGTGCATGCCCTGCACTTACCTGCATCCAAAATAGGCCTCGTGGGGACTACTGGGAGGGGTGAGGTGGGCGGGGCCAGCCAGGAGTGGGATTTGGGGGTTCTCCAAACTGCGCAGGATCTTAGGTAGGGGCTCTCCCGAACCTCCAGCACCCCAGCCCTGGGCCCATCCATCCCTACCTGCCAGAGTTGGCAGCAGCCTTCGAGAAAAGCTAGGATCCCCAAGTCCCATCCTAAAGAGCAACCGTGATCCATATTTTAAGGTCTAAATAAATGTGCAATTCGGAGAAGCTCTAATGTTTGATTCTGAAAGAAGACTGATGTTGAACTGATGGGCAGAACTAAAACAACATTAACCTCAGATGGGGCAAGAGATTCACCCCACCGGCTGATTTTTGAAGGTCAGAGAAGGTCACAGACTTATTTATGAGTCCTTTAATTTATCTTCCACGGATTCACACTAGTAATACCATTGCTAAATTTGCAGATGATACAACAGTGGTGGAACTCATCTCGGGGGTGTGGGGGGGGGATGAGTATGCCTACCGAGATGAGGTAGACCAATGGTTGCTTTTATGGTGTGGAGACAATAACTTGGTCCTCAACACCAATAAGACCACGGAGCTTATAGAAGAAACAGATCAGACATCCAGCCCTTGCTTATCAAGGGAGACCGAGTGGAGCAAGTGGGCAGTTTTAAGTTTCTGGGTGTTACCATAAAAGAGGACCTGACCTGGGGTGCCCACATTGCAGCCCTGGTCAAAAGGGCCCAACAGAGATTATACTACCTGAGACTTCTCAGAAAACACCAATTGAATGAAAAACTGCTGGTGACCTCCTGCACCATAGAGAGTATCTTAACTTCCTGCACCTCTGTATGGTTTGCCAATTGAACAGGGGCAGATAGGACAGCACTCCAGAGGGTTAACGTCATTGCCCAGAGGATCATTGGTTGTCCTCTCCCCTTTTTGGAAAAGCTTTAGAGCTCCCGCTGCCTTAAGAAAGTTCAAATCATTCTCAAAGATCCATATCATTCTGGGCACCCTCTGGTTTTGAACTATTACCATCTGGCAGACGGTACAGGATAATAAAAACAAGGACAAAGGCTGAAAAACAGCTTCTATCCCAGGCCAGTAGCTATATTGAACTCTTACTGTGTCATGCAATATTAATGCAATATCAGGGGCTTTCAATTCAATGTATAGAATGTGAAGGATGCATGTTTGTGTTTATTTTCATGGTCATGATGTGCACTTAAGATGGTGTTTGATTTTGTTGTACGAGGTGTAAATGACAATAAAGTAACTAGGCTAAAGTAAACTAAATTCTTTCTGCCAGGGACAGCAGGAACCAGAGAGTTACCTTGGTGGATTCAGAGTGCCCTTGAATTTTGGAGCAGGGAAAGGCACCGTTTGCTGACTTCTCTTGAGTCAGCAGAACATTTTAGGATGTCCGAATGGTGTGGTGGTGGTGGGAATAAACCTCCTACGCCTGTGTGCCAGAAGTCTATTTTTTCAAATGGAGTAAGATGGAGTGGGTAGCGAGCACAGGGGCATGCAAAGCCCTTGGAGGAGAAAAAAAAATCACTCACAAGCAAATGTCAGTGCTGAATCAACTCAGGAGCAGGGATCTAAGCACCGATCTTTGAAGGAAAGGAAATTAGGAAAAGATTGAGGTTTTTAAAAACACGCTAGTTCAGGTGGATCTCGCCTTACGGCCACGATGTTGAGCACAACATTTCCACTGTGAAGCGAGGCAGTTGTTAAGCGAGTTTTTTTGCCCCATGTGAGTTACGAATTTATGACCATAAATTTAGCCCCAAATTTCTGTGGCTAAGCGAGACATTTGTTTTGGCCCCATTTTAAGGCCTTTGAAAATGAGTTTGGGCCCATTTCTTGACTTGGTGGTTAAGCGAACCACTATGGTTCTTAAGTGAGGCATCCACAATTTCCAAAGGCAATTTCTTCCACTGATTAATTGATCTTACTGTTAGGAATTTTCTCCTTAGTTCTAGGTGGTTTCTCTCGATTAGTTTCCATCCATTGCCTTCTTGTCCTGCTTTCAGGTGCTTTGGAAAAATAGTTTGAGCTAAATAGTTCTAGGTGGTTTCTCTGTGTCAACTCCTGAGATTTTGGAACACTGCTACCATGTCCCCGACTAGTCCTTCTTTTCATTAGACTAGACCTACCCAGTTCCTGCAACCGTTCATCGTATGTTTTAGCCTCCAGTCCCCTAATCATCCTGGTTGCTCTTCTCTGTACTTTTTCTAGAATCTCAACATCTTTTTTTATAGTGTGGTGACCAGTGGTGGGATTCAATCTTTTTTACTACCAGTTCTGTGAGCGTGGCCTGGTGGATATGGCGTGGTGTGGCATAGACTGGTTGGCATAGCCTGGTGGGTGTGGCAGGGGAAGGATACTGCAAAATCTCCATTTCCACCCTACTCCAGGGAAAGGTTACCATAAAATCCCATTCCCTCCCTACCCCACTAGCCTGCTTTCCAGCTCTGTTCTCCAGTGCAGGGCAACCAAAGAAGACCCAGCCGATCAGCTGGGACTCAATGGGAGGCCAGGAATAGATGGGGTTGGCAGGGCCAGTCAGAGGTGGGATTGGCCGGTTCTCTGAATGACTCAAAATTTCCGCTACTGGTTCTCCAGAACTGATCAGAACCTGCTAAATACCACCTTTGGTGGCAACCAAAACTGGATGCAGTGTGGCCTTACCAAGGCATTATAAAGTGGTATTAACACTTTACGTGATCTTGATTCTATCTCCCTATTAATGCAACCTAGGATTGCATTAGTTTTTCTTGGCGGCTGCTGCACACTGCTAGCTCATCTCGCTGTTGTCTCATTCACTGCTTTGAGTTATTTGTTAAAAAATAATAAGGGCGGGATAAAATTCTAAAAAAAATAAAGTTTGAAGAGCTGTGCAAATAAAGAAGAGTTACGACCTTGGAAAATCATCAACTCTAATTGTTCTAAGGAAGCTCGAGGCCTGTTTCAACTTCTCTTTATAACTGTTTCAAAAGACACGCAGTTTAATGCAAATCAGAAACCAGGATACTATACGCCCCTCTTTCAAAAAGGAAATGAAATAAACTGTAAAGCAGCACAAGTTTTGCATTCAACGTGCTGAAGAAAAAAAACACCCCGAAATAACCTTTTGCAAATTCATTTTCCTGGGCCGGGAGCATTTCCTGTCCTGCATAGGACATGAAAATCTCGTTTTTCTTGTAAAACTGCACTTCCTCTTTCGCAGAATTTTACAAGGGGAACTAGGCAACAGCCTCTTCTAATTGTCAACCTCTCTGTCCTGTCCCACGTAAGTCTCCTGGTGTAGTTTTCCTTCCAGCGAACTGGTCTGTCCTAGGCCTCCCCAAAAAGCACTAAGTCAATTCTGAGTCCCAACAAAAGCCTCTTTTATTACATTGATGTGAATTTATTTCATTCACAGTCAGCGAACAGCTTGGCAAACAGTCTTGCAAAGGTAGACTAATGAGTTCAGACCTTTATCAATCCTGGAATGCTGCGGGGTAAATAGTTCTACACTCAGTGCTGACAAGGAAGGGCTGGGTTACACAGACAAATCTCCATGAGGCTGGAACGAACGAACGAACGAATGAGTGAGTTGTTTCCTGCAGAAGCCCCCTCCCCTTTTGCTCCTCTTTTAATCCTGATGGGAGGGGCCATTCATCATCCACCTGTGGCCTTACTCCCACTTCGACCCTAAGTTCTTAATTGTTCCTTTCTTTTCGTTGCGCATGCGCAGGCTTGGAACCGGCTCCATAAGCTCCCCTGCCTCACTGCCGTCCAAGCCCAAAGGCAGTTGATGACTGCCAGCCTGCCCTGGCCCCATCTCTGCCTCTGATGCAGAGCCCTCATCCAAGCCTTCCTCAGCCTCCAGGACTGACCCAGGTTCTTCCCCAACCTCCTCACTATTGTCCAACTCTGCTGCCAGCTCCGTCAGCCACCGGCAAGCCACAACAGGAACATCCATTCTGCTGGAAAACATGGAAAGCTGCACAATTTATTTATATGTGAAACCTTTGCACCCAGCAACGAGTTATGCAAAAGACCTTCAAACCAAGCAGGGTCCTCATATTAATTGAGCAGGTGAGCCCACAGAGGAGAAACAGAGATTTTCCTTCCCTCTAAGCTTATAATTTCCCCCTTTGTAAATTCTACTTCCAGTTGTTTGCTTTTCCTTCCAACTAGACTTGGAGACAAATCAAACATGGATATTGGACAAGCGATTGATGTTATTTTCAGAGGACCAAAGAGAAAACCCAAAACATCGAAGCAGGAGTGTGCAGGAATGCAACCACTTAAATCCAAGTTTTTATGTGCATCACATATTCAATTGTTGAAGGGCGGATGGAGGGGAAGGAGTTGGCAGAAACTGGGGTTGGAGTCAAAAGAGGCAGCAGTCTAGAATCCCTACATAGCCACAAACCAAATAAGTCCAACCTCCCTTGAATTCCACAGATCCTTTTCCTAACTCTTAGCATAGGGCTGTCAAACTCAGGATCCGGATACATCAGAAAAGTGGTAGAAGTGCTCATTTTGACTGTTGTGTGTTGGCTTAACAACCAGCACCAGAAAGGCTGTAAAATCGAGCAATAGTTGTGACCTATTCTGCTACAAATGACAGCCAAATTTGCAGGCCGAGGAATACTTTTTCCATTTCTTCAGCGAGCACCGCCACACGATTCGTTACTACCAGACGCTGTGAAGTTCTTAAAAGCCAGGCTAAAAACTGATTTTTCCCAGTTCTTCTGAAAAAAAGTCCTTTTAATTGCAAAGCATTGGGCAAGAAAGCAGGGGGGAGGGGAACCACAAAGGGGACTTTGATAAATTCTTCTGGCAGGAAGGTGTCTTGTCAGAAAGACTTTTATTTTTTATCAACGTTAACAAAACAAGGACCTGGGGATTTAAGGCAGCCAAACAATGTCAGAGGAAGCCTAGAAGCTGCACTCATCATTAATCAGCAAGCAGACAGGAACAAAGAGCAAAAATGTAACTGCAAAACAGAGTTAAGCAGCACTAAAGAGAATACACACACACATACACACTCATCGTCATCATCATCATCACAAAATCTCCAGAACCGTAAAGCCTACAAACTTCAAATTTGGCCCATATGTTCATCTTGGCTTCTAGGGGCTCACTAAGAAAGGATTTTTTGAAATGACCATCAAAGCATTTAGTATTTCCTATGTCATTATTATTATTAACATGCTCTGATGCTAAGGAGTTCTACTCCCCCTCCCCACCTGAAAAGAAATCTCTTCCAAATACAAAACACAAACAGAGGAGAGGAATTTCAGTTTCAGTTTCACAGCAGCAAGCAGCTTTAGTACAGAACAGTTGAGCTAAGCCATGCCAAGGCTCCTTGCTGTCTCCTTTTTGCTCACAAAGCAAATACTCTTTCAGTTTCCAAGCAGCCCTCCATTCTCTGACACACTGACAGGACTCTAGCCAGGTGAAAACTGATGGATGCTGGTAGGCAGAGGCAGATTGTTTTCCCCTTATTTTCCTCCCCAAAAACTAAGCCCGACCACATAGTTTCGTAGATAGATAGATAGATAGATAGATAGATAGATAGATAGATAGATAGATAGATAGATAG
>NW_020769308.1:41523221-41537912 GCF_900518735.1 Pseudonaja textilis
GAGAGAGAGAGAGAGAGAGAGAGAGAGAGAGAGAGAGAGAGAGAGAGAGGCTCATCCAAGAAGCTGACTGGTTCAGTCAGAGCTGAAGAAATATCTTCAAAAGAAAAAACAAGAAAATCCAGTTGCCTCTTGAAAAAGCACCTTTGGGACAACCATGACCCGGAGGACAGAGAATCTCTACAGACTTTTTTTAATCTTCTGCCAGTTGACTGTTTTGGCAAGTCTAGGAAGAGAAGGGACATCTTTCTTCTTCCTTATCTTTCCTTGGCCTCCGTTGTTTGCGGTTGCCTAGATAACACTTGGAAAGAAAGAAAGAAAGAAAGAAAGGAGGAGGCTGTGACGGTCTCCTTTTTGTGTATCTGCAGACAAAGGACATCTGTTTCCATTACCTACCACTCCGGCTTTTATCGTGCCAAACGAACGGGAACACACGTGTGTCTTGTCATCCAGCAGCTGACGGGACCTGCCAGCTCCGATGATTGAGCCTTGGGTAGCATCAGAGCACACCATGCTATACAGGCCACCAGGCCCATCTGCCCCTGACAGCTGGAACTCTGTTTGAAGGAACCCAAAAAACGGTATCTTGGCAACAGCCTCCGTTCTGAACATAACTCAATGCGGCAAGAATTGACGGGTCTGGTTTATGACCGGATTGTCAGCTTTGGAAGCCATATTAGAACCAGAAGCTTCCACGCTGCCACATTCCTGTGCCTGGGAAAGTAGGAGGGGGAGATTTTTAGAGTGTTGGTAGTTAGACATAATAGCATTCTTCTTTTTGGTCAAGGTCAGTGGTGGGATTCAATTTTTTTTACTACTGGTTCTGTGGGCGTGGCTTGGTGGGCATTGTCAAGCCCGAAATTGACATATGTATAGCCATTTTAGTTTGTCTTAGTATATATTCTTTTTCTTACTTTCTCTTTGGGGCTATGGGGGAAGAGATTTGGGCTTGCCACATTCCTAAGGGGGGGAGGAGGGGAGATAGAGTTGTTTAGGCTGGGTGGTTCTTCTTCCTGTGGGAAAACGAGCTGTCCTTCCTTGGGCCCCTTGAGGTGGAGATTTGTGACATCAAGCAACGTTGAATTCCTTCTATTGGAGAATGTGACTTTTGGGGCTTGTTTCTAATTTTTAATATTGTGGGATAATTCCAGGTTGTGTCAGATCCAGAATTACCATGGCATTTACCAATTTGATACTTTTCTAAATAAAAGAAATTGTCTTGGAAGATGGACTTTGTTCTTTTCTTTTTAAATGGATTTCATCACTTGGAAACCTGATAGGCGTGACAGGGGAAGGATACTGCACAATCCTCCTTCCCTCCCCACTCCACTAACCTGCTTTCCAGCTCCGTTCTCCTGTGCGGGGCAACCAAAGAAGACCCAGCTGATCAGCTGGGACTCAATGGGAGGCAGAGAAGAGATGGGGTTGGTGGGGCCAGTCAGAGGTGGGATTGGCAGTTCTCCAAACTACTCAAAATTTCTGCTACCGGTTCTCCAGAATTGGTCAGAACCTGCTGAATACCACTTCTGGTCAAGGTCCTGTTATTCCTGCACCTGGAGGAGGAGTGGTTGAAGGGATGTCTCAAGTTGGGACATTTGGTGATTGGACCATGTGATGGACTGATGGGTGCAGGGGTTGGGTTTTGACTTTTGAATTACTAAGGGAAAACACAGAACTCTCAGATTTGGGTTTTCCCAGATGTGCTGGAATACCTACTCTAATAAATAGAAACTTTGAGAAAATGCCTGTCTTGGAGTTTTTAACTGGAGTTGGGTTTTTCTGGACTCTCAACTCAAGTCAAGAATTTGCAGTGGGGTGGAGACTCAACCCAGCCACCCACCAGGCTCCAGAAAGGAGCTTCGCCGTAGAAGGTCTTGTCACTTGATCTGATGGTACTTATCCAGTTTGTCAACATCATGTTCCAATTGAGCAACAGCCAGGAGATGGAAACTGTCTTGGTTACAATCCCCGACAGAGAGGAGAGAGAGGGGGGGGGAGAGAGAGAGAGACAGAGACAAAGACAAAGAGAGAGAGAGAGGGAGAGACAAAGACAGAGACAAAGAGAGGGGGGGAGAGGGAGGGAGAAGGTGTAAAAATGAAGAGCACAAAGCTAATGCAAAGCCAGATTAGAAGGGGCTAAACAAGCTAGGATGCCTTTTTTTTCCTGCAAGGATTTTCAAATTTAGGGGACACTTGCCATGATTTGCCCAATCAATAATCCATGGGTCTTTATGGCTAGCAAGATTACAAACTGGTGTATCTTCTAGATGAACAATTTATACAGTCTTTAAAATGAGGAAGAAAACCTTATAAGTTTAGTCCAACCCCCTGCCTAGGCAGGAAACCCTATACCATTTCAGACAAATGGCTGTCCAATCTCTTCTTGAAAACCTCCAGTGATGGAGCAACCACAACTTCTGGAGGGAAGCCGTTCCACTGATTAATTGTTCTCACTATTAGGAAATTCCTCCTTAGTTCTAGGTTGCTTCTCTCCTTGATGAGTTTCCATCCATTGCTTCTTGTCTTGTCTTCAGGTCCTTTGAAAAATTGGTTGACTCCCTCTTCTTTGGGGCAGCCCCTCAAATATTGGAGCAATGCCACCATGTCCCCCGCTGCTTCTTCTTTTCATTAAACTAGCCAAATCCAATTCTTGCAACCTTTCTTCATATGTTTTAGCTTCCAGTCCCCTCATCCTCTTTCTTGCTCTCCTCTGCACTCTTTCTAGAGTCTCAACATCTTGTTTTTACATTGTGGCAACCAAAACTGGATGCCATCTTCCAGATGTGGCTTTACCAAGGCAGCTTCTCAACACCAGCTGTTTCCACCCTCCCCCAAAACCTCCCTGATATTTAGGGCAGATGTCTGCATTACTATTACTAGTAATTTTCTCATCTCTCCTTATCACCCATCCCCTCCCACTTGTGTGTATGACTGTAACTTTGTCGCTTGTATCCTTATGATTTATATTGACTCGTTTCCTAGTATGGTTTGATTGCTTATTGTAAGTGTTGCACCTGATGATTCTTGACTCTTGACGAAGGTATCTTTTCTTTTATGAGCACAAGGTATTTGCACCAAGACGAATTCCTTGTGTGTCCAATCACAATTGGCCAATAAAGAATTCTATTCTATTCTATTCTATTCTATTCTATTCTATTCTATTCTATTCTATTCTATTCTATATTACTCTTCTCTTCTCTTCTCTTCTCTTCTCTTCTCTTCTCTTCTCTTCTCTTCTCTTCTCTTCTCTTCTCTTGCATAATTCTCTTTTAGTCTATTCTACAAGATCCCTTCTTTTGCAACCATTTTCAACTCTGCAAACAGGTCTCACTGCTGCGTTAACATCCCTTCTCATTTCTACTTCCAACTGTTTTCCAAAGGATGAAGAACGAGTTTTATGTGTGTGTGAGCTGAAGAGCTGTAACTGTTCCCAGGGACCAGAAGGTGACCTCCTCTCACCTCCTTGGATGTGACAAAATCAACGGGTGAGGCTTTCTCAACCTGAAGACAAGCAGAGCCTGTGAAGGCCAATGCAGAAACCAAGCAGTTGAAAATTGCTTTCTTTTACTCGCTCTTCAAGGGATGAGCTAGCTCTGACTTACAATCTTTTCCCCCATGATGGCCAGAAAGGTGAGTCTTTGGCTCCATAGATAATCAGTCATAATGGGAGAACCTCACACTTAAATAATCAGAATAGAGCTGATTAATATAACACATCCTCTTGTAGTTTTCCTAGCTATTTTTTTTTTTATTTTAATTTTTGGGCAGATCCTACACACATCATATATGAGGCTTTACTCTCTGGTCCAAATCAGTGCACTACCCATCAGAGCAAGCAACTGGAAAATATTTCTATTTATCAGATTTATTGCCTGCTCATCTTACCGTGGAGTAACTTTGAGAATATTGCAGCCTCCTTGTATGAAAAGAGATTGGACAGCTATTTTTCTGAAATGGTATAGGTTTCCTGCCTTAGCAGGGGGGTGGACTGGAAGATCTTCAAGGTCCCTTCCAACTCTTGTTATTCTGTTAAAATCACGTTTATATATTTTCAAATCCCAAGGTTGATATTCAACATCTTCATGATTACAGCTGTTCAATGACTCATCATTAGAATATCGGACACATTTCTAACACTGGGATTGAATTGTTCAACGTGGAATCCTGCCAGCCCTCTTGAATATCCTTTCCTGGTTGTTTTCTCTTTCTCAAGAGTTCCTCCTACTATACCTCACAAGAATGTCATTGGACAAAATGAGAGGAGAGAGGGAACGTGCTGAGTTGGGGTCCAGAAGGAGAAGGGGGATAGATACAACCAGTGATGGGATTCTACCAATTTCCCTACCCGTTTGGTGATCGTGAAGTTCACGCACACGCAGCTTTCCACACACCAGCCGAGGTCTGCAATGCCAATCAGCCGAGAGGATAAAGAAGAAATAAATACAGGGGCAGGTGGGAGGGCCAATCCTGCACTTTTCTCTTCTTTCTCCTCTCAACTGATTGTCGGAGCTATGTTTACTACAGGTTTGGCTGAACCATACTGAACCGGTAGCATTTCACCACTGGATACAACTCTAACAAACACACCATGATGCTGTTTAGAAGTCAAAGTTTGGAGGTTGCTTGGATTGTCTACCATCAGGAAAGATGAAACTGTCTTACGCATGGATTATTTCCATCACACGATGGGAACACAGAATAAACTTGAATTGTTCAACAAAACGGAGAATATGCCAAATACTGGACTGGCTCACAACTTAAGCGTTTCTGGACATCTGATATGATACTTGGCTCCTACTGCCAACGAGTAGGCCAAATCACACCAAATAAACTTATTGAAGTAACTGGGACCCAAAATAGAAACTTTAATCCCATAATACAAGTGAAAGCCAGAATACAGCATGCAAGTTTTAAACTGGATGGCAAAAAATGATCTCACTCCAAATGTTGTTTAATTCCTGGAAAGCATTTCGGATTAAAATTCACATTACTTGTTACACTGAAGGTTTATTTTTTAGATCACTCTAATATTTGAGTTGGCATATTCAATTTAATCTTAATGAAGATTAATTAATGAATTTAATTAAGTCTAAGTTTGGAGCACCAGTAGAAAAACACACAAGAATTCTAAATCCACTATCATGGGAATAATCAATGGTTCACTTAACATTGGTGGCAAGAGAAGTTGTAGAATGCAGCAAAATTTAACAACTTGCCTCACTTAGCAACAGAAATTTTAAGTTCTATTTTGGTCATAAGTCAAGGATTACCTATATAGCTCTTTCAAAAAGGCCCCCAAAATACCCCTAGTTAACATAAGGCTTGTTGTAGACATATATATGAAAGTGATCACGCTTAGAAGAACCTCTTATTTGTGCCAACTGAAACACCCACGGAGAAAAAATAGAAATATCATTCACCCTTAAAAGGTTATTGGAAAGTTTCTAGTGATAATTGGAAAGTAAGCAAGAGTCACAAGAAAGTAAGAAAAATTAAAGTGATTCCAAAAATGAGGAATGGTTTTAATTTTATGTTAGGGTTTTCTTTTCGGTGTTCGGTTCTTTCAAGTTGCACAAATCAAAAGTATCTTCAGCTTAACACTGTTACTCAAAAGATGATGCTACTAAACCCAGATGATTTGTTTTTCCTCCATTCCCATGTCCCAAAGCATACACAAAGGATGTATCTACAAAGAAAGAAATCTACAAATTGCAGATAAAATTCTTCTGCAATGACCAAGAATCCCGCCTTGTCAATCTAAGACTGACAATCCTTGATGTTTTTCCAAGTTCAAAAATGTGAAGATCACAAGTCAAGTTTTTCAGTCCTGTCTGAAATATTGACTAATTATTTTTAATTGCTGGAAAGTCCCCAAATCTAAACAAGCAACCTCAACCTATCCTGGCCACCCCGTTGTCCCATTATTATTTCTTATCTTTATAAAGTATTTACGCCACATTTTCATTTAGTGTCCAAGACGGTTGACATTAAACCCAATTCACAGTTTAAGACCTTTATAATTTCTGTGAGGCAGGACAAACAGAATGACTCTGTTCTTTTACTGCACTCTTTGCCATACAGTGTTTAAAATATTTATTTTTTTTCCATTTGTTTTAAAGTCTTTATTTTTTATAGCATATAAAAATTCCAATTTCAACTGAACAGTGTGTTGTCTAGGTACAAATATTTTTAGGCTATAATAATCAAAATGTTTTCTACAATATTCATTACACTGATATTCATTATAAGAGTATCAATTATAATAATTATAATATTATTTTATTAACCAATTCAACATTCCTTGCTTATATCACTGATCCTATCCATCTATTTCCCTGTTACTAGCTCCTGGTTTTTTTCAGCTAACCATTGATAAAATAAGTCCCAAGTCAAAAAGAATTCCATTTCCTTTTTTCCTTAATTATAGGTGTTGGCCCATCCATTTCTGCACATTCTCGTATTTTTTAAAATCACATTTTCATCTTCGCATTTCCATATTCTGTTTTATCATTTTTTCCAGCCGTATGGATATTTGTCCAATATTTTTTTTTGCTTTTTGACATGACTACCACATATGAAAATATGAGCCGGGTGTCTCATGGCATTTCCAACTAATAATTTCAGCTGTACCCTCCATCTAGCATTGTAGTTATCCACCTACTAGTAGTTAAAGTTTGCACAATTTTGTGCTGCGGTATAAATGCTGAATTCTTTCTTAAAGCCACTTCTTCTTTCTCTTGGGGCAGTTCTGCTTTCTCTTTAACTTCAAGAAAAATTAAAAATTACTACTAGGGAAAAAAAAGAGAGAGAGAGATTTCAGATTCCCCTAAAGTAGGATCTTTATTCTTGTTTTTAATTTCTGGATACAGAAATATTCCTGCATATTACCAGAACAGTATAATAAAGGGAATACATATTTAACTTTGCATGTAGTAATGGTAGCAAGAATTGTGTTTGCACAACGGTAGAAAAATGATGAGATCCCTACAGATGAAAATGCAATACAAAAAATATTAGAATGTGCTATGATGGATAGATTAACACTTGAAAAGAAAAGAAAGAAACAGAATACTTTTTAACATGGAACTTGTTTTACCAATGGCTAACTAACAGAAACAGAGGTTAGAAACCAGAAAGAGTAAAAAGATAATAAAAATATTTGTATTGAAAATTTTGCAAGATAGATAAACTACCATGTTTCCCCCAAAATAAGACCTGGTCTTTTGTTCTTTTTGGCCCCAAAATAAGCACCAGGTCTTATTTTGGGGCAGTGTCTTGCCCACTTAGCTTAGGACTACTGAAGCCATGCCTCCCACGCCCTCCCACTGGGATGTGGGGGGCTTGGCTGTGGCGATCCTAAGGTAAAAGGTCGTGGGGCACATGGGGAAACTCCCCACTCCACCCCTGCCCTAGCGTGAGTTTTACACCTGTGCCACACCCCACCTTGTACAACCAGATGGTGGGTGGGCTTAACTAGGGCTTACTTTAGAGATAGGGCTTATATTAGGCACAGGTGTGAAAATTGGGCTAGGGCTTGTTTTCAGGGTAGGTTGTATTTTCGGGGGGGGACGATAATTGTATAACTTTGTGATTACTATTGGTATGTTTATTCAGTCTATTCATATGATTATTGTTGTATCTTTACTTAAAATGAACTGTGCCCAGACAACAGATCGATATGTAATTTTTTAATGCTTTTTAAAGAAAAAAATGTATCGATAAAATATATATTCAAAAAAAAAAGAATCAAGCCGATAGAAATATTAAGCTATGCCTTTATTATGTTCATGTGCTTCCCCCAAAGTGTTTGCAGAAGCTACTTAGCGCTGAGTGCTGCACCATGACAGCTATTAGCTTATCTGACATCTATACTTCTGTTCCATGAACCAGAAATGGCCATGTTTATTTACACAAAGAAGCAGGGCCTCCAGAGAACTTGGCATTTATTATTTGGATGGCTAGGCAGATAAGGCAATTAAACTGGATTGAAATGCAGAAGAAAGTTTGGCCCTTTCCATGTGCAGAAAACTTTACAACTCACTGAGAAAAATAAATAAATAAATGCAGCCAGATAACAGATAATCAGAGTTGTAGGTCATCTAGTCCAACCCCGTGCCCAAGCAGTAGACCCTACACCATTTCTGACAGATGGGAGTCCAATCTCTTCTTCAAAGTCTCAAGTGATGGCGCTCCCACAACAGGGAATACATAAAACTCAATCATGAAATTAATCCTCAATACAAGTCATTGATTAGGGTTTGTTTAATGACCAAAGTTATGTGCAGAAATGAACAGATTAACACTTGCAATTAAAGAGAAGGAACAAACTGAATATTATCAGACACGGGAATTATTTTATCAGTGGCTAGATAAAAAAATATGAAATCCAGAAATAATTATTAGACCACTCAAATACAGAAAATATGTTAATAGAATTGAATCCGTAAAGAAGGGAAATCTTATAGTCATAGAAATAATATGCATACTAGTATGACAAGAATATGACAAAAATAGAGAATTAATATTAAAATAATGAATATGGTTGTAAAATTTAATTGTTATGGCACAAGACATTTGTAATCAGATGACACACTGTTAAATGAAAGATGAATTGAATGTATGTATTTTAAATTTAAAAAAAAAAATTATTTTTTTATTTTTTATTTTTATAAAAGTTAGAACGGCACTGAACAAAGTGATGTATTACCATTTTTTAGCCTTATCACCTGGGTAGGGAGTCTCAAATTTTTCAACTTCCAATTTCCAGATGTTAAGGGTAAATATGAAAAAAATCTGAAACACAGCTATTCATAAGAACAAAACCCACTCCCTTCTAGCACTGATAATGTAACCTAGTGGGGTAATGAAACATCTGCAAGCAAATAGCCAAACTCAGAGAGCATCAAGGATGGTGGAAGCTACTTACAAACCACTAAAACTCAAAAGATTGAATGTCTGAATCTTGGATTTAGCAGGAAAGTAACATAGATTCAGCTTCTCATGCAAGGTGCAAATTTACAAGGAAAAGCCAGAGAAAGCAAAAAATGTTTGTTTTTTTCTCCACTGATTGGGGGGATTCTGGGAGGTGAAGTCCACATATCTTAAAGTTGCTGAATTTGAGATACTTGCTGGTGGACAGATGCCATAAGCCTCAGTGACACATACAGGTATCGTCCTCAACTTATGACCATATTTGAGCCCAGAATTATGGCCACAAGTAGTGACGGTCATAAGTCAAAGCATCACATGACTGGACCCAAATCATTAAATGAGCCCCCCCAACCATCATTAAGTGAGTGGCATGGTCGTTATGCAAATCCATTTTCCCCAAGGGGAGAGGGTTTTTTTTTTTCCTTCAGAAACTGGAAGTAAATGCCAGAAACCAGCAAAAAATAAAATAAAAAATGTGCAACTATATTTTCCTTCTGCATCTCAAGGACAGTTCCTGGACAGAGGAAAAGCTATTTGTTAAAATCTCCCAAAAGTTCTCCGAAGGTTAAAGAGAGAGAGAGAGAGAGAGAGAGAGAGAGCTCATCAAACAAAAGCAACAAAAAGCAAGCCCAATTTTTTTTAAAAGTTCGTTAAACAAAGTTCCTTGTAAGAAACTCAATATTTCACAAGTAAGTGATCAATATTTAATCTTCAGCCTTCAGATAGCTATCAAAATCCAGGCTCTAAATCACTTTTTTATTTCAAACACCTCCGAAAAGAAGTGCCAAAAATGTCCAGCTGAGAGAGATGAACAAGAAAAACGGCGATCACTTGGCCACTACGTGGAAAACTTATTAATTTTTTTTATTAAAAAAAACATTAAACAAGTCTATAAAAGTCACAGTTTCAGATTAAAAGCACGTGTGGGAATCTGAATCCGAGGAGAAAGATGAACAGCTGACAGGGAGCAGGAGTGTGGCTCCGTTGGCTGTGGAGGAAACTGGGGAAGGGCAAAGTCCAGCTGGGCAGAGCAGGGGTGAAATAGAACAAGGGAGAGGGGGTTCAGAGGAAGACCCAGGCCCACCCCCCTCTTCATCCTAGGGCAGGCAGGGAGGAACGGAGAAGGGAGCAACGTGGATTGTGTGGCTTATGGGGGAGGAAAGGGCCCCGATTCCCTTCATTAGCTGCAGCTGGGAAAACAGTTTTTTAAAGGGGAAACTGCACGCAGCAAGCTGTTGAGAGTAAATATGAATTTATATTGTATCGTCGTGGCTTATCTGTGTTCCTGGCATCTTTCCAACTGTGTGAGTTTTGCCATGCTTTCAAGTCTGAAATTCCTTCTCCTGCCCTGTCAAGTGAATTACTTCAATTTGGTTTGTTTGGATTTTAAGTTACAGTTTGTGTGTACCTTGTTTTGGACTGAATTTTGCACAGTCAGGTTGTTTCTGGGAGAGTTTTTCTCCAGCCGAAGGTAACCTGGACTTTGGGGGCAAAATTGGAGATAATAAAGGGACTCTTCTTGCTTATTTTACTGTGTTGCCTTCGTGCCGTGCCCTGTTGGGTCATCAAACCAGCCATCAGGTAGGCCAAGAATATACAGGCAGTCCTCACCTTACAACCACAATCAAAACCAAAAATTTCCATTGCTCAGTGAAGACAACGGTTCAGTAAGTTTCGACCCTATTTTATGACCTTTCTCGGCACTGTTGTTAAGCAAATCCCCATGCTTATTAAGTTAGTGACACAGTTATTAAGTGAATCTGGCTTTCTCTTTGACTTTGCTGGTCAGAAGGTTGCAAAATGAGAATCATGTGACACACACACCTAAGACACTGCAGCCACCATAAATATGAATCAGTCGCTGAGCGTCCGCATTTTCCCAGGCTTTAATTATTTCCCTGGCTGTTTTTGTACCTGCTCAGCCAACAATCTTAGTAGCTGCCCAATTGAATTGCCCAAAGCACACATTCCGGTAGAGTCATGTTTCAAGAGGATGGGCTTCAGCACAAATCCAAAAGTTTGGAAAACGAAACTCCTGGTCCAGAGGTGGTCTTCAGCAGGTTCTGGGCAGTTCTGGAGAACCGGTAGCAGAAATTTTGAGTAGTTCAGAGAACCGGCCAATCCCACCTCTGACTGGCCCCGCCACCCCCATCACTTCTCTGCCTCCCATTGAGTCCCAGCTGATTGGCTGGGTCTTCTTTGGTTGCCCTGCACAGGAGAACAGAGCTGGAAAGCAGGTTAGTGGGGTGGGGAGGGAATTGGGATTGTGCAGTATCCTTCCCCTGCCATGCCCACCAAGCCACGCCCACCAAGCCACCAAGCTACACTCACAGAACACCACTCCTACCAGGTCACTCCCACCAAGCCACACCCACAGCTGATCAGCTGGGTCTTCTTTTGTTGCCCTGCACAGGAGAACGGAGTTGGAAATCAGGTTAGTGGGGTAGGGAGGTAGGTCACCCCATGTTTGGAACTCTGCAGAACATCAGAAAATGCTCCTTATGTGCGACCGTTTAGCTCTGGTAACTTGTTAAGAAGTTGCTTGTCCTAATGTCAAAAACTCAGTGCCAGTTTTCAGAGCTTCCCAATTCTTTATTTTTTTTAAAAAAAAACAACCAGAAGTAAGTTCAAAAGCGACACTTCTACTTCCCTTTGGAGGCCAAGGCTGTGAAAGATAGCTAAAGTTTGCTGGCTGCTAAAACAAATCACTTTTCGTAGATCCACAGGGACTAGCAGCTTGCTCACGTTTTGAATCCTTTGCATGATGGAGAAACAAGCAAGGAAAGATCCTTTTATCATCCAGAAAACATACAGAAGTCCAGGGTCTATGAGCTTTTATTCCTTTTCCAAGAACAGACACAACAGATCATAAACTGTTTTTAGATATAGATATACAGTTATAGATAGTTCATGTTATATATTATATTAGTTAGCATTATAAAACTATACAAATGGTACATTATATTATTTGGGCACAGTGGTATTTTACAGCATTGACTGGAGATTATTAACACTGTAGTGATTTAGATAACTTAAGCCTTTAATGATAAAGAAAGAGGTTATGTCAATATGAATTATGATTTCTCAAATGTTAAGGCTGATAAGGGTTGAGGTGCTTAAATCTTGCATCTAGAGCCAAGGATAGCGGTGATAAAGAACTGCAAAGTACAGTACTTGAATTATTTGTTACATAATGGTTTCTAATCTTAAGCTTCATATTGAATATCAAGATCTCTACCGCATTGTTACTTGTATTGTTGTTTAGGCATGTTAGAAAACAGAAATGGAAAAAAAACCTTGAAAAAGCTTTGTGATGTTTTATAAACAGTGAAAAGGAATGGATGCTCCTAAGAGAGAAAAGCTAAGCCAAGGAGATAATGTTTAGCAAATTTCTGTTCCCATATTGTGAAGCTTCTGTTTGTCTGGGTTTTTGCTGAGACAGACAGCCAGCCCGATAGATAGATGATAGGTAGGTAGGTAGGTAGGTAGGTAGGTAGATAGGTAGAGATAGCTAGATAGAGATAAATAGAGATAAATTGATGGTTGATAGATAGAGATAGATAGATGATAGAGATAGATAGAAATAAAGATAGATAGATAGATAGATAGATAGATAGATAGATAGACAGACAGATGATATAGATAGAAATAAAGAGAGATAGATATAGACAGATGAAATAGAGATAGATAGATAGATAGATAGATAGATAGATAGATAGATAGATATAGAAATAGATAGACAGACAGACAGACAGACGGACAGATAGATATAGAGAGAAATAAATTGATGATTGATAGAGATAAAGATAGATGATAGAGATAGATAGAAATAAAGATAGATATAGAGAGATAGAGATAGATAGTGATAGATGATAGATATAGATAGAAATAAAGAGAGATAGAGATAGTTATAGACAGATAAAATATAGATAGAGAGAGAGAGAGAGAGATGGATGGATAGATAGATAGATAGATAGATAGATAGATAGACAGACAGATAGGTAGATAGATAGATAGATAGTCTCATCCAAGAAGCTGGCTCGTTCAGTCAGAGCCAAAGAAGCTTCTAGGATGAGAAGTGAAATGTCTTCAAAGAAAAAAAACAAGAAAGTCCAGTTGCCTCTTGAAAAAAAAGCACCTTTGGGACAACCATGATCTGGAGGACAGAGACTCTCCATAGACATCAACCCCACCATTCAAATCTCTAAGCAAACCCCTTTCCCTTCTAGCACTGATGATGTTACCTAGTTGGGTCTGTGAGAAAACCACCCAGCTCGAAGAACACCTCATGTCAACCCTGAGCTACAGATATTCCCTTCTGTATGTACAAGAGGACTTTTCTGAAGGCAGAATCCTTGAAAACCTGGCATTTAGTTTCGGGGGAGGGGAGAAAGCAAATATATGAATAATGCAACAATATTCATGTTGATTTTCATTCAGGAGCAAATTGCACTTTTATTTGTCTGGGAAGTGAGCTGTCTTGCGGTGAGGCTGTTATTTTGTGATACCATGTCTTCTAGGAGCAATTTTGTCAAAACGGCAAATGGCTGCATGGTGATTGCTGATGAATAACATTACCCGATTTTATGACAGGGACACAAAATGAAGTGTTTGTATTGTCTGGGCTGCAAATGGGTTTTGTGAAGAGCTCGCATGAACAATTGTTTGAAGCCACAATGATAAATGACCGTTGCGCTAGCAGAGGAATCTTCTAAAGCTCAGTAATTCAATTTTTTTAAAAAATATGGTCCCTTCTCCCGGCTTACAAAAATAAAGAAATGGTTGGAGAAATGTTTGAAGTGGGATATACATTTGGCTGGCAAAACGTTCAGGCCTGATCTTGTTGAGACAAACGATAATCTGGTGAGACAATCAGGATTTAATTTCTTTGCTGGGTGACTTGTCCTCAATATCCATGTTAAAAATAAAAACAAACAATAGAATCCAATTCCTGTTTGATTCTATCCAGGAATTGCATTTCTCTTTTGTTCCGTGGATAAATCAAGTTCACACATGCACTGATTTTCTCCTTTGGCGCCTTTTCGTTTGAAGGATGAATTCGTTCTTATGCAACGTTCAGAAGCACCCACTCAACGGTTAGCCCTCTTGAATTAGGGCTATGCCGTGCTTCAGGTGTGAAGGCGAAAAGGTATTTTAAAGCACACACACACACTCAGCCCCTCCCTGACATGCCTTAATCAAAACCCAACTTTTCCTTTAAAAAAAACCACAACAGTGCAGGAGATTTAAGGGTTTGCGGGGCAGAAGCTAGAAGAACACGCCCCATGGCCAAAGCAGACACACGTTAGCTCAAACCCAGTGCTGAAAAGTGTTATTGCAATGGTTATCGCTTACATATTTCTTCCCTTTCTGATTTTTGCAGATAGATTTCCTTGTCCATATTCTGGGCCAGTGCAGTGAGGTGGTTAAAGTCATGGGTTTGGCTTGCAGAAGATTTAATTTAAGTCTATCCTTAGATTGGTTACCTTTGTGCTAGACTAGGGGCACACAGGCCCAGCTTGGCCTTCCTTGCAGGGCTGTTCTGGAGAATGAACTGGAAACAAACTAGAATCCATGGAGGAGAGCCAGGGAAATGGGGGGAAGGAAAGAGGGGAGGGAGGGAGGAAAAAGAGGAGGAGGAGAAGGAGGGAGAGGAGAGGAGGAAGGAAGGAGGAGAATAAGAAGAAGGGGAGGGGGAGGAAGGAAGGAAGGAAGGAAGGAAGGAAGGAAGGAAGGAAGGAAGGAAGGAAGGAAGGAAGGAAG
>NW_020769308.1:41544775-41558738 GCF_900518735.1 Pseudonaja textilis
GATAGATAGATAGATAGATAGATAGATAGATAGATAGATAGATAGATAGATAGATAGATAGTCTCATCCAAGAAGCTGGATGGTTCAGTGAGAGGAGAGAGAGAGAAAGAGAGATTGGCCAAGTGTGATTGGACACACAAGGAATTTGTCTCCTGTGCATAAACTCTCAATGTACGTGCAAAACAATAAAAGTGATGGATCGTAGATCATTAATCATAAGGTATAATAGGAGATAAATCATAAGTTACCAATAGGAGAAGACAGTAGGACAGAGGAGAAGGGGAGAAAAGGTGAGAACTGAGAAGATGAGAAGAATAATAGCAATATAGCCCTACTACATGGGTAATCTTTAGGATGGTGCTGTGGGAATTCGATGTTCAGCGGAGTGATGGCATGGGATGGTAGTGGTGGTAGAAATATCTTTGTGTCTTAGTTGTTTTGGCATGCAATGCCCTATAGTGGCGTCCTGAGGGGAGAAGTTAAAACAGCTGATGTCCAGGATGTGAGGAGTCTGTAGATATTTTCCCAGCTCTCTTTCTGGTTCGTGCAGTATACAGAACCTCAACGGAAGGCAGGCTGATTGCAATGATTTTTCCTGCATGATAATTTTGGATTTTCCCACGGTTCTTACTTGTTTGATGTAAGTCGTCTGGAGTTGAGCAGCCTCTGCATCAGGGCTTCCCAAACCAGACTGTAAATTCCGCAAATGGAATAAAAATTGTTTTTCTTTGGGCAATCCTCACAGTCCAATGACAATAGGGACATTTAAATTGATACCAATAAAGGAGGATTATTTGCAGCTCGGGGTTGAACTGTGGGGTCCTTGGAGCATGGTGGTTTTCTTGCAGACATTTCATGACCCAACTAGGTAACATCATCAGTGTTAGAAGGGAGCGGTGTTTGAGAGAGGAATGAAGGAGGAAGAAGTAGTACTGAAGGAGAGGAGGAGGAAGAGGTCAATGACTATGGGGTCCTTAGTGCTGTCTGAGCTTGATTCTTTTCTTGAAGACATTTCATGACCCAACTAGGTAATGTCATCAGTGCTAGCAGGACAGGAGTGAAGGTGGAGGTGGAGGTGGAGGTGGAGGAGAAGGAGGTGGTGCTCTTGGTGCTCTCCAAGCTTGGTGGTTTCTAGCAGACGTTTCATGACCCAACTATGTAACATCATCAATGCTAGTCATCTAGAGCCTTGATAATGTTACCTTGTGTTTGGATAATAAAAACTCTGCAAGAAAACCACCAAGCTCAGGTAGCCCCAAAGACCCTGCTTCTCCAATCTTTAAATCGATTTAAAGTGTTTTAATTACATTGGGTATAAAAGACTTTCTGATAAGCAGTTTTGAGTAACGAAGGAAAAAAGTTTGGGAAACTCTAAATTAAATATAAGCCAAGAACTTCGCACTTTAAGTCCATATGGGTAGGGGTGGGATTCTACCAGTTTTCACCTATTCGGTAGAACCAGTTGTTAACATTCTAAGCAGTTCGGAGAACCATTTGTTAGAAGAAATTACTGGCCTAATCCTGTAAGGAAGGCAGGAAGGAAACATTCTGGTGTTGCATACAGATATTGCCTCTCTGTTAACCCTTATTACATTCTTGGCAGGACGAGACTTCCTGTCTCAGGAACTTCTCTGGAGTTATTTTCCCCTCCTTTGCTGGTACTTTGCTTGTGTGGAGTGACCATTCAAAGTTATAATGGCACTGAAAAATGGCAGTGACTTATGATCATTTTTCACACTTATGACTGTTGCAGCATCCCCACAGTCATGAAAGGCCAGGCGGGGAAATGCATGCCTCGATGTGAGTAATATTGAGTTGGCCACACCCAGCCAATAACATGACCACCAAGCCACATCCACCCAGTCACATGACCGCCAAGCCATGCCAACCACCTAAGCCACGCCCACAGAACCGGTTGTTAAACATTTTGAATCCCACCCCTGCATATGGGCCAAAAGAAGTTTGTCATAACATGCCATCCTAAGGTTTACATGAATTAGAAATAAGTTGAATTGGGCCATTTTTAGAGGTGGTTGACTTTTGCCAAGATTTTGCTCTCCAAAAATGTTCCAGCATTGCAATATTTCCACGGAGAATTCTAACCCAAATCTGGAAGGAATCTGCAAAAGGAAACGCAGAATTCTGGCTGTTGCAATGACATGACATTGAACTATACAACCGCTTCATTTTCTGACTACAACCCCAGTTCCCGTCATAATCTAGGGACTACTTTTACCTCCTGGCACCTCCAATTTTTTATTTCACAATTTTTTCTTGTCCTGGCAGAAGCTGTTTAAGTGGAAAAATGCCAGTCAAGCTATCCAAGCTCATTTGAACAAGGCAAACTTGTGATCCCCAGCTACTGTGAGCCAAAGAAAACACACCAGGAATGTTGTAAAAAATCAGCCAAATCTACGGCAAGACTCCAAGAAGAGACCAAAGTCTGAATGAACTTACTAGGCCTCCAGTTTCTGTGTAAACAAAAATAATAATCCAGCCCTAGATTTTGCTGGTATAAATGTCACAAAATTCAGGGAGGGATTAAAAGACCAGTTTTCACAATTCTCTTCAAACAGGTAACATTTGGAAGAAAATCTTCTCTATTACATGATTATTTGCCAATAATAGAACAGAGATTCCAGATACGCTTCTCAACTCTCCCTGTTTTAACAGCTGGAATGAACAATGAAAAATAGACTAATGTTGTAGCCAACATGAAACCTGGCTTGAATTCTGGGAGCCGAAGTGTCAACATCTTTAAAAGTTGAGAATTGTTGCCTAAGACCATCCAAAGTACAGGTAGTCCTTGACTTACGACCATCATGGAGCCCAGTGTGTATGTTGCTAAGGGGGACATTGGTTCAGCGAGTGTTGTCCCATTTTATGACTTTTCTTGCCGCCGCCATGAAGCAAATCATTGCCGTTGTTCACGGCAACCATCATAAATACCAGTCAGCTGCTAAGCCTCTGAATTTTGACCACGGGAAGGCTTACAACAGTCATAAATGTGGCCTATGCCAGAGACTTGATAATAGGCCATACAAGGAAAAGAAATATAAAGAAAAGACGAATGCAACAAATGCTAGAGGAATACAAGAAACTCGAGAAGGAACTACAGAGATGTCCACACAAAAAGGACATTAGAAACTAAATGGACTTAGTTAAACACAAAATGGGGTTGATGGAAAAAGAAGAATTAGCTCAGAAAATTAGGAGTTCCAAACAGAATTTTTTTGAAAATGCAAATAAACCAGGCAGATGGCTGGTGTATAAAATGAAAAAAGAGAAAGAAACGAAAAAGATAATGCAACTGATAGCTGAGTAAGGAAAGATTTGTTATGGAGATGAAGAAAAGAAAAAGATAATACGGACATATTATGAAAAATGATGGAATTTATCATGTGAGCTCTTGCTGAACCAGTCAGTGGTTCTTGAAAGAGTTGTATTCTTTACTGGACTCACATGGATCGGTGTCAGGCGCAAAAGATCAGGTCCACCTGTGAAGATTTAATTAATCTGATTTATTGCGAGTCATGCCTACACGCAGCAATCTTTTTTAAGTAACAGCCAACACTAGTTAGAGTTAAATATGTGTCAATGGCACTCAATGGGGGGCTGGACTTAGTGCGCTTGTGACTACGTAGGAATTCTAGGCTGCTTACTCTTTTGACTCCACCTCTAGTTTCTGCCACTCCTTCCCCGACCTTGGGCCCAGGGGTGGGCTGCTGGAGGTTCGGGAGGGGTTCGGGAGAGCCTCTACCTAAGATTCTGTGCAGTTCATAGAATCCCCAAATCCCACTCCTGGCTGGCCCCGCCCACCCACTCTGCCCCTCCCAGGAGCCCCCATATGGCCTGTTTTGGATGCAGGTAAGTAGAGGGTGAGCACAGAGGCTTGGGGAGAGTGAAAAATGGGTCTCCTGGAAGGTTCAGGAAGGGCAGAAGTAGGCCTCTTTCCAGCTTCCAGAGAGCCTCTGGAGCCCGGGGAGGCCATTTTTGCCCCCACCCCCAAGCTCGAGGAAAGCCTCTGGAGCCTGGGGAGGGCAATCCCCCCTGCCATGATGCAGGAGGCCGACTGGGCCATGCCCACCATGGCCACCCAGCAACCAGGCAGAGAAACCATTGCTAAAAGTTTTGAAGCTTGGGACTCAGTTGAGAAGATGGCAGTATGGTAGAATCCCCACTTCATATTTGATTGCTACAAACATAGATCTCTTTCCCCATTTAACACCCTAGAACCATGATGGCGAACCTATGGCATGCATGCCACAGGTGGCACACAGAGCCATTTGTGCCAGAACGTGAGCCGCAGGCAAACTTACCTCACTGTGCATGTGCGCACCTCACAGCTGATTTTCGGCCTCCCAAAGGCTTGAGGAAGGCTTCTGCAGGCTTTTCAGGATGAAAACCAGGCCTGTTTTGTCACTTCGTTTTTCTGGAAATACCAGAAGTGATGAAACGGGCCTAGTATTCGGCCTGCAAAGCCTGCAGAAGCGTTCCTAAAGCCTCTGGGAGGCCAAAAAAGGCCTCAAACCAACTGAAAATCAGCTGTGAGGTGCAGTGCAGGTAAGGGGTGGCGGGGGTGGGTGGGGATTGTGTGAGCATGCATAGAGGGTGTGTGGGGGCACGCATTGCATTCTGGGTGCTGACACACAAGTCCATGCATGCAAACGCGTGCACAATTTTTGGCACAGGAGCCCCAAAAGGTTAGCCACCACTGCCCTAGAAGAAGAAAATAGATAAGTCATTCAATAGGTGGTAGCTTCTATGTTTCTCATTTCTTGCTCACCGAGATTAAGACACACTTATAAATTTATTCAATTCTGGATGCGGGACAATCTGAGGAATTAGAAGATCGGATCACTGCCTAGGAATCCAGTTCCAGCTTCAGAAGTTCTCCAGAAGAACGGGCCACAAGTTTGAGCCTGCTTCTAAATGAGAAAAAGGCAGGCATTTCTCCTAAAGCTCATGAGAGTTAACGAACTGTGAAGGCTGAAGTTGTCAAGGCAGGAAGAAAGGATGATGGATCCAGATAACAAGCTTGTGTAAACACAACTATCAACATTCAAGCCTGAGAAAATGACGAGAAAGGGCAGGAGAAACAAACACGGCGGTGACATACGTTTGTTCTCGCAGACATACATAAATGTTATACACAGAGCTTAAATTTTTACTTTCAACCTTCATCATTATTAGAACTAATTCATATCTACAAAGAAAGTTACTTATTCATCTGATTTTGATTCCTAACTTCTCCATGAATGTCCCAAGGAGAGTTTTTCCAAAAGATAATTTGACTTTTTTGTTTTATGTTGATGGACATCCAGGTTGTCCCAAAGGTGTTTTTTTCAAGAAGCAACTGGACTTTCTCAGGTTTTTTTTCTTGAAGACATTTCACTTCTCGTCCAAGAAGCTTCTTGGGTGAGAAGTGAACCATTTTCAAGAAAGTCCAGTTGCCTTGAAAGTCAGCTGAAGAACTAAAGAAGCTTCTTGGGTGAGAAGAGAAATGTCCTCAAGGAAAAACAAAAGTCCAGTTGCCTCTTGGAAAAACACTTTTGAGAATTTCTTGTTTTGTTTTTCTTTGAAAACCTTTCATTTCTCATCCAAGAAGCTTCCTCAGTTCTTCAGTTCTTCTTCAGAACCGAAGAAGCTTCTCGTGTGAGAAGCGAAATGCTTTCAAGGAAAAAAAAACAAAGGAAATCCAGTTGCCTTTTGGAGAAAGCACCTTTGGGACAACATTGACCTGGATGACTGCGAACTTCTTTCTTACCTTCTCTTTTCTTCTATTACTCATTCTTTTCTGTACGTGATCATTTCCATTTTCTATGTTTGCTGGTTTTCTTTCTATGGAAAGAAAACTGAAAAACTGAATTTTACTCCACTGAGAGTAAACCTGAATTTTACTCCACCGAGATTAAAACTGAATTTTACTCCAA
This sequence comes from Pseudonaja textilis, assembly GCF_900518735.1. The sequence goes on from NW_020769308.1 coordinate 41,550,709, forward strand.
TGAGAGTATACCTGAACTTTACTCCACCGAAAAAGTAAAACTGAATTTTACTTCACCAAGTGTAAAATTGACTTTTATTCCATCGAGAGTAAAACTGAATTTTACTCTAAACAAGAGTAAAACTGAATTTTACTCCATCAAGATTAATTTACAGCCTCCTTCCACAATCAATCCCCTTCAGAAAGAAAAGAAAAAAAAAAACCAGCGTTTCTAATGTTTATTTTTTCAATCCTGGGGAACAAATGCCTCAGAGAGAAGTTGTAACTTTTTTGTCAGCAATTTCCCTTCTTAATTCTTTGAAGCCCATCAGATGGATACCATCTGGACTTGTCTCCTGTTCCCCCAGTCGCTAGCTTGAGCTTATAACGTTTATTTCTCTCGGTTCCCGGGGAAAGAAAAAAAAACCAGCGAACTGCAAGAGCATCTGTTCTGTATCCTCAGCCGTGAAAAAATCGAAATAAAAGAAGCAAGTCAGCTTCATGCCAAATTGTCTTGCTTTTCTTAAATATCTCTTAGAAGGTTCCCACCACGCGATGGTTCAACTGCCTTCCCTTATCAGTTCATCCCGTTCAATTTGTATTTTTATGTGTCTTATTAAGGCTCTCTGCCAGATGTTCCTAAAAGTTCTGCTCTCTCTCTCTTTTTTACATTGACTTAACAACTGTGTGACTCACTTAATGACTGCACTGAAAGACTGCACCGATTCACTCAACTAATGTGGCGAGAAATGTCGTAAAATGGGGCAAAATTAGCTGAACGCATGTCTCCTTCAGTGACGGAAAGTTGGGGCGCGATTGTGGGCATAAGTCAAGGACCTTCTGTGTTTCCTAGCAGGGTTTTCGACCAGGATTTTGAATAAAGGAATGGAGCCAACATAGTTATTTCCAAGGTTGTTTTGTTTTTTTATTCTTTCAAAAGCACATTTTCCCACCCTTTCTCTCAATTTGTTTTTCCTGCACGATATATTTTGCTATCCTGGAAATCCTGGCCTCAGAAATGATCCTCTTCCTCAACCCTATCATTTCCTTTACAGTCATATCATATTACTATTTTTTAATCCTAAATAATTTTTATTTATTTTTTATTTATTTTTTAATTTTAATTATGAGAATACAACACAATATATCCAACTTAACTTTGTTATACATATATACATTTTACTTCCTCATTTGTAATCTCCTTATTTAGTACATTAATTACTAATTAATCTAATCATAACTACTAATATTTCTACCTTGTCTTCTGCTATACAATCATTGATAAAATTTATTCCATATTTAGACTCTCCTTTGTCTTTTATTTCTAAAGTTGACCTATCAGATTCTGCATGCGCCATAATTTTTCTTATGGTCATCATCATCTTCTTGAAGGGCTAGGAAGGTAAATATTATGCATCCCCAAATTATAAATATTATCTTCTTTCTTTCCAGGACTTGCCTTCTAAAAATGAAATGTTGCAAACAGGTGGGCGAAATATGGATGCCGTCCTTTCCGTTGTTCCACAAATCGAACATGGGCGCAACCAATCACAAATGGAAGCCCGTTTTCAGCACCCAAAACCTCTGGGCTAGCAATCACCACCAACATTCAGCCATGGCGAAGACGGCTCCCCATTAGTCACCGTGCTGTGACAACTTTCCCCCAAAGTTTCACAAAATCACCATGGCGATCCCAAAACTTCTAATGACATCATGCGGAGGTTCACCGGAGCCCAGAGGGAACTGTCAGCTATTCTTAGAATCCTCAACCGTAGTTCACAGAAACAACACCGAAAGTACATTCTCCAACCCTTCTTTAAAAACACAGCTAAAATATTATTAAATATATAGAGATTATATAGAGATAGATGAGAGAGAGAGAGAGAGATAACTATAGAGAGATAGCTATAGAGAGATATAGAAAGAGAAATGATAGAGATGATAGAGAGATGGAGAGATAGAGGTAGAGATGATAGATAAGAGAGAGAGCTAGAGAGAGAGATAGTGTGTGTGAGAGCTATATATCTATATATAGAGAGAGAGATGATAAAGAGATGACAGAGATAGAGATAGATAGATATAGATGATAGAGATAGAGAGAGATGAAAGATGAGAGAGAGAATTAGATAGATGATAAATGAGAGAGAGAGAGAGAGAGAGAGAGAGAGAGAGAGAGAGATCAAATATCCCTGGTATTCTGTGTTCAAAATCTTCTCATCTGGATTTCCGACTAATTGCAAAAACGCTTACTCTCGAGTAAATAAGAGGAATATACACTTAGAAATGGAGGCACTCTGATTTGTAAGTAGGTGTTGCTCGGGTTTTCCTACTACACGTTAATTAGACCTAATCTTGGAGCAGCGTTGCAGGCATATGTGTGAATACCAAAATCCCCTGCTTGTTCCCTTCTGCATGGCTCCACATTCACCCACCCAATGGCTTGATTGACAGCAACTCCAGTCAATTAAGCAATTGGGAGGTGTAGCATGTGGATTCCAGATCTACTATCTGGCTGAAAGCATCAGCTTCAAGTTACCATCTGATATTTCTTTCCTTCCTTCCTTCCTTCCTTCCTTCCTTCCTTCCTTCCTTCCTTCCTGGGCAGCCACTTGTCTCAAATGGTAGAAGGTCTCCTGCTTGAGCAGGGGCTGGACTAGAAGACCCCCAAGGTCCCTTCCAGCTCTGCTGTCCTGTCAATGAAGGGAGATCCCGAATTAATGCATGAAGCTCTACCGTTGGCAATTCTAAGCATGAAATAAGCTGCTCTCTAGAAACCAATAATTTAAGAAAAGTAATCTGAGAGGAATAATTAGGCTGGATTGACATACCGTCTGCAATTTTAGGGAATTCTTTTCAGAAATCTCCAGCGGATTTTTGAAGGAAAGAAAGATAAGAGGTTAACCCTAATGCACGCCCCCCCCCCCCCCCCCCCCCCCCCCCCCCACACACACAACTCCACTGGGGCTGAAGGAGTATTTGGGCTGCATTATAAAAGCCATGTCTTCTTCGGACTAGCCACAGGAAATCTAATATCTCAGGGTTTCCTAGGTGATTTCTGATTGAAATGCTCTTTGGGTCCTCTGTGACTTAATCCGGACTGAACCAGGTTGGATCACTCAATATGATTTAAAACAGAAATTTCTTTTAACTGAGGGATCCTCCTTCCATATCAACCAAACGTTCTACAGCGGAATGATTGAGTCTGTCCTCTGCACCTCTATAACTGCCTGGTTTGGTTCTGCAACCCAACAGGACAGACACAGACTTCAGAGGAGAATTAGGACTGCAGAAGAAACAATGGCTACCAACCTCCCTTCCATGGAGGACCTGTATCCTTCAGGAGTCAAAAAGAGGGCTGTGAAAATGTTTACAGACCCCTCACACCCTGGACATAAACTGGTTCAACTCCTTCCCTCAAAACTATGCTATAGAGCCCTGCACACCAGGACAACTAGACACAAGGCGAGTTTTTTCCTGAACGCCATCACTCTGCTAAAAAAATATTTCCCTCAACACTGTCCAACTATTTACGAAGTCTGCACTACTAGTACTATTAATCTTCTCATCACTCCTCATTGGAAGGAAGGAAGGAAGGAAGGAAGGAAGGAAGGAAGGGTCAACCTTGAACTGGTCAGGATCAAACTGCTGGTAATCGGCAGAGTTAGCCTGCAATACTGCATTCTAACCACTGTGCCACGATGGCCCGTCCTCCCTTCCTTCCTTCCCTCCCTCCCTCCCTCCCTCCCCACTTAGAAATAACGCTTAAATTCCGCTTCATAGTGCTTTCCAGCCCTCCCTAAGCGGTTTGCAGAGTCAGCCTCTTGCCCTCAACAATCTGGGTCCTCATTTTACCCACCTTGGAAGGACGGAAAGCTGAGTCGAACTTGAGCCTGGTGAGATTCGAACTGCCAAATTGCAGTCCACCGGCAGACAGCCAAAGTAACCTGCAGTACCGCGCTCTTACCACTGCGCCACCATGGCTCTTAATCTTGATTCTATCCCTCTGTTCATGCAGCCTGGGATTGTGTTGGCTGTTTTTGGCTGCTGCCGCACACAGCTGGCTCATCTTTAAGCGAGTTCTCAACATCTTTTTTTAAACATGGCGGTGACCAAAACTGGACACAATATTCCAAACGTGGTCCTACTAAGCCCTTATAAAGCGGTACTAACACTTTACACAATCTCAATTCTATCCCTCTGTTTATGCAACCTAGGATTGTGTTGTCTTTTTGGGCAGCTGCCACACAATGCAGGCGCATATTGAAGTGAGCGTCCACCAGGACTCCGAGATCCCCCTCGCTGTTACTACTACTACTACTACTAACACTATTGAGCCAGGTAATCTCTCTATACTTAAGTGATACACTTGGAGTTTGCAAGTCAGCTTTCCTCAACGCCCTGCCTGAAGAATATTTTTCCAGGGCTGGATTTGTGATTCCAATCGCGTCTTAGCCCCCGTGAAACCACGACAGGGTGGCCGCGATGCCAAGGAAATTGCAACCCAAACCTCCTTTTCGCTAATCTTTTTATCCGAAGCACTATAAATAAAATAAAAAAGGGAGGGAAGGAGGGAGGGAGAAAATATTCCGGCAAAGAAGAGTTAAGCATAGTGGATAAAAGAGATCCAATCCGCAGCTCTCCTCTTCTTACTATGAATAGACTCTGCTGTCAGATTCAGCCAAGAGAGCCTACACGACAATCTGTATTTACCCTTTGAAATCCCAGCTCTATAAATACGGACAGCTGACATTCCTGGTTTGTATTAACTGGGGTTGCGTTTCCGTGGGTCCAAGAATCCTCTTTTTCGTGAAACCCCTAGCAACACAGGTAAATCCTCGACTTACGACCCCAAGTGATCCCTACGTTCCTGTTGCTAAAAGGTGAGAAATTCTGCCTCATTTTACGACTTTTCCTCGCCACGGCCGTCCTTAAGGGAAACACCACAGTTGTTAAAGTAGCAACGTGGCCATTAAGCGAATCCTGGTGTCCACCTGTTGGACGGTCCGCTGAAGAGGATGACGTGACACACACCCCCGGGGAAAACACCGCCACCGTCATAAAAGCGAGTCCTTCATCATTATCTGAATGTAAATCACACGACACCCACCCACTCCATCCACTCCAAGGGATGCTGGAACGGTCGTTAAGTGTGAAAAACAGTCGTAAGTCACCTTTCTTACAGGGCTGTTGTGACTTAGGGCTAGTTCCAGGACTAGCTGCATTAAATTAGATGAGCATTGGCAATTACAGAAAAAGAAGGAAGTGGAATATTATATATGGTATGCGATTTATTTGACCAACGGTTGACCAATAAAGGAATCCGTTAAAAAACCCAGGTCGATAAAAATAGATAGAAAAATCAGTTAAGATTGTCAGAAAGCTAAAATATGTCAGCAATAACAGCTTATAAAGAAAAACGGACTGCTGTTATTTTGGAAAGAAAAGTGCATTAATTATAATTCTTAGCACAGGGTAGATGTACCCAGTTTGACACACCATTTAAATGAAAGATGGGTTTGTTGTAAATATAAAATAAAAAACTTAATAACAATAATAATAATAACCACCCTATTTGGAGCAGCTTATATCCTCCGACGCTACCTGAACAGTTCCTAGGTCCTTGGATAGGACTCGAGCTGTTGAGCTACCAACCAGTCCCAAAGGCTGTGAATCTCACTAAAGATTAAATAATAATAATAACAACAACAACAACAACAGCAATAATAATAATAATAATAATAATAATAATAATAATAATAATAATAATAATAATAATAATAATAATTGGACTAGCTGTATTTCACAAGAGCAAAGGTCTCCAAACTTGGCCACTTTAAGACTTGCGGGCTTCAACACCCAGAATTCTCCACGCAGCTTTGCTGGCTGGAGAATTTGGGGCGTTGAAGCCCACAAGTCTTAAAAGTGGCCAAGTTTGGAGACCTCTGCACAAGAGGCTCTCCATGGGGGTAGAGGAACTCCCAGGGCCCCCCTTGGACATCAAAATCACACGCCACCCTTTCCTTTCTCACCAAGGCCACCCCCCTTCTCTGCCCAAAAAAGCCAGTGTGGTGTCCAGTCCACGCAAACCAACACAACGGAACACACACCTCCTGGACTCAACATCTCCATGCCAAGTGTGGACAGAGGACAGTTGACCGAAATAGAGACATGTGGTGGTGGTGGGGGGAGATCTCTAGATGGATTCTCACACACACCCCACCCTCCATAGGGGAAACAACCTTGAGAGATTTGGCTACTACAACTACTACCCAAACCGGCCTTCTCCGGTTGTCGCAGAGGCACCACAAGGACAATACACCATCCTGTTCTGAGGGAGGAACCCGCTTCCAAGCTCAAAAACTCCAGGTTGGGGAGTGGAGGGGTGGAGCCCAAGGCTACCTTAAGCAGATTTAAGGCCAGGAAGAGAAGGTGGCTGGGTCCACCGATGATGGGGAGGAAGCCTCCTCAGATGCCTCCTCCATTGGCTTCAACCCAAGGAGGACTTCCTGGTGGCACATTGGGTGGGACATCTCCTCTCTAAGTTAGAGCAGCTGGGCGGGGGTGGGAGGGGCTCAGGAGGAGGTGGGGAAGGGCTACCACCCCCCCTTCTCCAGAATCCAGGGGGGTCTCCTTTCCCCGGGGAGGGGGGTGATTTTTCAACCCTCCCCACCCCAACCTGGCCAAGCAACAAGGGGGCCAACCCAACTCCACCGCTGGCCCCAAGTCGGACCCCGAGCTCAGGACCCGCATCTCCCCCACCCCACCCCATTCCAAGTGCAACACCCTCCCCAAACACACACACACACACACACCGTCCTCCCCGGTCCCCAAAGGATGGCGAGAGGGGCGCCCCGCACTTACGTCCCCAGGGTCTCCTTGAAGGCGAAGATGCGGCCGATGTCCTCGGCGGGTTTCTTCCAGGACGAGCCACGCTCCTCGCCGTTCTCCTGGGCCATGGCGGCGGCGGCGGCGGCGGCGGAGCCGAGGGAGCCGGCGGCCGGGCGAGGCGAGGCGGGCGCCAGCCGGGAGAGGAGGAGGAGGAGGAGGAGGAGGAGGCACAGCCGGCGGCTTTTGCTTTCTCTTCTTCGGGGCGCCCAGACTTCTTCCTGGCTGGCTGCTCTCCGGCTAAACTTGGAGAATTTTCAGATCTATCCTTCCTTCCTTCCTTTCTTCCTTCTATTTTCTTTCCTTCCTTCCTATCCTTTCCCCCGCTGTCTTCCTTCTTTCCTTTCTCCCTCCCTCCCTCCCTCCTCTCTTCCTTCCTTCCTTCCTTCCTTCCTTCCTTCCTTCCTTCCCTCTCTCCTCCTGTCTTCTTTACTCTCTTCCCTTCTCTCCTCCTCTCCTTTCTTTCCTTCCTTCCCCCGCTTTTCTCCCCTAGCCTTCTTTCCTCCCTTACCCGCTCCTGCTTCTCACGCCATCCTTCCTTCTCGCAAGGCTTCCTCGGGTGTCAAAGGCGAGGAGGAGAGGCGTGCCCCCCCCTCGCAGTCCCCGGAGGCTGGAGGAGGAGGAGAGGAGGAGGGGAAAAGGAAGAGAAAGGGAAGAGAAAGTCTCCGCTTTCCCTTTTCTCTTTTCCTTCGGCTGGCTGAGCTTGACGGCGAGAAGAACGAACTTTCCCCGGGAAGCGCGCGGAGCTCTGGCTCGGGCGTGCGTCCCTGTGTGCGTGTGTGTGTGTGTGCAAGGGAGAAAGTGAGAGCGCCGCGGAGGGCAACCCTCGCCCGTTGCCCTCCGGCTGCTGCAGCTCCAGTCCGCTCAATGGCATGTCAGGGGGAGGGTTGGCGGGGCTTAGTTGTTATGGTAATAGAGGAGGGCGGAGACTCCGGCTGCCGCTTCTTCTTTTTTTTTTAATCTTCCCCCCTATCCCCCTCCCTCTCATCCTGCTTGCAAAGCCAGCCCTCTCCTCCCCCCTCCCGCCCCCGTTCCCCTTTCGAAACGGCCCGCCACAAATTCGCATTGCACCAGCCGGGCGCGGGGAGGTCGGGGGCGCTTTGGTACTCTCCAGCGACCCCCTTCCTTCCTTCCTTCCTTCCTTCCTTCCTTCCTTCCTTCCTTCCT
>NW_020769308.1:41563252-41583188 GCF_900518735.1 Pseudonaja textilis
TTCCTTCCTTCCTTCCTTCCTTCCTTCCTTCCTTCCTTCCTTCCTTCCTTCCTTCCTTCCTTCCTTCCTTCCTTCCCTCCCTGCCTCCCTCCCTCCCTCTTTCTTTCTTTCTTTCCTTCCTTACTCCCTCCCTCCCGTTGCTTTGGAAAATATCTTGACCCCCCTCTTCTTTGGGGCAGCCACTCAAATATCGGAACCCTGCTATCATGTCACCCCAAGTCCTTCTTTTTTTATTAAACTAGCCATCGTAAATTTCCTGCAAATGTCCTTTGCAATGGTTTTTTTTAGCTTTCCGGTCCCCTTCGAACTTCAAGCAGCTTAAAAGTTGGCAGGTTCCGCTTTCAATATTATTTTCAAGGTCTTCCACGTTTCCTACCATTTGCAAACACACACTACACTGCACGGTTGGTGTCTGCAGTACAACCCCACTTTCTGTATGGGTTGTTTTGATTTTGCAAGTTTTGGGTTGTTGTTTTGTTTGTAAACCCAGAACAGGTGTTTCTAGTGAATTTCAGCCAGTGAGCTAACACTGCCCCCTGGTGGACACCAGCCAATTTTTTTTAAGTCTCTTCTTATGGATAAGAAGAATCAGAAGCGGGTAATAAAAATAATTTGGTTGTGCCTGAATTAAAAGTCATTGGGCTATTAATATAACACCAGGATAAATACACTGAGGTATTCAATTGTAACTGAGTGAATGAATGAGGGTTTGTTGCTTGGGTTTTATGATTACAACCTGGTCTGAATTATAATTAAAGAGATATGTCTTCACCAACCGGTGCTAAGGTCGAGTAATTATACCAGAAGGGCTCCCTGTAGAATTCCTGCATCAAGTCCTCACTTTATTTAACTTTTGTCTCTGCAATTTTGAAGCCTGGTCCTTCTTTCAAAAATTGTATTACGGTCAAAGAACAGCATAGAATTCGTATTGGTCTGTATTGCGTGAGAAATGCCCCTTTTTCTTAAAAAATAAAACAAAATTGATTGTTCAGTTATTCCCACCATCTAGACCAGTGGTGGCTAACCTTTTTGGGCTCCTGTGCTGAAAATTGCATGCTGGCTCGCTCGCTTACATGCCAGCACCCAGAAGACAATGCACGCGTCCCCCCATGCCCCTCCACAATTCCCCCCGCGCGCAATTCCCCTGCCATCCCCTTACCTGCACTGCACATGCACGCACCTCCCAGCTGATTTTTGGGCCTTTTTCAGCCTCCCAGAGGCTCGAGGGAAGCCTCTGCAGCCTTTGGAGGCTGAAAAATGAGCCCGTTTTGTCACTTCTGGGCCTGTTTTTCGGCCTCCAAAGGCTGGGAGGCACGCGCATGCGCGCACATGCCTAGGGCTCACATGCCCACACAAATGGCTCTTCATGCCATCTGTGGTACACGTGCCATAAGTTCGCCATCATGGATCTAGACTCTACTTTGCCAACAGCCTGGTACATAGAATTCCACATGCAAACACATCGGCATCACATGTTTTCTAATCAAGGAATACATCCAGGGGTGGGCTTCAAAAATTTTAGCAACGGCTTCTCTGCCCTATTGCTGGGTGGGCGTGGCCAAGGTGGGCATGGCCTAGTCAGCCTCCTGCACCATGGTGTGTGTGGGGGTTGTTTTCACCCTCCCCAAGCTCCAGAAGCTTTCCTTGAGCCTCTGGGAGGGTGAAAATGGCTTCCCAAGGCTCCGGAGGCCTCCCTTGGCCCATTTCCGGCCTTACGGAACTTCCTGGAGGCCCATTTTTCACCCTCCCCCAGCCTCCACACAGGCAATGTACTTATCTGGCATCCAAAACCGGCCACATGGGTACACCTGGGAGAGGAGGGGTGGATGTGGCCAGCCGGGATGGGATTTATTGGTTTGCCAAACTGGCTATTGAAAATGATAAAATTAGCTACCGGTTCACTCAAACCGAGGTGAACCGGTAGCAGCCCAACTCCTGAATACATCATAAATTTAGACTTTCAGCTATAAAAGTTTTGGAAAACAGAAGGATCAAAAATGTTTAAAGGAGCAGGATGGGGAAGACTACGGTGACAAAGGACAACTTTGTGGCACCACAATGGAAGGACTATTGGCATTGACCCAAGGGCAACTTGGTGCTAATCACACCTGTGTTTGAAAGAGCCATGCGTATTAAACAACAGGTGCAGAGAATAGTAACTTAATTACAAAAGAAGATTTAACAAAGTAGAAATAAATACGGGCATATAGATATTTGTAAGAATATATACCGTAAGCAATATCACTATTGGACTGTACGTGAATATAGATTAAAATGTACAGCGTGATAAATGTAATAGAAGGTTATGGTACAACAATGAAAACAATAGTTATAATTGTGACGTACTATGTATTTAAAAGAGACTACACTGTATGACTAGGAGAATAATGGTTATAACCAGGGTGCATAATACGACGTGTATTTAAAAAGAACTTGATAGAGGCAGTACACAGCCATTGCAAAACTGGAAATGTGATGTGTCATAAAGGAAAATGTGCAATAAAAATATTAATAAAAAGAAAAAAAGAAACAGCAATGCATATTAAGCAGCTCCATTGGATAAAAAGGGCCTGGAACTCTCTTGTGCGTGGTGTGTTAGTGGCACAATGGAGCATGACTGAGTCATTACAGGCGTTGTGAAGTGCCTCCCACTCTCTGAGTTTAATGCGGGTTGATTGTCCGATCCTGCTGAGCTATTGTGGAGAAAGGAACAATTTAGAAAACTCAAGGCTCTTTTTCTCAAATATATACAGCGTGTGACCTGCCCATCAGGCTGCCTGCATATAATGATGTTTTATTTATCAAGCATGCTGTGGACATTGTAAATATAACTTACAGGAACAAAAAATTGTACAGGGGGGAAATAGTAATAATAAAAGGTTTCCAGAATTTGCCAAATACTCTGGTGAAATGAGCTCGATTGGGCTTTCGTGCTCGTGAATTAGAGAGAATAACAATAATTATGATTTATATTCCGCCTTTATTGTTTGGACAAAGAACACAAGGGGAGGAACATAGCTCAGGCGCAGCCCCCCTCTTCTTTGCCTCACAACAACAACCTTGGGAGGCGAGTTAGGTAGTAGCGCTTGACTTCATTTAGTTCCAAGTTACAATGGCGGTAGGGGGGGAAAGGGACTTAGGACTGCGTTTCACACATACAACCGTTGCCACGTCCCCAGGGTCATGGGATCAAAATTCGGATGCTTGGCAACTGACTCATAGTTATGACGGTCGCAATGTCCCAGGCAGGTCATGTGGATCCCCTTTGGGGCGACCTTCCGATGAGTAAAATCGACGCGGAATTTAGATTCGCTTCACAACCCGGGTACTAACTTATCCATTGCAGTGATTCGCTTCACGGCCGTGGCCAGAAAGGTCATAAAATGGGGCTTAACAAATGACTCACTTAGCAACATCCATTTTGGGCTTAGTTGCAGTCATAACTCGAGGGTGGCCTGTGCTTTGTTCCACTCCATCCGTGTTCTGACCTAGACCTTCCCAAGATCACGAAGCCGACTGCTCGTCCCGATAAAACCCCTTTTATTCAGTCTAAAGGGAATTCCTCTCCAGCAAAGTCCCAGCCAACAGTCTGTCAAGAGAGTTCACAACTACAGACCTTTATCAGGCTTGGAGAGTTGCCAGGCTGATATCTTCCAAACGCCACTCTGTAGCAAACAATATTTGGCAAGGAGTCAGGAACAGATCTTCACACTAATTAAACAAAATAATTGTCTCCTGCAAACACCACTCCCCTTTCACTCCTCTTTATTCCCTAAGGGAAGAACCATTCATCATCCATCTGTGGCTTTACTCCCAAGTTGACCCTTTTTTCTTAGCTGTTCCCTTCATCTGGCAGCTCTGTGCATGTGCACACTGGGAACAGGCTCCAGCAGTTCTTCTCCTCCACTGATCTCCGACTCCGAAGGCAGCTGATAACTGTCAGACGGCCCGCGCCCCATCTCTGCCTCTGACACAGAGCACTCATCCAAGCCTTCCCCAGACTCCAGAACTGGACCAGGTTCCTCCCCAACCCCAACTTGGAAACCTGGCACTCACTGTCTGAGTCTACCGCCAGCTTTGCTGGCTACTGGCAGGCCACAACAATCAGCTTCCAGTTAGACAGACCCTGACTGTCATTGCACATGGGTCCTTTGCTGGCTGAGGAATCTGGGAGTGGAAGTCCACAAGTCTTCAAGTTGCCAAGGTTGGAGACCAGGGATGGGATTCTACCAGTTCGGTCTGGTTTGGGCGAACTGGTTCAGTCCAATGCTCAGCTGTTGGGCCCATCCACTCACCCTGGCTCTAGTCTGTGCTTTATTTCCAAGTTTTCCAACTCAGCTGCTTTGCACACAGCGGATTGCAGCAGAAGGTGAGTTGTATTTATGTTTCTGCATTGATGGATGCATCGGCAAATGGGCAATTCTCAATTTTGGACATCGAACGATGTGGGCACTTCAACTCCTAAACTTCCTCAGCCAGCAGACAACTTAGATGATGGCTTTTTAATTAACGTTTCACTGGGCAAACATTGCTTTTCATTAAATGCGATTCCAAAGCCAAGACTGATAAAAACTGTCTGTAAAATCCTAGCCTTTGGAAAAGTTAAAACGTTTGGCAAAATTGCCAAATTGTCAAACTGAGCACTGCCAATGATGGCAAGCTGGGGTGTGGACACAGCCAATGGTTCCCTGCTGGTCCGAGCCAGAAAACAAAATAAAAATTGTGGGATCAGCTACAAAACAAACATATTCCATATTCCTGAATCCTTTCCTTAAGCATTTACTCTCTTCTGTAAATGTGAAGTAGGCTACCCACTTTGTGTCTCAATCAGAATAGAGCTGGAAGGGACCTTGGAGGTCTTCTAGTCCAACCCCCTGCTCAAACAGGAGATCCTATATAATTTGAGATAAGTGGCTGGCCAGTCTCTCCTTAAAAACCTCCAGTGTTGGAGCACTCACATCTTCCAGTGGCAAGCTGTTCCACTGGTTAATTGTTCTCGCTATTAGGAAGTTTCTCCTTAATTCCAGATTGCTTCTCTCCTTGATGAGTTTCCATTCACTGCTTCTTGTCCTGCCTTTTGGTGCTTTGGAAAATAGGTTGACCCCCTCTTCTTTAAAGCAGCCTCTCAAACATTGGAAGACTGCTATCATGTTCCCCCTAGTCCTTCTTTTCTCTAGACTAGCCGTACCCAATTCTTCTTATGTTTTAGTCTCCAGGCCTTTAATCCTCTTAGCTGACTCTTCTCTGCCCCTTTTCCCAAAGTCTCAACACCTATTTTGTAACGTGGTGACTAAAAGTGGATGCAGAATTCCAGGTGTGGCCTTCAAGGTAAAGGTTCCCCTTCCACATAGTCATTTCTGGCTCTCGGGGGTGGTGCTCATCTCCGTTACAAAGCCGAAGAGCCAGCGCTGTCTGAAGACGTCTCTGTGGTCATCTGGCTGGCAGGACTAAATGCCTTCAAAGGCACACAGAACACTGCTCCCTTCCACCAAAGTGGTCCCAATTTTTCTACTTGCATTTTTACATGCTTTCGAACGGCTAGGTTGGCAGAAAGTAATGGGAGCTCACTCCGTTATGCGGCGCTAGGGATTCGAACCGCCAAACTGCTGACTTTTCTGATCAATGCTCAATGTCTTAGCCATTGAGCCATCGTGTCCCCCTTACTTGGTAGAGTTTTACCAAGGCTTTACAAAGCGGTATGAACACTTAATGTGATTATGGTTCTGTGCCTCCTTTATATAACCGAGGATCTTATTCGTTTTCTTGGCTGCTGCTGCACACGGCTGGCTTGGCCACCTCCCCGCCCAAATGCTAAAGGTAGCCTTGATTCCTCCTCCCACCCCCACCCCCATATAGATTATGCCTTGTAAGATGGAAATTGTGTCCTGTAACAACTCGCTTCGCGCTGTCAAAAGGACAGAAACTCAAAAGCAAAAACTGGTAACAGATGCCGGAGGTACGTCAATCGTACACATGGAGTTAGCAAGGCGGGAGGGAACTCTGCACTGCCTGTTCAGAAGGAAAGGAAATGGAGAAGAAAGTTACAACTGATGATTAATTAGCAATTATAACACTTTTCTTCCAAATAGGCTGGAGCCTTGTTGGATGTGGGCCGTGGTGTTTTGATTCTTACTGACTTAATAATTAATACTGCCGCCATTAATTGGGTTCATTTGTGGTGAGATTGGCACGTAGAGGTTAGTTTGATTCAGGAAGGAAGTGGGGCTCAAAAGTGCTTCGTAATAATGCTCACAATCTCTGTGAATTAGACTAAAAAATAACAGTGGAAAATAGATAAGCAGGGATTAACTCCTGACAAATAGTCAAGCAGCAAACAACAGCCTAAGCAATGAACAATCAAGAGAAAACAGTATCTCCACCAATACCGGCAGGGCAAACTACTGGGCATGGATAGGGAGCAAACCCTACACTCTCTAGTTACCTAGTTGGGTCATGAAATGTCTGCAAGAAAACCACCAAGAAACTTGCAAAATAGGTTTCCACTTGTACAAAAGATTAGATAGAACCCATCTACTCCATTTGTCAAAAGCGTAGAGTTAGTTCTTGTCGAGGACTGCCTGAATGTTTCTGAAGGATGACAACCAACAGTTTCGCATTTCGTTTTTGTAAAATCTGTAACTAGGAACGGCAAGTGTTAAGAAGCAGAAATCAAACTAAATTGCAATCATTGCCTCTGGCAAAATGTCCATGTGGTCAGTTTATAAATCCTGTCCTAGTCCCAGGAGGGAATACTTTATTATTTACTAGCTCGATACATGTGCTTTGCTATGAAACTATGTGGTTGGACTTAGTTTTTGGGGAGGAAAATAAGGGGGGGAAATTCTGCCTCTGCCTACCATTCTGCCTATCCATCGGTATTCCTCTGGCTAGAGTCCTGTCAGTGAGTGAGAGTTGAAGGCTGTTTGGAAACTGAAAGAGCATTTGCTGTGTGAACAAGGAGACAGCAAGGAGCCTGGGCGTGGCTTAGCTCAACTGTTCTGCACTAAAGCTGCTTGGTGCTGCTGTGAAACTGAAACTCCTCTCCTCTGCTTGTGTTTTGCATTTGGAAGATATTTTTTTTTCAGGTGGGGAGAGGGAGTAGAACTCCTTAGCATCAATAATAATACAGGAAATACTCTAAATGCTCTGATAGTCATTTAGAAAAATCCTTTGTTAGTGAGCCCCTAGAAGCGATGACGAACATACGGGCCAAATTTGAAGTTTGTAGGCTTTACGGTTCTGGAGAGTTTGTGATGATGCCTGAGTGGTATTGATGAGCTTTTATATACCGTATATAGATTATTGAACTACAAAGCTCTGTCTCTTTTTTCCATTATCTTCTGTATTGCTCTGTTTTCCAAGGTAAGAAGTGCCCACAGGGAGTGTAGAGAGATATAATTACATTGTGCCGGTGGAAAATTTTAAGGTGGCGAATTGTGGCTTGGGAATAAATTAATAATCACTGTGCTAAACATCTGTACTCAGCTCTCTGCTTCTGACTTCATTGTTTGTGAGGCACCCAGGATTACATTGCACAAGATGGCTCCATAAATCTTTAATTAAATAATCAAATATAATCAGAAGATGGATTCTTCTTCCAAACTCTCTGCACCCATAGAATATGACAGGGAAAAACCATTGGCTGGGCGATTCAATTTTTTTGTCACTACAGGTAGCCCTCAACTTACAACTGCTTGTTGATGGTTCGGAGTTACGATGGCACTGAAGGGACTTGTGACTGTTTTTCACACTTACAACCATTGCAGCCTCCTCCGTGTTCATGTGATCCTAATTCAAAGGATTGGCAAGTGACTTGTATTTACGATGGTTGAAATGCCCATGTGATCCCCTTTTCCATCCTTCTGACAAAGTCAAGGCAAATTCATTTTATAACCATGTTACTAAATTACCCAATGCAGCAATTCGCTTAACAGCCATGGCAAGGAAGGATGTAACATGGGGCGAAGCTCACTTCACACACATTTCACTTAGCAGCAGAAATGTTGGTCTCAGTTTGGTCAAGGACTATCTCTATTTATACTTGTATTTCTTGCTATCTTGGGCCTTGGGCCCAGAGAGGAAGATCATTTAAAAAAAAAAAAAAGTTATCCTTGGGTCACGAGATCAAAATTCAGACTTTTGGAAACTGGTTCATATTTATGACGGTTGCAGTGTCCTGGGATCATGTGATCTGTTCTGACCCAGCTCCCCAAACATGACCAAGCCTCTGACGTGAACTCAAAAGATTCCTTTATTAGGAATGCCGGCAACCCCGGCAAAAAGTTCCTCTCTCACTGCAGGACAACAAGTCCGTCCGGCAGGGAAGATGAATAGTTGTCTGCCACATCTGTCCATCTCCGCCCCCTGCTTTTTATCCCCAGAGCTAGGGTGGAGAGTTGGCTCTTCTGTCCCAAGGACCGGCCCATAGATTTCCACTGCTCTCCTCTCCTCTGCCTCCTGCTCATCTGCATGTCAGGCACTGGACTCGGCTGCTCCTCCTCTTCCTCATCAGCCACCTCCAGACCTGGGGACTGTTGAATCTCCATCTGAGGGCTGACGGATGGCCCGGGTTCTGCCTCTGTCTCTCTCGGTGTGTGTTGTGGTTTGCTGGGAACAGGTGAGGATGGCTGAGGCCTAGGAGAGCAAAGACTCTGATGAGGGGGCTGCATGTGATGCAGGGATGAGGCCAGGACCATCAGGGAGTGGAGTGCTGCCTTTGGAGATTGTGGAGGCTGGCAGCAGTGATGGAGGCCCCCGAGGAGCCTGTGCTCAGTGTACATGCGTGCAGGGCTGCTCGAAGGAAAGAGCAGCTGCAGCACATGGGCGACTCAGGAGTAAGGCTGCAAGGTAATGGCCCCTCCCTCAAGAAATAAAAGCCAGCTGAGAAACCGGAGTTCTTTGCAGGAAGCAAAGAAGTTTTTGCACTCAAGCCTTGTGGATGTTCGGAATATCTTCATTGTTGTTTGGAGACTCTTTGTGTTTGAACTATTTCTTGGCAACTTTATCTAGAGTTCTTGGCAGCCTTGCACCACCTTGGCAAGGCTCGTTCTTATCAGAGACAATGAGCTTGAAACAGCCTTTTAACCGGGAAGGAACGGAATTCGTAAAGAATCATTAAAAGGTTTTGCTGTTACCTCCATTTGGTGTTGGTTTCCCTGGAACAAGGTTTGGGTCAGAACACTCTGCCAGCTTCAATCCCTCTTCCTCCTCGGAGCTCCCAGGTTGCCCTGATGATGATTTGACTCCCACGCTTCCTCCTGCTCCTCTGATTCGGCTGTTGGAGGGGCTGGCAGCCGACAGGCCACAATATGATCCCCCTTTTTGCCACCTTCTGATAATCAGCATCGATGGGGAAGCTGGATGGACTTAACAACCGTGTTGCTACCTTAACCCCTGCAGTGATTTGCTTTACAACTACGGCAGGGAAGGTCGCAAAAAGTGGCCAAAATCCATTTCACGACCGCCTGACGGAGCTGTAGTTCAAGCCAGAGAAGCGACCTACATCTAAAACACGTATCGTATCGAGACTCATACAACAGCCACCCAATGCACGATCCAATTAATGACACAATTTGATAATACGTGGCTGGCGAGCCCTTTTATAACTGCAGGTCCGGAGATCCTCTTGGGGGCAGCAGGAAATTATCTGGTATCCATCTACTTAAATAGCTACTGAAAAATATTAAAAGGCTGCCCCCTTCCAACCCATCTCCCCGGAAGGCGATTTACATTCGGTAGCTAATCAGGAGAAGGTGACTGTTTCTGCATTCTGAATGCTTCTCTGGGTTGCAGATCAGAGGAGAAATTTGCAATGAAAAATTGAATTTGGTCCGAGAGAGAAATTAAGAATGACTGGACTCAACTGTGATCGTTAAGTCAAGGACTAAATGCATTCATTAAAGGTATCTTTAATTCTCCGTATCACTGGGCACTGGATTAGATAATTAGGAGACTGGAGGCTAAAACATATGAAGAATGGTTGCAGGAACTGGGTAGGTCTAGTCTAATGAAAAGGAGGAACAGGGTTGACATGGTAGTTGTGTTCCAATATCTGAGGAGCTGACACAAAGTAGAGGGAGTCAAGCACCAGAAAGCAAGACAAGAAGCAATGGGTGGAAATAATCAAGGAAAGAAGCAACCTAGAACTAAGGAGAATTTTCCTGACAGTGAGAGCAATTAACCAGTGGAACTGCTTGCCTCCAGAAGTTGTGGATGCTCCATCACTAGATGCTTTTAAGAAGAGACTGGACAACCATTTGTCTGAACTGCTATAGGGCAGTGGTGGCTAACCTTTTTGGGCTCCTGTGTCAAAAATTGTGCGCTTGCGCGTGCGCCAGCACACACACCAGCACCCAGAAGGTACTGTGTGTGGCACCCCACACCCCCTGCGTATGTCCGTGCAAGCCTCCCCGCTGCCCCCTTACCTGCACTGCACCTCCCAGCTGATTTTCGGCCTGTTTCAGGCCTTTTTCAGCCTGCCAGAGGCTTGAGGGAAGCCTCTGCAGGCCAAAAAATGGGCCCATTTCATCATTTCTGGTATTTCTGGAAATACGGGAAGTGATGAAATGGGCCTATTTCTTGGCCTGCAAAGGCTGTAGAGGCTTTCCTCAAGCCTCTGGTAGGCCGAAAAAGGCCAGAAAATCAGCTGGGAGGTGTATGCATGCGCAGTGAGGTAAGTTTGCCTGGAGCTCCTGTGCCATAGGTTCACCATCACGACTATAGGGTTTCCTGCCTAAGCAGGGGGTTGGACTAGAAGACCTCCAAGGTCCCTTCTAACTCTGAAAAAAAAAAAAAGGATGGAAATTAATCAAGGAGAGAAGCAACCTAGAACTAAGGAGGAATTTCCTAACAGTTAGAACAATTAATCAGTGGAACAACTTGCCTCGAGAAGTTGTGAATGGCCCAACACTGGAAGTTTCTAAGAAGAGATTGGATAACCATTTGTCTGAAATGCTATAGGGTTTCCTGCTAAGCAAGGGGTTAGACTAGAAGACCTCCAAGGTACCTTCCAAAGCAATTATTCTATTTCTTCATTTTCTACTGCAGTCATCCATTGTCTTGAAAAAAGTCAAGATTTTCCCAAGCCTTTTGGCCAGGCCCCACATAGTATCCAACTATTACTAAATTCTATCCTGAGGCCTGGTAGTGGTTCCCATTTTACGCACAATCTTTTCTCTTCGGCTGACATTACATCCTCTTTAAAAGACAAAATATTATCAACCCCGCTATAAATGGGAAACCTGAAACAAACCCCAAACCAAACACTTAGAAGCGAAATATACAGATTTAGTGTGAGAGAACGGAGTCCTGGAGATATAAGCAGGTGATCTGTATCTCCCAAGCCATTTTTGTCTAATGAGGTGAAAACATCTTTATTCCGCTAAAAGGATTACACCATGTTTAGCATCCCCTTTCCTTTGTGACGAAAGAAGTTCTTAACTCAGAACTGTTACGGTTAAAATGCTATTTTTCTAGGTGGCCTCCTTTCTGGTTTTTCTTGTGTGTGTTTTTTTCATTTTATCCTGTGATCTTCATGCTTCATCATCCTCTGGCTGGTTTCTTTTCTGGTTTAAAAAACAAACAAACAGACAAAAATTTGGAGTGGGTATTTTATGGATTTATTCATAAAAAGCATACTATTTTGTTATGTCAGTTTTACTCCAGGGGATATGGAAGGCACCAGGCTAGTAACTAGAAGTAGTGGGTTCTAGTTCCACTTTGACATGAAAGCCATCTGGGTGACTTTGGGCCAATCACCAGGAGACTGTGAGTTCTAGTCCCGCCTTAGCCATGAAAGCCAACTGGGTGACTTTGGGCCAATCTTCAAGAGATTGGGAGTTCTAGTCCAACCTTAGGCATGAATGGATGACTTTGGCCAATCACCAGGAGACTATGAGTTCTAGTCCCGCCTTAGCCATGACAGCAGTCTCTCTCTTAGCTGAACCCACCCAAAGTTGTTGTTGTGGGGAAAACAAGACTAGGAAGGAGCATTATGTATATATTTACAGCCATGAGTTGCTTATAAAAATAACAAAGTTGAGACATAAATTAATAAAGCAAAAAAATAATAAATAACCACCACCACCACACGAAGGGGTTGGACTGAGGGTACATGACTCTCCTAAAACAGTCAAGGGACAGACCTGAACCTCCCTTCTCTTAACCCCATTTTCTGAACCATCCTAACAGCTTTGCACAGACTGAGAAATTATAACGGATTTGTGGAGACATCTAGGGGAAAAAAAGCGATAAACAAACCGATAGTAAAATTAAGAATCAATAACCAAAATGACAGTTAGAAATCAAATGATATTTTTGATCAAGCCATATTGATGGACCACAAGGCATCGTTTATTATTTTACAAGGTCGATACCTCTGCTTCGCTATGAAACTATGTGGTCGGGTTTAGTTTTGGGGGAGGGAAATAAGGGTGGGGAATTCTGCCTCTGCCTACCAGCATCCATCAGTATTCATCTGGCTAGTGTCTTGTCAGTGTGTCAGAGAGTTGAGGGCTGTTTGGAAAGTGAAATAGTATTTGCTGTGTGAGCAAGGAGACAGCAAGGAGCCTGGGCATGGCTTAGCTCAACTGTTTTGTACTAATGCTGCTTGGTGCTGTAAAATTAAAACTGAAACTGAAACTCCTCTCCTCTGCTTGTGTTTTGCGTTTGGAAGAGATTTCTTTTTTTCAGATGGTGAGGGGGAATAGAACTCCTTAGCATCAGAGCGTGTTAATAATAATAATATAGGAAATACTTAATGCTCTGATGGTTATTTTGAAAAATCCTTTCTTAGTGAGCCCCTAGAAGCCAAGAGGAGCATAAATGCCAAATTTCAAGTTTGTAGGCTTTACAGTTCTGGAAGATTTTGTGATAATGGGTGAAGGGCATTTCGCTTTTATGTATATAGATTAAATTTACTGGCTGTCCATCTTATCGCTGGGAGGTTTCCAATGTTAAAAAAGGTTAAAAAATTATACAAAACCTGTGCACAACACAAACAAAATACCATAAAGAGGTAAACTAATCAACTCCCACTTTCAGCTCCTAACATTGTAGAGACCACAGGATGACCGATCAATTTTCGTAAAGGAACAATTTCTATACTAGAAAGAATTGGTAATTTTCTTGCTACGGTTCTTTCATCCATCCTTAAAAAGCCCCAGTAGGGAAGTTTGCAGCTTACATGGATAACACCCCAGGCCACCTCTTCATGTTTTAAGTTAAAATATCTATAGGCTAAATATTTAGTTCTACCCTCCAGAGGTTGTTTGCAGAATGCCTAAGCTTTTGCTGTCCTTTGATCAGAACTGGGGCTGTATAAATACACAAGTCACTTTGTGTGACCACAAGCAATGGATGTTCCTTCACTGCAATGCATGAGATTGGATTTGTTTAAGGTTTCAGACCATTCATCATGGACTTCAACAACATAAAAGGGCTCCATAAAATCTTTTTTCCACTGAGATTTCAATCTTGGCCAGTTCCAAGCCTCCCCTTAGCTGTTGGTAAAAGCCAAACAGCTTAAGAAAATCACTCAACAGACTGAGGGAAAACTTTGTGGTTTTCTACTACACTTGATTTTCTGCAAATTAGTTTCCAACTTATTAGAGGGATAGAACTACAGATACTATATTTCGGAGAGCTGAAAATGATTTGTGAAAAGGTGTGCATATCCGCCCCTACTTTCTCTCTCAGATGCATCCAAAAACATAAATTTTGCAACCGTTTGAAAGGTAAGTTATTCCCCAGAAAAATTATTCAACTGACCTTAAAGATAATCAAGAGATTTGAATATATTTTTCCTAAAATGCCAAGTTAGAAACGTTTAGATTGTGACAGGAACTTGCAAGGAAACTGATATATATCTATTTCCACCACAAAGTACAAATCTGATAAATTATATTAGTATTTCTCAACTGTGGCAGCTTTAAATTGTGTGGACTTCAATTCCCAGAATTCCCCAGCCAGTATGATGGGAGTTGAAGTCCAGACAAACTGACTGAGGAATTCTGGGAGTTGAAGTCCAGACAAACTGATTGGGGAATTCTGGGAGTTGAAGTCCAGACAAACAGACTGGGGAATTCTGGGAGTTGAAGTCCAGACGAACTGACTGAGGAATTCTGGGAATTGAAGTCCACACAAACTGACAGGGGAATTCTGGGAATTGAAGTCCATGCAAGCTGACAGGGGAATTCTGGAAGTTGAAGTCCAGATAAGCTGACTGGGGAATTCTGGGAATTGAAGTCCATGCAAGCTGATGGGGGAATTCTGGGAGTGGAAGTCCAGACAAACAGACTGGGGAATTCTGGGAGTTGAAGTCCACAAATCTAAAAGTTGCCAAGGTTGAGAAACATTGGAATACAGACAAGGGGAGTGAATGAATTGTTGTTGTGAAAGTGGCCTCCGATTGTAATGCTTTTTAAGATAACCTTTTTATATATTTCACTGAATTATCCAGAATTTGGGAAGGAAAAAACTAGTGGACGTAGCATGAGGGCCTACATCAATGTTTTGCGAAGGAGGGTTTCAAGCTACAAGAATTCCTAGCTCGCTGACTTTTCATATCCCAAGAGATCATGTCAAAAGACAACCTTCTCCAAATCGGCTTACCAGCTTGAGCAAATCAATTAATTTGTGGACATCTTCTCCTGTGGAGAGATCTACGAAATCTTTGGGTAATCTGTAGCTCAGATACGGACTTGGCTGGACTGTGAGGTTGCTGTTCGTGCAACGGAATGACAGAGACTCCTAATTTGGAAGAGAAGAGCAAAATTGAGAAAGATTGACTCAATTATTTCCTTGCAAAAAATTTTATGTACTAATTAATGAATCAATGCAGTCTAATATATCACAATTTCTCTTAGTTTCCACCCATTGTTTCTTGCCTTGTCTTCTGGTGCTTTGGAGAATAAGTTGACTTCCTCTCCTTTGGGGCAGCCCTTCAGATATTGGAATATTGACATGATAGCAGGGTTCCAATATCTCTGCCATAAAGAAGAGGGAGTCAAGCTATTCTCCAAAGCACCAGAAGGCAGGACACGAAGCAATGGATGAAAACTAACCAAGGAGAGAAGCAACCTGGAACTAAGGAGGAATCTCCTGACAGTGAGAATAATGAATCAGTGGAATGGCTTCCCTTCAGAAGTTGTGGGTGCTCCATCACTGGAGGATTTTAAAAAGAGATTGGACAGCCATTTTTCTGAAATGGTATAGGGTCTCCTTCCTGAGCAAGGAGGTTGGACTAGAAGACCTCCAAGCTCCCTTCCAGCTCTGTTATTCTCTTATATACAAATAGTGAACAACTTCAAAATATCGAATAGTGATTTCATAAGCTGGGGGAGGGAAGATGGGAATTCTTCCAAAACACGGGTCAAGACCAGAATTTTCTAGGAGACCTCTGGCCATGAGAACCACTCAGGGAGCAGGCAGTCCACCAATCTTAGAGCAACCTCCTCCACACCCATTAATCATGGCTTGTTTGCAAGTTGGAGAAAGGAGATTCCCAGAAGTGAATGGACAGAGCATGAGGGCCTGCACCAGGATTTCTCAATCGCAGCAAACTTAAGATGCAAACTCCAACTCCCAGAATTCCCCAGCTAACTCCCTTTTTGGTAACGTCCCAAGACAAAACCATTAATAAACTATTCTATTCATTGCGGCTCACAAGCCAAAATTCTTACGGCCCATGAACTTTCCATCATTTTTATAGCTAACATTCATTTCCAACAAGGCAAAATTGCAGCAATGGGTATGCATGTATGTATGTTTGAATACATGTATGTATATTTATTTACTTACTTTGTTAGTTATTTATTTTGTTACTTTCTTACTTTACTTTCTTACTTAATTATTTATTGACTTTACGTTCTTAGTTACTTTCTTACTTAGTTACTTACTTTCTTACTTAATTACTGACTTTACTTTCTTACTTAGTTACTTTCTTACTTACTTTACTTTCTT
This sequence comes from Pseudonaja textilis, assembly GCF_900518735.1. The sequence goes on from NW_020769308.1 coordinate 41,579,213, forward strand.
ACTTTACTTACTTTCTAAGTTATTTACTTAGTTACTTACTTTACTTACTTACCTTCTAACTTACTTAACTTTCTTACTTAGTGACTTTCTTATTTACTTCCTTATTTAATTACTTCCTTATTTATTTATTCTTGCCACACAGTAATTCTGGGAAGTTTTAAAAATTTTTTAAAAAAGGAAAATGTCAAATGCCTATCAAAATCAGGAAACCTGATTTAATTACAGTTACTCCTGTATATAGATTTGTCCTGTATTTTGTTTTAAATCCACCTGTTCTGTTCTCTTACCTCTTCCATCGCTGCTCCTTCAGTTTGGTCATTTTTCAAACTGTTTCCAGACCTGATTTCTTCCCATGTAAACAGCAGAGAGTCCGTCACTTCCCCGAATGGATTAAAATCAATGAGCCAAACTCTGCCCTGAAGGAGGATGGCAAGAGTCAAAATGTTAACTATCCATATGTGGACAGCATAAAATAAAATACAAACAACACAATCCTTCTTTTCCTTTTCAGATCAGTTATGTTTTTGTTTCAATGGTTCTGAGCGTTAAGACACCAATTCCACATAAATCTGGATTACTACTATTGGGAAAGAATCTAGATAATCCAAACAGGATTCCTTCTCACTTTATCTTCACTGTGAACTCGTGAGGTTTGTCTTAGATGTTTTCTCAAAGTTGCTTCATTTGTCTGGGTACAAGCCCTGCTTATCTGATCACTGCCTTAGTAACCCCTCTTCCTCCTGCCTTCAAGGCCATTCCTTATTCCCTCTGTAATATGGATTTCTTTTGAGATATGTTTTTGGGCTACCTGACTTTTTTCTCTCCTCCAGTTAGTGACCAATTCAGTGTTTTGAAGATCAGACCAGGTTGCCTAGATGCTGCCAATCTCTTGGGAGAGAATCGGGGTCTCAATTGTATACCTTCCCAATCATTAGCACGGATGTAGAAGAGAAAGCTCACTTACCATACTGTCCCTGTAGACATCAAATACAACTAAAAAGGAAGGGGGGAAAAAAGCAGAAAGTAGGAAAAGTAAGTATACTTGTAATTGTTAGAAAATACCAGCATCTTATTCAAATTAAAAGGGTACTCACAATCCTCATCCAAAAACTTATACTGTATGTGCTTCGTGAAAAAGTCCTGTATGCATCTACAAATCTCTTCTTTCTGTTTGGAGATATGTTCGTAGTACTGAGTGTAGTCTCGCTGAGATATGCCTGGAAGACAAATTATCTTCATTATAATTTTTTATTAATCTTGCTACTGCAAGACTTCCTTGGAATTAAAGCACAGTGGTAGAATATGAGTCCCAGCGATACCGGGCTGTTGTTGATGAATTAAAACAAAAAACAAAACCTTGAACCTGCTTAGATCTTATTTATTCTAATTAGTTACATTCGGAAGGTGCCAAACATTTCCTCTGTTGCTCTGTCACTTGTATCCTTACGATCTATATTGACTGTTTCCTACTATGATTTGATTGCTTATTGTACCCTCTGACTATTATTAAGTGTTGCACCTGATGATTCTTGACTCTTGATGAATGTATCTTTTCCTTTAAGTACACTGAGAGCATTTGCACCAAAGACAAATTTCTTGTGTGTCCAACCACACTTGGCCAACAAAGTATTCTATTCTATTGTATTCTCTTACAGAATTGTAACTGATGGTATTTCTGATTACTGAACCCATGCGTTGTGCTAAACACAACCTCCAAAAGGGAAAAATAGCCAAATGAAGGAAGAGTAGACTTCTTCCAATTACAAAAATACAGGTAGTCTTCAACTTACAATCGTTCATTTAGCGACCGAAGTTACAACGGCGCTGAAAAAAATGACTTAGGACCAGGGGTGGGACTCACATTTTCTAAGAACCGGTTCTGTGGGCGTGGCCAGGTGGGCGTGGCCATGCAGCTGGGTGGGTGTGGCCTCTTTTGTTTTTGCAGCACCCCCCTCCATGCTTCATTTTGGGGCCTCCAGGGCCTCAGGGCCCATTTGTTTGGGGGTGCCTGGGGGGGGCATTTGTTTTCCCAGAATGTTTCCCTGGAGCCCAGGAAGCCAAAAAACATGGAGGGGGGGCGGCACAGTTCCCTCAGCCCCTTTTTGCCTTCTGGGCTGCAGGGAAGCCTCCTGGCAAGCAGTAAGACACCGAGGGGGATCTTGGCACAGCTGATCGTCGGGAGGAGAAAAAGAAATAAATACCTTAAGGAATGACTGGATGAGGGAGGACGCAGGGAGGGGAGGGCAGAGAGGGCGGGCCAGCCAGGGGCATGATTTCCTGCTTCTCTGAACTGCACAGAATCATAACAACCAGTTCTGTAGAACTGGTCTGAACCAGTAGAATCCCACCCCTGCTTAGGGCTGTTTTTCACATTTATAACCATTGCAGCATTCCCACAGTTGTGTGATCAAAATTCAGAGAGTTGGCAACCGACTCTCACATTTACGATGGTTGCGGTGTCCCCGGGGATCACGTGATCCCCTTTTGTGACCTTCTGACGAGCAAAGTCAACGGGTAAGACGGATTCACTTAACAGCCGTGTTGCTAACTTAACACCTGTAGTGATTCACTTAACAATGGTGTCTCTAACTTAACAACTGTAGTGACTTAACAACCAGGGGGAGAGAAAGGTCATAACATGGGGTGAAAGAACTTAATATTTAACTTCATGAATTTCTTTTGCAAATCCCTTTTGCAAAATTCTTTTTGAAAATCCCTTTTGCAAAATTGAACACACACCTCCCTCTTATGTGTATCGTATTATGATGTGCTCTTTTCATACATCTTTACTGCGGCTGTCCATGTGTTATAAGGCATATGCTAAATAAATAAATAAGCCAAATTAAGGATTAGCATGGTAGGTACATCTGGGTAGAAAACATTTTGAGATTTCGTTTTCCCTGTTTGAAATCTTGATAACCATATTTTAGAACGGAAACCTCTATATGTTAGCAGTTTCCGTGGGCAGGCTCTACAGATATGCCAGAGGTTTCTTAACAAGATCCAATAATGTTAAGAAAACTAAATTTCTTTATGTGATGCCAACAGAAACCCTGCGAACTCCGGATTTCAAAGCTGCATTAACAATTGTGCCATGAACCAAAAGAACAGGCAACTTGTAGCTTAAAACAAAAAAAAATGTAGAAAGGAACATGTTATTAAGTCCTCAGGCAATGCATAAATATTAAAATCTAATGAGGATGGTAATTCACATTATTGAGACATTATATACACATTATTGTGTATTCACACAAACAGAGCTACTTGGAGAATTATGGGAAACACTGTACAGAAATGATTGTGAGTTATTATCAAGACAACAAGAATTATAGCCAAACTTTTGTACATGGTCTTACAGATGAAATGCAGGAGAGATAAAAAATATTTAGAAAAGCTTTAGACACAGCTGAGGAAAAATGAGCTTTAAATAACTGATAAACTCACCGATAAGTTTGTTTTCCTTCACAAAGCACCTAAACTCTGCCCCAGGAATCAATTCACACCATTTTCGGAGGACAAGCTAAGGAAAGAGGTGGGGGGGAATTCTGATTAACTGGCACACACACACGCACAAAAAAACCCACTTTCATTTTAAGGGATAATTAAGAAGCTCTGTTAAGAATGTAAGAACTCATAATCTTAAGCAGCTGAAACAAGCCATGATAAAGTCACACGTGGAATGAAGGCACCATGCAAAAGATATGAATTGTGGAATGCATTTAACTTTTTATTTATTTATTTTACTCGGCTTATAGGCTGGTCTAATCTAGTTTTGACTCCGAGAGGTTCACAATCCTATTATACTTAAATAAGGGTAAAACTGTGAGAAAAACAAATCCAATAACAATAATATCAACCAACTACAATAATTACTGTGAGATGGGCAGTTTCCAATTTTTATATCCCTCATTCTATCTCTCTCTGTCCTATCTATCTATCTATCTATCTATCTATCTATCTATCTATCTATCTATCT
>NW_020769308.1:41599089-41617050 GCF_900518735.1 Pseudonaja textilis
GAAGGAAGGAAGGAAGGAAGGAAGGAAGGAAGGAAGGAAGGAAGGGGTTGTTCAGTTTCTTCTTAAGAACCTCCAGTGATGGAGAAGGAAAGGAGGAAGAAAGGCAGGCAGGCATAACAGAGTTGGAAGGGACCTTAGAGGTCTTCTAGTCCAACACCCTTCTCAAGTAGGAGACCCTGTACCATTTCAAACAGGTGGCTTTCCAGTCTCTTCTTAAAAGCCTCCAGTGATGGAGAAGGAAGGAAGGAAAAGAAAGGAAAGAAGGAAGGAAGCAAGGTAGCAAGGAAGGAAGGAAAGCATAACAAATAACAGAGTTGGAAGGGACCTTAAAGGTTTTCTAGTCCAGCCCTTTGCTCTAGCAGGAGACCTTATGCCATTTCAGACAAGGGGCTGTCCAGTCTCTTCTTAAAAATCTCCAGTGAACTTCTGGTGGCAGGCTGTTCCACTGGTTAATTGTCCCCCGTCAGGAAGTTCTCTCCTTGATTAATTTCGATCACGGAGTTGCTGCAAAGGTTCTAACTGTGAAAAGAGGCCCCAAGTCTTCCCCCACCCAGTCCCATTGTGATTTTGAACGGTCACTAAATGAATGGTTGTAAGTCGAGGACTACCTATAGGCCGATCAAATAAGGGAATGGCTGTTCATACCTTCTCAAGATCCCGGGAATGACATTGTGCAAAAATTGTGCAAAAAAATGTGTAAATTTTTGTCATCCAGGAGGGTGTTCAGAGTATTCAGCACCAGAAAAGTAAACACAGATGGCTGAGGCTTCCGTTAACTTCTTTATAAACATGTAAAGTAAATTTTATGATACCAGTTGTAGATTTTCTCCAACGTGGAGCAAACTCAACCAGAAGTAGACATGTTACAGGTTCTGAGCAGAACTCTGGTTTTCTGCAAGCAAGTTAGTTTCTCTTTCACTTTAGAGCTGAGCACAGAACAGAGATAAACCACGCCTCTTTTAAGTTTCAGCCCTCAACTCAGCTCTCATTGGCTGACCTTGTTACTAAGTTCATGAATATACTCTATTAGAGGGCAGGTCCTTGCTTTTATTTTCTGTGTAACTGAGCGTTCGGTGTTTTTCCCGTAGCTTTGTGCTTAGATCCTGGCCTGACAAACTGTGCGTCACACATTGCGACCGTCACTATCAACGGAGACCTCCCTGTTAATCTGAAGCCGAAACAAAAACCCGGTGAGTCTTTTGTTAACTTTCCTTTCCTTTTGGATTCTCCCAAGTGAAAGGTTCCTTTGGAGAGAGAGGTTTCGGAAGTGGAGTAGAGCTGGAAGGGACCTTGGAGGTCTTCTAGTCCAACCCCCTGCTCAAGCAGGAGGCCCTATACCATTTGGGACAAGGGTCTGCCGTTGTACAAATATACACAGAGTTTCAGATCCACTAGAGAACTTATTTTTTTGTGACATTTGTGTTCTATTTTCTCCCCTACAGAGGAAGGAGGTACGTTACCTGGTTTATGTTCCTTTTTGGCTGGGAACTGAGATGGATCTTCTCAACTTCCTTCAAAGTTCCAGTGTCTGGTTTGAAATTTGCTCGTCTTTTGCATTCATTGATATCCTTCATCATTAGAAATTGTGTATTTTTTGAGGTCTTCCTGCACATTGGTCTTTTGTTAGTGCATTCATTGATATAGAATAGGAATAGGAATAGGATAGGATGGGATAGGATAGGATGGAATGCAATAGGAATAGGAATAGGAATAGAATAGAATAGAATAGAATTCTTTATTGGCCAAATGTGATTGGACACACAAGGAATTTGTCTTAGTGCAAATGCTCTCAGTGTACATAAAAGAAAAGATACATGCATCAAGAATCATCAGGTGCAACACTTAGTGATAATCATAGGGTACAATGAGCAATCAAATCATATGAGGGAAACATACTATCCTTCATCATCAGAAATTGTGCATTTGTTGAGGTCGCCCTGCGCATTGATTGGTGTTTTGTTAGTGCATTCATTGATATCCTTCACCATCAGAAATTGTGTATTTTTTGAGGTTGTCCTGTGCATTGGTCTTTCGTTAGTAACTGGATAATGCATGACATGAACAGGTAGTTGTTGACTTACAACGTTCATTTAGTGACTATCTGAAGTCACAACAGCACTGAAAAAAGCAAGTTATGGCCCTTTTTCACACTTATGACTGTTGCAGCATCCTCCCAGGGTCATGTGATCAAAATTCAGAGGCTTGGCAGCTGACTCATATTTGTGACGGTCGCAGTGTCCCGGGTTCACGTGGTCCCCTTTTGCGACCTTCAGACAAGCAAAGTGCATGGGAAAGCCATTCGCTTAACAACCATGTGATTCACTTAACAACTGCAGGGATTCACTTAAAAACGAGGACAAAAAAGGTCGCACAACAGGCCAAAGCTAACCGCTGCCTTGCTTAGCAACAGAAATGTTGGACTCAATTGTAGTCATAAGTTAAGGACTACCTGTATACAGGGATCAGGGGAATAGAATAAAATTGTTTCCGACTTAGAAACCTGGTTCTTTCTGGTTTGGGGGCGGGATCCAGATTCCTGCAAATCTTTTTGCCTTGGTAATGAAAGCTTTGCAGGAAAACCACCCAGCTCAGAGCGCAGGAAGGACGCCCCCCGTTCCACCCCAACCTATAGATATTCTCATTTATTCATAAAGGGCGACCAGAAGTGAGGGCATTTGGCATCCTTCTCGAGGCTAAAATGGGTGAAAGTGACATTTTATAATAAAAAATAAGAATGAAAACTGATGGATGATGGTGCCAACTCTGTAACATCCGTGGTTTGTTTTTCCCTCTTTTCAGAGTTTGTGGAAGTTGTCACGCTGCCAAAGAATGATTTAATGCAGAGAATTGAAGGTAAGGGAGTATGGAAAGTTTGAGATGGAGAACAGGAGCTTCCTTGCGAGGGTCAGCCTGGAGAGATGTCTGAAATGCTATGGGGTCTCCTGCTGGGACAGTGGGTTGGACTAGAAGACCTCCAAGATCCCTTCCAACTTTGTTACTGTCATGCTGTTATGCTGTTTTCTTCCTTCCTTCATTTCCCTTCCCTTCCATCTTTCCTCTCTCATTTTCCATTTCCTTCTTTCCTTCCCTCCCTCATTTTCCATTTCCTTCCTTCCATCCATCCTTACTCTCTTTCTCATTCTCCTTCCTGTGGCACAGTGCTACAATGCAGTATTGCAGGCTAATTCTGCCGACTGCCAGGAGCTCGATCCTGACTGGCTCATGGTCAACTCGGCTGTCCGAGGTGGGTAAAATGAGGACCCCAGATTGTTGGGGAGCAACAGGCTGACTCTGTAAACTGCTCAGAGAGGGCTGGAAAAGCACCATGAAGCGATAGATAAGTCTAAGTGCTTTTGCTAGATTTGAGCAATAATTTGGATAGTAACTCGATGGAAAAGGCAATTTATCGGGGTTGGCTCCATTCTGCCCAATTTCTTTTCTAGCCCTAAAGCATGATTATAACATCATTTTTATTACTGCAATAATGCTTAAGTTAAAGAGTGGGTTGCACAGATGGGCTCCCCCAAGAGCCTCCTTTTCAGCGGTGGTTACATTATCCAGTCAAGTCATTTCTAGATTAAACTCACGGTTTTGCCAGGATTATAGGGCCCACCTCTCCCTAAATGGGAGCGAAACCAAATTTGAAGCACCGCTGTTTTGGTTTGAATGAAACTCTCTTTGCCCAACTTTTGGCAAATGGCTTTTGGACCAGTTCTAACTGCTTCTGGTACAGGTGGCTCTTCACTTACAACCCTTCCTTTAGGTACCATTCCATTTTACAACGGCACTGAGTGAAACTATTGTAAAGTCAGGGACCACCTGTTATTACGGGAAACTGCCCTCCGTGGCCTTCGGAATGGAAGGCAGCTCTTCGATGTCTTTTGTCTCGTGCAGGGGCTGGCAATGCTCAAAAGAGCCATTTGGAGACGTTTCCCACAAAAAAACACCAGGAGCCACAAAACCTGCTGGCAGTTACTCCCATTTAAATCATGAGTCTCTAGCCGAAATTCCAAAACTTAAAGATTTATTAGGAGTAAACATGACAGTGCTGCCTGGGTGTAAGCCGACTCTTAATACGCGTCATTCCTGACTATTTCCTGAGCAGTCACAAAACTATGTAGTTGAATTAAACATTGTTTTCTTCTGAAACTTTTCCTGGATTTACCCATGGTTGGCCTACTGGGAGTCAAAAAGCTCAATAAAACAAATGCTGGTGGGTGTCACACACAGACTGGCAGTTGTGACGGAGCCGCAGCAGAGGGATGAAAGAGTCTAGTGTGTGTCCTTGTGTTTTTTCTGCAGAGCTGGTGGCCGAGGAGCACCTGATTGTGGATGCCAAGCTGTACGCTTACGCACTGGCCCTGAGGCACGCTTCGGACCAGCCCTTCCAGATGCCCTTCATGAAGTTCTAGAAGTCCCCGTCCTAGAACACCCAAGACCGAGAATTTGCCTCCGAATAATGCAACTGAGCTGTTTCCTGCACACACACACACACACACATAAAATATTTTAAATTCAAGTTCACTGGAATCGGCGGTGGAACAATAAAAGAGTTGTATTGCTGTTTTCTGGTCTATATAGTTCTTGAACTGCTGGGTTGTTGCACTGAGTAGTTGGCAGCCAGTGGCTCACTGGCTAACACGCTGAGCTTGTCGATCAGTTTGGGGGTTCGAATCCCTAGCACCGCATAATGGAGTGAGCTTCCGTTACTTGTCCCAGCTTCTGCCAACCTAGCAGTTCAAAAGCATGTCAAAAATGCAAGTAGAAAAATAGGGACCACTTTGGTGGGAAGGGAACAGCGTTCCGTGCGCCTTTGGTATTTAGTCCTGCCGGCCATATGACCACGAAGACGGCTTTGGACAATGCTGGCTCTTCAGCTTTGTAACAGAGATGAACACCGCACCCTAGAGCCAGAAACAACTAGCACGGATGTGCAAGGAGGGGAACCTGTACTTTTACCTAGTTAGCAGCCAAGACTGTGGGTTGGGTCTTGACTTGCCTTGGGCTTGGCCAACTCTTTTATCATCAAAAGGGAAGCTCTTGGGACTTCATGTTTGTCTCATTCCTGGATTGCACAGGGAAGAGTTCCCATCTTCCTTGCCTTGCTTGTAAATGGTTGGTGGACCAACAGGCAGAACTTGTAGAGTTCTTGAGAGCCACCAGTCACCTGAGGCTGCCCGTAATCTTCTCCCTGCCTCTAGCAAGGAATTCTGGGAGTTGTAGTCCACAAGTCTTCTAGGTTGCCAATTTGGAGAAACCCTGGTGTGGTGGGTGATAGGTTGGTTGGTCTCTAAGGCTGAGGAGACTGTGGTTCTTCTTCAGCTGTGGAAGATCTTTGGAGGCCTTGGAGAGTCCCTTTCCCAGCCCAGCCTACATCACAGGATTGCTTTGAGGAAAACTGGGAGGATGGGCCCTGTGGATAGGTAATCTTCTACTTACAACCACAATGGAGCCCAACATTTCTGTTGCTAAGTGAGAAAGTTGACTTCAATCTCATTTTATGACCTTTTTTGCCAGTTAAGTGAATCACTGCAGTTAATTACATGGTTGTTAAGCAAATCTGGTGCCCCCATTGATTTTGTCAGGTCGCAAAAGGAGAACATGTGAGCCCCTCTGGGACACTGTAACCATTGTAAATATGAGTCAGTTGTCAAGCCTCCACATTCTGATCACGTTGACTGCAGTTGTTAAGACAGCACGTAAAAACCAATTGTGAGTTACTTTCTTTTTCCAGTGCCATTGTAACTTTGGTCACTTAAGTCGAGGACTCTGTACACACCCCTTTTTTACTTCAAGGAGTTACAGAGAAGCCGTCTTATGAAGAAGCAGAAAAAACAGCAAGGATGAGCTTTTAATTAAATAACTTTTAATGTCTGATGTTTTTACACCGGCTACGATGCTGCTAAGAAGCACGACAAAGGCTCGGTGTCCGGTCAACACAAGCCCCTCAAAGACCAACAACTTTTCTCAGCTGTGGGTTGGTTTTTGTTTTAATTGACTTTGGAACAAAGAGACACCAGGGTGACATTTCAAGCAACTTAGGGTCTCTCTTCCCTCCTTGGCCCCCAGTCAGAAAGGCCCAGGCTCACAACGTCGACACAATCTCCCACCCTCGGAGTCAATTTCAGAATCAGGTTGGGTGGGTTGAGATGTCTGCTCCAAAGAGGGGCTTCAATTGCAAGGGAGGGGTGGGTGGGTTGTATTTTTCCTTTGAGTGTGTGTGTGTGTGTGTGTGTGTATAAAAGCAATTTGTGATAAAATATAGATTTCAAGGAAGGAAAAGGAATCTTTTTTTTTTTTTTTGAAACAAGCTCAAAGCCGTTCGGAGCAAGCCGGAACTCTTTGCAATGGGCAACAAGACAGGTGTAGATTGGTTTGCACGCCCACCGAGTGTGCACATGTGCAATGCAATGGCCACCCACCAATCTTCCCTCAAGGGTTGTTTTCCAACATTACAGGCCACGAGAGAGAAAAAGGGAGGGAGGGAGGGAGAGAGAGAGAGAGAGAGAGAAATGTTTGGATTATTATTAGTATATATTTTTAAACCAAGACAATGTAAACGTTGATTCTTTTAAGGCAGCCAGCTCTGAAGCTGTGCGCAAGCCCATTGATGAACAAATGGGGCGACTCATTTTGAAAAGAAGGGAGAACAAAAAAAAATAAATTAAAATGGCATTATTGAATTCAGATGAGGTCAAAGGACGTTTCCCTCCTTTTGTCACAAGCCAGGAGAATGCTGGCCTGTTTAGAAAAACAAAGCCCCCATGCCTCCAACTTCGGCCTGTTCTTTGACAAAGATCTCAAAATATTGATAAATGATTGTGACTGCCAGCAGAATCCCAGTGCCGGAGCCGATGGCTCCCAGGAAATCAGCCAGGACCGAGAGCGCCCCGATACACAAGCCTCCGAAGGCAGCTGCTGTCGGGATGTACCTAAATGGAAAAGAGGAATGAAACGCCTTTTAATTCAAAACTGCTCCCTTTTCAGTCGTTCTGCCTGCAGTTCCTGACGTTTTGTTCAGCAGGGAGAGTGAAATCTAGGTTAGTGAAGCAAGTTGCATTGTCGCCACATGTGCCTGAAAGTTCCACATTTCCTAAAGTTGTTCTATTTATTTTTATCTTTTTATAACCGCCTTTAAGGCTTGCCCTTGACTTACGACCACAATTGAGCCCCAAATTTCTGTGGCTAAGCGAGGAAAAGGAGGGGCAGGAGAAGGATGGTGGGTTCCTTAGGGCCTCCCTCCGAGGTTACTCGTTTTCTTGCAGACATTTAATTATCAAACTAGGTAACATCATCAGTGCTAGAAGGGAGAGGAGGAGGAGGTGGAGGAAAAAGACTATGGGGTCCTTGATGCTCTCTGTGCTTGGCTGTTTTCTTGCAGACATTTAATTACTCAACTAGATAACATCATCAGTGCTAGAAGGGAGTAGGGTTTGCGAGGTGGTGGTGGTGGTGAAGGAGGAGGAGGGGGAGGGGGAGGGGGAGGAGGAAGAAGTCTATGGGGTCCTTGGTATTCTCTCAGCTGGTTTGCTTTCTTGCAGACGTTTTATCACTAGCACTGATGTTGTTGCCTAGTTGGGTAATCAAACATCTGCAAGAAAACCACCCAGCTCAGAGGGCGGACCAAGGACCCCTCCTCTAGAGGACCTATTTGGGGGTCTCCTTACCGGTTTAATTCGTGAACCATGGATGTGTCTCGGTGCCCTCTCATTACCATCTGCTGCTCTTTCAGCTGCTTGGCGACCTGCAGAAACACCCAGGTGTCAGAAGGGACGATGCCAGGCGTGGCTTCCTCGAGGGAGAACCCGGGGAGCAGGTGTCGTGGAGTGGGGGTGAGATGTAGGAAGAGGGAGGGAGAGAAATCCACCTACGTCTTTGGCAGAAGATCCAGACACTTCGATCCATGTCTTGGAGAAAAAGGCACAAGAGCCCAGCATAAATATAATGTACACGACCACGTGGACCGGATCCTCAAAGATGGCCCCCATGGATTCCGGGGGGGAGAGGTAATAGCAGAGACCCCCCACCGGATAGGAGCGTGCTGGGCCGCCTCCGCTAACGTCCTGGGAAGGAAGGAAGGAGAGTGTGGAAAACATCACAAACACACACTGTCATGCCTCTGTCGGAGTCTGAATCCAAGGAAGAAGACGAACAGCTGACAAGAAGCGGGAGTGTGGCTCAGTTGGCTGTGGAGGAAACTGGGGAAGGGTAAAGTCCGGCTGGACATTCAGAGGAAGAACCAGGCCCACCCCCTCTTCATCCTAGGACACGCAGGGAGAAACAGAGAATAGAGCAATGTGGGTTGTGTGGCTTATGGGGGAGGAAAGGGCCCTGAGTCCCTTCATTAGCTGTAGCTGGGAACAGTGTTTAAAAAGGGAAGCTGCATGCAGCAGGCTGCTGGGAGCAAACATTGTTGCGGCTTATCTGTCTTCCTGGCATCTTCCCAACCATGTGAGTTTCGCCTGTTTTCAAGTCTGAAATTCTTGCTCCTGCCCTGCCAAACTAATTACCTCAGTTTGCCTTGATTGGATTTTAAGTTACAGTTTGTGTTTACCATGTTTTGGACTTGATTTTCTGCAGCCAAAGGCTGTTCCTGGGAGAATTTTTTCTCCAGCCAGAAGGTAACCTGGGCATTGGGGGCAAAGTTGGAGATAATAAAGCAACTCTTATTGCTTATCTGACTGTGTTGCCTTTGTGCCATGCCCTGAGTCATCACACACAAACACACACACCCCTCTGCAGACTGCAAAGACCATACAGTCCTTGGCTTATGACCGCAATGGAGCCCTACGTTGACGTGTTGAGTTTTTGCCCAGTTTGGCAAGCCTTTTTGCCACCGTTGTTACCGGAATTGTGCAGTCATTAAGCCAATCTGTCTTCCCCACCGTTGAGTTTGCTGGTCAGAAAGGTCGCAAAAGGGGATCTGGGACCATCGAGTCTGTTGTCCTATGATGGAATTTGAGTACGATGACCATGGGAATACTGCAATGATCGTAGGTGTGAAAAACAGTCATGGAAGCCTCCTCTTTCAGTGTCATCATAACCGTCACTAAACGAATAGCTGTAAGTTGACTTACAATAGTTCATTTAGTGGCTGTTCAAAGTTGACAGGTCTGAAAAAAGTAACGTTTTTCACACTTACGACCGTTGCAGCATCCATGTGGTCACATGATCAAAATTCAAATGCTTGGCAACTGACTCATATTTATGATGATTGCAGTGTCCCGGGGGTCACACGATCCCCTTCAACCAACTCAAAGGGAGGCATCCTGATTTGCTTAACGACCGTGAGACTCACTGGACGACTGCAGTGATTCCCTTAACAACAGTGGCAAGAAAAGCCACACAAAACTTACTGATGTCTCGCTAAGCGACAGAAGTGGGCGGAGAGCTTGATTGCGGTCGTTAGGCTGAGGGCTGAAGTCTGCCTTATAGGAAGAGCTGGCTACTCACCGCCCACTGGCCGAGTAAGTTGACCAGGAAGTTGCCACTGAAGCGCACAGACAGCATCTGGGAAATGACGTAGAGGTTGGACACTAAGGCGGACTGGAGGATGATGGGGATGTTGGAGGTATAAAAGAGCTTGATGGGGTAGCTGCTGTATTGACCCCGGTAACGTGCAGACTTGATCGGGAGATCAACTCGGAATCCCTGCGGAGAAGAAAGGAAGGAAAAAAGGATCACAACTGGAAAGAGGGATCTCTCCGTTTCGAAGCTGCAGGAATGGAGAAGGTCTTCAGGATTTTAGACCAGTGGATTTCTCCTCCTGGAGGACGGAGCCCGGAAGATCCCGCAATGAAGCTGCAAACTTTATATCAAACCCTTCCTCATGTTAAGGACTAGAAGCAGCCAGGATTAAAAATAAATCTGAAATCTGGAGTGTTTTGTCTCTTTCCCCAGCCAGCTACCCCGTTTTCCCAAAAATGCAACCTATTCTGAAAGTAAGCCCTAGCTTGATTTTTACATGTGTGCCCAATATAAGCTCTACCCCCAAAATAAGTCCTAATTAAGATCCCGCCCCCTCCAGAGTGGATGGGTAAAAATTAAGCTAGAGTGGGGATGGAGGGGGTGGAGCAGCCCTACTACTTATCTTTGGACAGCTGTAGACAGGCCTTGCACACCCCAACACCTGCCTGGCTGGCCCATTTCTTCTGAAGCCAGCAAGGCTTTCCTGAAGGCCTCTGGAGCTGAGAACAAAGCTCTGGATCAATCCAGAGCTCCGTTATTGGCCTCAGAGGCCTTGAGGAAAGCCTTGCCAGCCACAGAAGTTCCTGAAGGCCTCAAACAGCAAAAAGGAAGCCAGGGGCGATACGCGCAAGTGAGATTAGTCAGTGGATGACATCCCCCCAAAATAAGACCTGATGCCTTTTTTGGTGGGAAAAAAATACATAAGACAGGGTCTTATTTTGGGGAAAACATGGTAAAATTCTCTCTCCGTGATTCAGAGAACTCGCAATGGCACCAGACAAAATTCTGTAGAGATTTCAGCTTCTTTTGACCTAGTCCCCCCACAGGTGCGCTTACCTGAAAGTATATGACTACGGCAAACACAAAGACGGTCGCGATGAGGTTCATGAGATTTGGCAAGTTCTGGCGGTAAAAGGCTTCCCGCAGAGCGCGGACTTTGTCGGTGCGCGTGGCCAAGAGGTGGAACAAGGCAATGACGGCGCCCTCGAATTCCGTACCTGGAGGGAATCCAACAAAAAATCCGTCCCAAATCAGGTCGCAGGCATGATGACAAACTCTGGCATACGAGCACCGCAAAAAAACAGCCAAAGGGAACCCATGCAGCATTCAAGAAAGAAATGGAACAACAACAAAAGGGGGAATTACAGGCCATCCTCGACTTACAACAGCTGGCTTAGTCACCGCTTGAAGTTACGACAGCTCCAGAAAAAGGGATTTGGGACCGTTTTTCACACTGATGATGGCCAGGTGATTGATATTCAGATGCTCGGCAACTCACTTGTAGTTATGATGATCGCAGCGTCCCGCGATCCCCTTGGGCGATCTTTTGAATCGGCAAGATCATTGCGGAGGCCAGATTCGCTGAACCACCTTAACAGCTGCAGTGATTCACTTAACAGCGGTGCCCAGGTAGGTTCTAAAAACGGGGCTAAAGCTCACTTTAACCAAGGCCTCGCTCAGCGGCAATTTCGAGCTCCGTTGTGGTCGTAAGTCGAGGACTACCTGCCACAGGGTGTTGTAATTATTCAGTGAAATGGACGTGGTTAAGTTTAAAACAAATTGTGCTGAAGTCTTAAAGGAACTCTTTTATTTGAGATTCACTAAGCAAAATTTCATGCAAACCCCAAGGCTCTTTTCCTAGTGAAGAAACGAGGCTTGACATGCATGCAAATTCTTCCAAATGACGAGAGAGTACTGAGAAGCCGAAGTGGGGTATCAAGGCAGGTGTCCAGAATATTCCTTTGTGGATGCCCATTGTTGTGGCCCACCAGCAGCCAGTGGAGCTGGTGGCAGACTCGGACAGTGAAGAGGTTGGGGAGGGACATGGACCGGTCCTGGAGTCTGGGGAAGGCTCTGAAGAAGGCTCTATGTCGAAGGCAGAGATGGGGCCAGGGCCGTCTGACAGTTATCAGCTGCCTTTGCAGTTGGAGATCAGTGGGGAAGAACAGCTGGAGCCTGTTCCCAGGGTGCGCATGTGCAGAGCTGCCAGGAGAAAGGAACAGCTGAGGAACAAGGGTCGACTCTGGAGTAAAGGCCCAGGTGAACAATGAATGGTCCCTCCCAGAGGGAATAAAGAGGAGCAAAAGGGGAGTGGGGTTTGCAGGAGACAATTAGTTTGTTTAATTAGTATGAAGATTTGTTTATGACTCCTTGCCAAGTATTGTCTGCTACAGAGTGGCGTTTGGAAGCTATCATCCTGGTACCTCTCCAAGCCTGATAAAGGTCTGTGGTTGTAAATTCACCCTTGAAAGACTGTTTGCCAGAACTTTGCTGGATGTGAAGGATAGGAATTCACATTAGCCTAATAAAAAGGGGGTTTTATCAGGACGAGGAGTCTGCTTTGTGATTTCGGGAAGCTTAGGTGAGAACACCCACTTCTTCAGCATCATGAAAAGGTACCCCCTACTCTAACACCCCTCCCCCTACTCTAACGCCCCTGACATATTACTTGTGCAATGGTCTTTGGTAATATCCGAGAGAGAGAGAGAAAGAGAGAAAGAGAAAGAGAGAGAGAGAAAGAGGAGGAAGAAATGCACGCAGGCCAGTGGGCAGATAAGGGACACCTTGGCCCTCTGAAGGAACCAGGGTGTGGAAAGCACCACTGAAGGGATCTTCTCCTTGTTCCCTGGGAAGGAAAAGTGAGGGGGAAGAAGAAATGGGCTTTCAGATTACAAGGATCTCAGGTCACAAAGAGAGTAGAGAAGAGCAACCAAGATGATTAAGAGGCTAAAAAACATACAATGAACGGTTACAGGAACTGGGTATGTCTAGTTTGATGAAAAGAAGGACTGGGGTGACATGACAGCAGTGAATTTGGGGGGGGGGGGTATTGACCTTAGCTTCTCAGGGAACCCTATGTTCTGCTGGAAGTGTAGGGTTCTCTAGAACTCAGTTTATAGAGTCCCCTAGAACATAGCTTGTAGGGTCATGTAGAACAGATTGTAGGTTCTCTATACAGTTTGTAGGGTTGTCTAGAACACCATTTGTAGGGTCATCTAAAACACCGCTTGTAGGGTTCTTTATGTGCAGTTTGTAGAGTCCCTTAGAACATAGTTTGTAGGGTCATCTAGAACAGTTTGTAGAGTTGTCTAGAACACAGTTTGTAGGGTCATCTAGAACACAGTTTGTAGGGTTCTGTATGTGCAGTTTGTAGAGTCCTTTAGGACATAGTTTGTAGGGACATCTAGAATGTAAGTCTGTGGGGTCCTCTAGAATGTAAGTTTGTAGGATTCTCTAAATGCAGTTTTTAGGGTCTCCTAGAATGCAGTATGTAGGGTCCTCTAGAATGCAGTTCGGAACACTCCCCCCCGATCTAGAGCCACCTCTCGTGTCCGGTTCTAGGCTGCTCCCCGCGAGAGGCCGACAAAGCATGCAACCGATCAAGCCGAGAGGAGAAAGTACTGTACCTCTGCCCGTGTTTATGGTGGTGGGGCTAAAGGCCTTCCAAACTATGGTCTCACAGATGTTGGTGGCAATGAAGAGGGAAATGCCGGATCCCAGGCCGTAGCCCTTCTGCAGAAGCTCATCAAGCAGCAGGACTATCAAGCCAGCAACAAACAACTGTGGAGGGGGAGGGGAGGGGGGGAATTCCAAAAAGGTCCATAACTCTGTGCCCCCCTCCCCCCAAAAAAACCCCTCGCCCTTTGCCCCGGAAGTAAAACACCTTCCTTCTCCCTCCAGACTGCCACAGCCATGGCCTTCGCTTGCCCTGCCAACTTTGGGGCGGTTGGCTACTGAAGCCCTGAATTAGACGAAGGACTGAGAACAGCCAAATCTTTGACTTGCACTGAACGCAGGTAGTCCTCGACTTACGACAGTTTCACTTAGCGACTGGTCGAAGTTTTAAAATGGCCCTGAAAAAAGGGGACTTAGGACCGTTTTTCACGCTTACGACCTCTGTAGTATTCCCGTGATCACATGATTGAAATTCAGATGCCTAGGATCATTGCTACGACCGTTTCCCCAGAACTGGAGCTCAAACAAACACCAGGCACGTGTTGGGCGAAGGATGTGGCTTTGAGTTTTAGATCTGACAAAGGTGAAATAGTTACAGAAGGGAATATATTTGCAATTCAGGGTTGAATTGTGGGGTCCTTGGTGCTCTCTGAGCTGGGTTTCTTGCAGACATTTCAGGACCCAACTAGGTAACAACATTAATGCTAGAAGGGAGGAGAGGGAGGACGACTGTAGGGTCCTTGGTGCTCTCTGAGCTGGGTGCTTTTCTTTCAAACTAGGGAATGCCATCAGTGCTAGAAGGGAGGAGGTGGAGTTTGAGATCCTTGAGGCTCTCTGAGCTGGGTGGGTTTCTTGCGGACGTTTCAGGACCCAACTAGGTAACCACATCAGTGCTATAAGGGAGGAGGGGGAGGAAGAAGATGAGGAGGGGGGAAGAGGGCTCCTTGGGGCTCTCTGAGCTGGGTAGTTTTCTTGCAGACATTTCATGACCCAACAAGTTAACACCATCAGCATAGAGAGGAGGAGGAGGAGGAGGAGGAGGAGGAGGAGGAGGAGGAGGAGGAAGGCTGTGTGGTCCTTAGTGTTCTCTGAGCTGGGTGCTTTTCTTTCAGACTTTTCATGACCCAACCAGGGAATGTCATCAGTGCTAGAAGGAAGGAGGAGAAGGAGGAAGAGTTTGAAGTCCTTGGTGCTCTCTGAGCTTGGTTGTTTTCTTGCAGACGTTTCAGGTAACCTCATCAGTGCTAGAAGGGAGAGGGCTGTATGGAGGAGGAGGATTGCTGTGTCCCCAAGGTCACGTGATCCCCTTTTACGACCTTCTGACAAGTAATGGGGAAGCCAGATTCGCTTAACAACCGGGTTACTCACAAGAAAGGTCTAAAATGGGGCAAAGCACACTTGGCACATGTCTCAACAGAAATTTGGGGGGTCAATTGTGGCGCTAAGCTGAGGACTGCCTGCAATTCATGTGGCCAAGTTCGATTCAACCCATGAGGAGCCTCTCTCTTGGCTTATGGTCATAGGCAGAAGGTCGCGAGAGGGAGGGCCCTCCTGTCGCTTTCATAATTGTATTTATTTTTCAATTTCCCGCCCTTTCCTATATTTTCCATTCAAAGGTTCATCTGATCTGCTTGGCTTCTGAGACCAGAGCAGCAGGCCAGGTACCCAGCAGCCTAAACACTTGGAAACTTTGAATTATGGAAACCAAGTTTTGTTAATTCCAGAAGTTCCTTGGGGAAATAGTTTTTCCTGGGGTTGAGAAAATAATTTTCCTCTGGGTTGGCAAAACAACTTCTTAACTACCCCTCCTTTCTTTTGTTCTTTTGTTTTTGGTGGAGATCTAATCCTTTACTCTTCAGTAGCCCATTATAACTTGTAAAATGTAAAAAAGATCAATTTTACACTACTCTTAAGGATTCCTGTATCACAAAATTCTGGCGTATATTTCTAGGTTTTAACCCAAAGGTTAGACTACTTTGAATTTATTTTTCTTTTTAATGCCACTGGTCTCTTGGCTGATTGATACCTTACAAAGGACAGATAGAATTAATTTATTTGGGTCTGGAGGAAGCAAACCCAATTCAATTAATTCAAAATATTGACGCTTTCCTTCTGCTATATTGAAGTTAACAAACTGGCTACCGTGTTTAAGGATTTCGGAGAAGACTCAGGCAAGATATCCAACTGTGGATTTCGTGCCACCTGTGTGATTGATGGACCTACCTGGATGATAATCAGAAGGCAGATCCCGGCCCCCATCTCAGAGGCATCCCCGTACATCCCCGTCATGACGTACACAATGGCCTGGCCAATCGTGATAATCATTCCAAACACTGGAAGAGGAAAAACAAGAGAGTTTATGATCCTGGAGAAGAGAGTAAGAGTAGCGCAGGATGGGAGTGTGGGGTCCTTGGTGCTCTCTGAGTTTGGTGGTTTCCTTGCAGACGTTTCATAACCTGACTGGTGTCAACTCATAAAATATTTCTCTGGTTGTGTTACGAGTTGCCAACAGAAAGGGAGGGGGGAGCAGTGTGGCAGCTTGGAAACTGAAACTTCATTTCATAAATGTTTTCAAAGATAGTAACTAGGTGACTGAAGTTTCTGCCGTGCAAAATTCTAACTGGAGAGCATGACTGATGATACTTAGCTACAGATGTGTCCCATTGGAGAGTATGAAGTATAATATATCCAGAGGGTATGGAGGGAAAACCAGGGTCAAGGGTGACAATGAATGATGTGCCTCAGAGTCGGCTACACCCGGGCAGTGCTGGCATGTTAACTCCCAATAAATCCTTTTTAAGTTTTGGAAGTTTGGCTTGAGGCTCGGGATTTAAACTGCCGGAATCCTGACAACTGGGTAGCATCATCAGAGCTAGAAGGGAGTGGGGTTTGTGGAGAGGAAGAGGAGGAGGAAGGAGGAGGGAAAGGTCCTTAGTGATCTCTGAGCTTGAGTGTTTTGTGCAGATGTTTCATGGCCCAAAAAGGTAACAGCATCACTGCTAGAAAGGAGTGGTGTGATATCGCATATAAACAGAGAGGAAACCCTTCTAGCACTGAAGATATTATCGAGTTGGGCTATGAAATATCTGCAAGAAAACCACCAAAATCAGAGAGCGCCAAGGACCCCACAGTCATTCTTCTGCTCCTGCTCCTCTTCCACTCTGCAAATCCCACTCCCTCCTAACACTGAAGATGTTACGTAGCTGGGCCATGAAACATCTGCAAGAAAATCCACCAAGATCAGGGAGCACCAAGCACCCCACAATGGCTCTCTCTCGCTACAACCACACAGGCTTAAGTAGTTAATCTGCTGCATTTGCTAAGGGGAAGGTGGTTCCATCCAGGGCCCGGAATGAATGCTCACACTTCTGAGCGCCGTTGAACAGAGCTCGGTCTTTTGGCGTGTCCCCCACTTCAATGATTTTGGCTCCAGCCAGGAGCTGCATAATGAGTCCGGAGGTCACGATGGGAGAGATGCCCAACTCCATTAAAGTGCCTATAGGAGGAGGGATGGAAGGAAGAGAAACAAGGAAATGGATCTTTAATGCATCGTGTTTTGCATGGGGGAAAAAAAATCTGAATTATGTCCTTAAATATCTCATCGAGGGGCCAATTTGCGGTGTCCCTTTCCAATGAGGCTATCCCTATATCCATGGTGACGTTAAGAGGGGTGGACTTCAACTCCCAGAATGCCCCCGGCCTGGGGAATTCTGGGAGTTGAAGCCCACTCCTCTTAATTTTGCCAAAATTGAGAAACACTGCTCTAGATTTTAATTCTCCTTGCTCCTATGAGTGTTCATGGTTTTAGGTAGTCGACTTACTATAATCCGTTAAGTGGCCGTTCAAAGTTACGACGGCACTGGGAAAAAAAAGGGGGGGAACTTGGGGCTGTTTTTCATGTTTACTGACGGTTTGAGCATCCCTGGGATTAAAATACCAGACGCTTGGCAACTGGTTCGTACTTACGACCGTTGCGGTGTCCCAAGGTTGCGCGATCCCCATTTTTGCGACCCTCTGTCGAGCAAAATCCCTAGGGAAGCTGGACTCACTTAACAGCCGAGTTACTGATTTAAAAACCGTAGCGATTCGTGGTGAGGAAAGTCGCAAGACGGGGCGAAACCCCCTTAAACGGATTTCCCCAGCTGACAACATAAATGTGTGTAAGGCGAGGACCGCCTATGTTGCACTCCCACGACTTAAAATCTAAAGACGAATGAGGGTTTATTCCTGCCAAAATCTAAGCTATCAAATTTGGTAAGCGAAGGAGACGGTGGCAGATCAGAAAGGGAGCGTAGAATAAATAGAATCGGAAGGGACCTTGGAGGTCATCTAGTCCAACCCCCTGCTCAGGCAGGAAACCCTATACCATTTCAGACAAGTGGCTGTCCAGTTGCTTCTTAAAAACCTCCAGTGATAAGGAAAGAAGGAAGGAGGGAGGGAGGGAGGGAGGAAGGAAGGAAAGGAAGGAAAGAAGGAAGGGAAGGAAGGAGGGAGGGAGGAAGGAAAGGGAGGGATGGATGGATGAAGGAAAAAGAAATGGATGGAGGGATGAAGGAAGATGGATGGAGAAAGGAAGAAAGGAAGGAAAAATAGATAGATGAAGAAAAGAAGGAAGGAAAAAGAGATGGATGGAGGGATGGATGGATGAAGGAAGGAAAACAGAATAAGAGAGATGGAAGGGACTTTGGAGGTCTTCTAGTCCAACCCTTTGCTCAGGCAGGAGTCCCTACACCATTTCAGACAAGTGGTTGTCCCAAACCTCCAATGATGGGGAAGGAAGGAAGGAAGGAAGGAAGGAAGGAAGGAAGGAAGGAAGGA
>NW_020769308.1:41617060-41629998 GCF_900518735.1 Pseudonaja textilis
GGAAGGAAGGAAGGAAGGAAGGAAGGAAGGAAGGAAGGAAGGAAGGAAGGAAGGAAGGAAGGAAGGAAGACAGCATGACAGTATAACAGAGTCAGAAGGGACCAGAGGACTTCTAGTCCAACCATTTCAGACAAGTGGCTGACCAGTCTCTTTTTAAAAACCTCCAGTGATGAAGCCCCCGCAACTTCTGGTGGCAAGCTGTTCCACAAATTAATTGTCCTGTCTCCTTAATTCCAGGTTGCTTCTCTCCTTGATGAATTTCCACCCATAGTTGCTTCTTGTCCTGCCCTCTGGTGCTTTGGAGAATAGCTTGGAGAATCCCCCTCCTTTGGGGCAGCCCCTGAGATATTGGAGCACTGCTATCCTGTCCCCTCCCCAGTCCTTCTTTTCATCAAACTAGACGTAGACTAGACAGTAGAATGAAGCCCACCAACCCCTGTTTGATGCGAGGATGACTCTCATCCAGTAGAAGGGATCGGCGGAGTCCGAGGACATGATTCCGAATAATGGTATCTACAAGAGTCGGAACAATATTAAGCATGAATGAAAATAGAAGACAGAGGTGATTTTTGAGAATGGCGCATACAAACACGGAGTCGTTTGGGGCAAAAAAAAGTCCACACCATTTTTTGGTGGGAGATTCTTCAAGGATGCGCACCGTCAGTGCAGGTATTCCTCGACTTACACCCGAGAGGAGCCCAGAATTTGAGTCGTACGTCATTGTGGTTGTACATTGCAACACCACGTGGGCGGACTCAATTTTACGACAGCTTTCACAGCGGTTGTTATGCAAACCACAAGGTGGTTAAGCAAATCTCATGGACATTAAACAGATACATTCTTCTGCATGGGCAGGTTTTTTTTTTTTGCTGGAAATTGTAATTTTGAACTGTCCTAAAGCAAACTGGTTGTAAGTTGAGGATTACCTGTATAAAGTTAAAATTAAAAAAGAAACAAACCACTTAATCTTTCCCCTGGTATAGACCTCAAAATGAGGAGACCCCGTGGCTTAGAGGTTAATACATCTATTTAATATCCTGTTTCTCCAAAAATATGACCTACCCTGAAAGTAAGTCCTAGCTTAGATTTTTCCACGTGCACCCAATGTAAGCCCTACACCCCAAAATAAGCCCTAATTAAGATCCCACACACTCCAGAGTGGATGGGTAAAAATTAAGGTAGGCTGGGGATGGGGGGGTGGAGCTGCCCTACTACTTCACTTTGGACAGGTGTAGCCAGGCCTCACACACCCCAACACCTGCCTGGCCCGCCCAGCCGGCCAGGCTTTCCTCAAGGCCGCTGGAGCTGATAACAAAGCTCTGGATCAATCCTGAGCTCTCTTATCAGCTGCAGAGGCCTTCAGGAAAGCCTTGCTGGCTGCAGAAGAAGTTCCTGAAGGCCTCTGACAGAGAAAAGGAGGCCAGGGGTGACGCACATAAGTGAGGTGTGTCAGTGGAGGACATCCCCCCAAAATAAGACCTGGTGCCTTTTTTGGTGGCAAATACGAAATATAAGACAAGTCCAAATGATTTCTCCTAATCCTCAATTCCCCTACTCCCGTGATGGCAAACCTATGGCACGCGTGCTACAGATGGCATGCACAGCCATTTGTGCCGGCACACGAGCTGCAAGCAAACTTACCTCACTGCACATGCACACGCCTCACACCTGATTTTCGGCTGGTTTGAGGCCTTTTTCGGCCTCCCAAAGGCTTGAGGAAAACTTCTGCAGGTTTTGCAGGCCGAAAACTAGCCCTATTTCATTACTTGTTTTTCTGAAAATACCGGAAGTGATGAAACGGGCCTAGTTTTTGGCCTTCAAAGCCTGCAGAAGCCCTCCTCAAGCCTCTGGGAGGCCAAAAATCAGCTGTGAGGCGCAGTGCAGGTAAGGGGATGGGTGGAGATTGTGCGCGCATGCATAGGGGGCACGGGGAGCGCACACTGCCTTCTGGGTGCTGGCACGAGTGCGAGTATGCAACCACACATGAAGAATCAGTGGCCCAAATCTCCTGGACACATTTATGCCCTTTCTGGTTATCAGCAACCACACTTCTATGAATGTTGGTATATACAGATAGTATATACCAGCTTACAACAGTTTGTTTAGTGACCGTTCAAAGTTACAACGGAGCTGAAATAAATGACTTATGACCATTTTTCACACTTACGACCTTTGACGCACCCCCATGATCACATGATCAAAATTCGGACTCTTGGCAACTGACTCACATTTATGACGGTTGCGGTGTGCCGGGGGGGGGGGGGAGTCAAGTGATCCCATTTTGGTACCTTCTGACCAGCAAAGTCAGATTCGCGTCACGACTGGGTGACTAACTTACCAATGCAACCAGGGTGAGAAAGGGCAAAACTCACTTAACCACAAAAATCTGGCGCTCAATTGTGGTCGTTAAGTCAAGGACTGCCTTTATGAATGTCAAAGGGCTTCTGCAGCAGAACGTACAACCTCCAGCCCTATTGATTATCTTGGGACATCAGGCAGACTATATGTTAGTCTGATGGAAGGTGAGCATTTAAAGGATCTTGGCCTATTATTGAGGTCAATTCTTACCTGGCAGCATACTAAAAAAATGAAGAGGGTGATAGCTGTCCATAAAACTTTCTCTCTGAACTGAATCTGTAAAATAAAACCAAGTTAACCAATATAAATTGTTTAGGATAGCAAGATGAAAAAACAATAGAACCACATCTCCATGGGGATTCTCAGTCATTCATGCCATGGTCAACCCAAAGCTGCTTTTTTTTTCAAGAGGCAACTGGACTTCCTTGTTCTTCTTTGAAGACACTTTGCTTCTCATCTGAGAAGCTTCTTCAGCTCTGATTGGATGGTGAGGAAGGGAAGGATTTATATTCCTTGCAGACAGCCGGTCATTTGCATCCTTTTAGAGGGTCATTGAGGCCACTTGGAGGTTTATTGTGTGTCATCAGATGAATGATCATGTCATCATTTTGGACTGAGAAGACAGCTGGTTTGAAAGAGGGGGTCCAAGAGGCCATCTAGGTCAAAATTGAACAGCCCTCTCAATAGATGGGGAGGGATACGACATCATCTATCTCCAGTCTACAACACAGTCCTTTCAGCAGTTCCAAGAAGGCCCCACACCCATTTGCACCATTCAGGTGACTCCAGGGATACAGGTAAACCTCCAAGTGGCCTCAACGACCCTCTTAAAGGAGGCAAATGACCAACTGTCTGCAAGGAGTATAAATCCTTTCCCTTTCCCACCATCCAGTTTGTTCTGACCCAAACCTTGTTCCAAGGAAACAAACACGAAACAGAAAAACCGTTTAATGATTCTTTACGAATTCTGTTCCTTCCTGGTTAAAAGGCTGTTTCAAACTTATCGTCTCTGATAAGAACGAGCCTTGCCAAGGTGGTGCAAGGCTGCCAAGAACACTAGATAAAGTTGCCAAGAAATAGTTCAAACACAAAGAGTCTCCAAACACCAACCAAGAGAATCCAAACATCCACAAGGCTTGAGTGCAAAAACTTCTTTGCTTCCTGCAAAGAACTCCGGTTTCTCAGCTGGCTTTTATCTCTTCAGGGAGGGGCCATCAGCTTGCAGCCTTACTCCTGAGTCGCCCCTGCTGCTGCAGCTGCTCTTTCCTTCGAGCAGCCCTGCAGGCACTGGGCCCAGGCTCCTCAGGGACCTCTTCCTCACTGCTGGCAGCCTCCACAACTCCAAAGGCAGCGTTCCACTCCCTGATGGTCCTGGCCCTATCCCTGCATCACATGCCCTTCATCCAAGTCCTCACTCGCTGAGACCTCAGCCGTCCGCACCCGCTGCCGGCAAACCATAACACAGTCAGAGCTGAAGAAGCTTCTGGGATGAGAAGTGAAACATCTTCAAAAGAAAAACCAGAAAGTCCAGTTGCCTCTTGAAAAGAAGGACCCTTGGGACCACCACATCACCATGTTATACTATTCACAAAATGAACTTGTACTTAATTATATGGAATTATCAGATACAGTAGAGACAGCTGAGGTTCAAAAAGTAAGGCCAATGATGGGTTAGGACTTGAGGGGACAAACGTGTTGTGCTAGTTGAATCATTTTTTTTAACTTTCACAAGTACACAGAGTCAAAAGGAAGTACTGATAGAAGAGAATTATTTATAGCTCAGGACTGAATTGTGGGTTCCTTAGTCCATTCTCTGAGCTTGGTTTTATTTTATTTTTATAGCAGAACTTTCACTACCCAACTAAGTAACATCACCAGTGCTAGGAGAGAATGGGCCTTGTTCTCATTGGGCTTACTCATTATCAATAGTGCAAACCCCACTCGCTTCGGCACTGATGATCTTATCTACTTTGATAATGAGATGTCTGCAAGAATACAACAAAGCTCAGAAAACAAGGACTTCAAAAGCAAATATTAAGAGCTTCCCTATCTTACCGCTGGGATACTGTAAATTAAGTCCTTTTTTCCATGCATGACTAAAGGGAAATACTTCATCCAATGGTCTTAATGGTTGTTTAGTGAAATCTGTTTGCACACTGACTCGGAAATAAGTCTCAGCCAAATAAGCAGAATTTACCTTCACAAATACTTAACATTATCTACCCAAATTTCCACAATCTCATTTATATTTGAAAATTACAGACAGCACTCAAATTTCCCACGTCTTCTCTTTAAGAGCCTGATTTCCTAGAATTTTAAGACTTTAAAAATGCCTTCTGTGAATCTTGCATAAGAAAAGTCACGGCACTTACTTTCCTTTCAGGCTTCTGGATTTCGGGTAAAACAGCACAGAAGGGCTTAATGAGTTCCAGAAATTTGACTGTTAAAAGATTTAAAAAAAGGCACAACATACATTACGGCGATAATAGAGGTGAGAATAAAAGTACAGAACGTGCAAAGTATTGTCAAGAGAACTTCCTTTAACTGCCTGCAAATATTTGTCTTACTTTAATGCCCATGACACACAAGGGGGCTGTGTCAATGTTGAATATCATTTGGAAGACCTCATAGATAAATCCACAATGGAGCCCCTAAATTTTGAGTCAGTTTACAAACATCCGAAAGTAAATCACACGACTGTGGGGAATGCTGCAATGGTCATAAGTGTGAGAAATGGTCATAAATAACTTTTTTCAGTGCCATTGTAACTTTGGTCTGTTGTTAAGTCAAGGATTGCCTGTATAAGAAATGGTATTTAAATATATATATGCATACAAGAAAGGCTGCATCACTAGCAGTTAAATGCTCTTTTATGATTAGTCACATCCAAAGCAATTTTCTCATTTTGTTATTTCTTTTATTTACCCAAATAAATATTTCTGCACAAATTGTCCCTCTCACCAGAACAATGCACAAGAGATTTGTGCATTTATGGACTGTGTTTAATGAAAACTTATGAGTCAAAGTATTGGCTAGCTTTAAGGAACAAATACCTAAGTGCAACATTATTGCTACGTTTAAGAAAAAGCAAACTTTTCCTAACCTTATTTCAGCTTTGAGGAAAAGATAAAACAAACACAAGAGTGTTTTGTGTGCAAAATTGTGGAGCCCATCAAAGGCTAGACATTAAAACTCCTAGAACCCACAATTGTTGGTTGCATTTTATTGTATTATAGTTTTAAAAATATCTAGAAAACCCTATTTTTACCTCCCTGAATTGGCCTTCATAATAATTTGAAGTCGTGCATTTAACAAGCACCTATTATCTCTAGATAGGTCCTGCAACATCCACAGATTTAAAAGCAGGTGTATTTTCCTAAGGATACTCATGCAACTACAAATCCGTGCAACCATTTGGTTTACAGTGAATTGTGACATGATCTCTACCAAACAGACACTTGACATACTTCCTACTGGCAAAGTTCGCTCAAGACGTGGCACCTTGTACAACCATGTTTATCATCACCAGAACCTGAGCAAACGTCGTTGTATTTTGCATCCCCCTCGGAGCATGGACCAACCTCATGTGCAGGTGTGGGAGAGGAGAGAAGGACAAAAAAGAAAACGAAAGAAAGAAAGAAAAAGGAAGGTCCATTGGCTTTTGGGGGGGATGGGTTTTGGAGGCAATGACTCCAATATCGGGCCTGGGCAGGTTTGTACCAGGGCTAATCCAGGGGTGACATTTTAGGTGGTGGCAGTAGCTGCCATATCAGGAGGGAACAGAAAAAGGAAGAAGGTTGGGAGGAAAGAGAGAGGGAAGGAGGGAAAAGAGAGGAAGGGAGGGGGAATAAGGAAGGGAGGAGAGGAAGGAGGAAGAAAAGGAGGAAGAAAGGAGAGGAGGAGGGAGGGAAAAAAGGAAGGAGAGAAGGGGAAGAGAGGAAAGAGGGAGAGAGGAGGAGGAAGAGGAAGGAAAGGGGGAATAAGGAAGGGAGGAGAGGAAGGAGAGAAAAGGAAGGAGGGAGGAAGAAGGGAAAAAGAAGGAAGGAGGGAAAATGAAGGAGAGAAAAAGAGAAGGAAGGAGGGAAAAGGAGAGGAAGGGAGGGGAAATAAGGAAGGAAGGAGAGGAAGGAGAGAAAGAAGGAGGGAAAAAGGAAGGAGGGAAAGATAGGAAGAAAGAAAAAGTGGGAAGGAAATAAGGGAGGAAGGCAACTCTACTCCCAAGTATCTCTCAGCCCACCTCTCCATGCCAACAGCAGGTACATATGCAACTACAAAAACCATACGTGGGGTGGGGGGTGGGGTGTCACCAAGCAACCCTCCCACAAGCCACAAGCCTTGGGGGGGGGATGAAATACCAGCAATGCACTGCATAATGGGGGGGGGGGGGGGGGGGGGCAGGCTTCAACTTTGCAACCCCCCCTAAGGAGCCCCTGATCCCAGCCCTGCAATGTCCTGGGTACCCTTCCCACCCCCGTTTCTTCCATCTTCCCTTTTCCTCCTTCCTTCTCCCCTCTTTTCCATCTCTCCTTCCTTCCTCTTCTTCCTTCAATCCCAGTCCCTCCTTTTTTCCCCTCCCTCCTCCTCCGAATTCCCTTTTCCTCCCTCCCTTCCTCCCCTTTCCCCTTCGTTCCTCCCTCCCCTTCCCTCGTTCCCCCCCTTCCTTTTTTCTTCCTTTCTCTTCCCTTTCTTTCCCCCTTTCACCTTCCTTCTTTCCTCTTCCCTTTCTCCCTCCTTGCTTCTCTCTCCTTCCTTCCCATTCCCTTCTTTTCCCTTTCCTTCCTTCCCTCCCCTTTCCTTCCTCCCTCCCTTTTTCCTCCTTCCTTCTTTGCATTCCCCGCTTCCTTCCTCCCTTTTCCCCCCCTTCCCATTCCCTCCTTCCTTTCCTCCTTCTCTCCTTTTTTCTCCTCCCTCCCTCCCGCCTTCCTTTTCCCTTCCCCCCCTTCCTTCTTTCCTTCCTTCTCCTCCCTCCCTGCCTCCCCCGAGGGAACCCATAGCCCGGAATGAGCCCGGGGGCCACCGGGGGAGAGAGGAACGGTGAGGAGGGGGACCCCCGCCCGGCCCGGCCCCTTCACTCACTGCCCATGCTGGCGGAGGCGGGCTCCGGGCTCCGCGGGGCTGGCAGGCAGGCAGGCGGACAGGCTGCAGCAACTCCCCTACCCCGCCTCCGGCCTCCTCGCCGCTCGGGAGGCTGCCGGCCTCAGCCCACGTGACCCGTGACGTCTTAAGCGGCGCGGCGCGACGAGCGGGAGGAGGACGTCCCGCCTCCCCATTCCCGCTAGAGGGCGCCGGGACCTAACCAACGGCACCCAAGCGCGGCGGGTGGGGGGGAGGTGAGAGAAGACCGGGTCGCCCGTTTTCTCAGGTAGCCCCCCCTTCTCTCAGGATGGGCCCTTCCTCTCCCTTGGCAAGCTCCGCAGCTCAGTGCAGGCGGTGCTCGACTTGCACCGTTCGTTTAGTGACCGCCGCGAGCCCTTTGCAAGCAGGAAGCTCGTACTGGCGGTCCTCGACTTGCAACCGTTCGTTTAGTTTACAGTGGCACTGAAAAAAAAATGACTTATGCCCGTTTTTCACACTTAACGACCGTTGCACCATTCCCACGGTCGGGATGCTTGACAACTGACTCGCATTTACGACAGTCACAGCATCCTAGGGGATTGTGGGATCCCTTTGGCGACCTTCCGACCAGCAAAGTCAATGGGGAAGCCAGATTTGCTTAACGACCGGCGTTGCTAACTGAACAACGGTGATGATTTGCTTAATGCCTGCGGTCGGAAAGGTCACAAAATGGGACAAAGCTGACTTAATGTGTGTCTCACTTGGCAGCATAAATCCTGGTCTCCACTGTGGTTGTTTTTAAGTCGAGGACTACCTGTGCTGGGCCTGGCTGGGGGTGTCCAGATCTTTTGGAGCCCATGGAGGAGCTGTGCATCATCTGTGTTAAGGAGGGGAGATGTAGTGCGGAAGGAAGGGAGGGAGGGAGGGAAGGAAAGGGAAGAAGGAAGGAAGGAAAGGACTGAAAGAAAAGGGAAGGAAAGGGAAAGAAGGAAGGAAGGAAAAGGAAGGAAAGAAAGGGGAAGGGAAGAAGGAAGGAAAGGGAAGGACTGAAAGAAAAGGGAGGGGCCTGGCTGCATCAGAGGCAGATTGTGCAGCATCGGATGCATTTCTTAAAAATAAATGGATATTTGCAGAGAATCTTGGTTGGGTCTTCCTGCCCGTCTCTGAATTCTTCATCCTACCACATCGTTTTTATAATAATTTTATTTTCTCAGCATAGAGTTGTCAGCTATGTTTCATTCATTCATCCACACCCATCCACACACACACACACACACACCACGTTTGGGGCTCAGTTGTGGTAGTAAGTAAAGTACAGGTTGTAATATCTGTATTTTTATGCTCATGGGATAAAAATAAAGAGAGACATCATAGTTTGTAGGACAACTTTTCTGCTTATCAGTTAGACATAAAAACCGGCTTTTTATTATTAAAATAAGAGAAAGATTCAAGACTCCATGTAACTTTGATATTTCAGTTTTATTACAGTAGTGTATGTTGATATTCAAGACCATGTCTTTGCTTCCCTCTGAAAAAGAGTTACAGCAACAACAGTAAAAACCAATTTTTCTTCAAACAGAAAACAAGAGCGCATCCATCAACGATCCTTGAATTTTTTATTAAGCAGGAGTTGGATTTAGTGGCAATTTTCAATTCAAGAACTCGGAATTCAAATAGCAGTTTGCTCTGCAGAGTGATTTCTTTGACCTGGTGGCCTTCCCTCTTATCCAAACTTAAAAATCATCCTTGAGAAATTCCTTTCAGCCCCAAATCGCTAAAGATACAAGGATTTACTGGGATCAGATCTTTCAAGGCAATAAAGAAACAGAAAATGCATTTGGGGTAGTGCAATAAATGTTAGTTTGGAAACATGAAAAGATTTGAAAAGAAATCAATTGTCACAGTTCCTAAAACATTTTGGTTGCAGGTACAGAAAATACAATTAAGGCATTCACAGCAAACCAAATAAAAGAGGGAGAAAAAAAATGATATTTTACACCCGCATTATTTCATCATACAGAATATCAATTTAATCCCATTTTATAGATGTGAGAACAGAACCTACTATAATTCATTACACAGTTGCAGTTTTCAATTTATATTTTCTCTATTTCAAATCTCACCACCACCACCCCAAAAAATCTGTGTATGTGGTTGATAAGATGGCATTGATTAGATGGCAAAAAAACCCTTTCATAATCAATTTCAACTCTAAGCAACCAGCAAAGATGGTGAAAATATTTGGACTATGGATGGAAAATGTATAGCTTCATATTTAAGTACATCATAAAATAAATTTAAGGCTGGCACATGGCACCCATAACCATACTTTGTACATAAAAAATATTTTTTCTGACAAGAATTGTTGAGCAACAATATTCCACTGTCTGGAATCCAAAAGGACATAACCCAGATTAATGTTTTTATTTGCATAAAGTAGGCCTATGCAGCTTTTAGATGGTTAAAGTGCACCCATAAAACAGGGCTTGTTTTTGCAATCAGAGCTGTATGTACAATAATTCCTGCATTTAAAAATTCCCTGATTTTCTGTGGTTTACAGACCACCTTTGTTGCCAAAGGCAGATCAACTGTCAAAAATTATTTTACACATCTCAGAAAAACTACTTTTAAGAAATTCTTTCTGAGAAATTCACCCCGGGATATTTTTTGTTTTAATGGAAAACACTAAATCCTACAGTTTGGTTTGTAATGCCACAGGCAAGCCAGCTAAATAGGATTATCCCCTGCTGCATTGTAATATGATTTAAGAACTTCGATAAAAACCATTGTACTGATTTTAAAAACGGTTGGTCTATTCTCCACGCTCACCCATCGGTGCAAAGGCGGAGAAATGTAAACAGGTTTAAATCCAAGGGTGAGATTCTACCGGTTCGCTCTGATGATCAGAATCAGTTTGCTCCAATGGTCAGCTGTTGGCCCTCCCAAATGGCTGGGACTCTAGTCTGTGCTTTATATCCTGGTTTGCAAGCTCAGCTGATTTGGATGTCAGCTGTTTAACACACAGAGATTGCTGGAGAAGGTCAGTAAAAATAAAAAAGCCAATGCAATCCTAAATTGCATTAACAGAGGGATACAATCCAGATCAAGGGAGGTACTAATACCACTCTATAAAGCCTTAGTAAGGCCACACCCAGAGGACTGCATCCAGTTTTGGTCACCAGACTATCAAAAAAGATGTTGAGACTCTGGAAAGAGTACAGAAAAGAGCAACCAGTATGATGAGGGGACTGGAGGCTAAAACATACGAAGAATGGTTACAGGAACTGGGCCTGGCTAGTCTAGGGAAGAGAAGGACCAGGGGAGACATGATAGCAGTCTTCCAATATTTGAGAGGCTGCCCCAGAGAGGAGGAGGTCAAGCTATTCTCTGAGGCACCCAAAGGCCAGACAAGGAATAATGGATGGAAACTGAACAAGGAGAGATTTAACCTGGAAATCAGGAGAAACTTTCTGACAGTGAGAACAGTCAATCCATGGAACAAAAGTTGCCTTCGGAAGTTGTGAGAGCTTCATCCCTGGAAGCTTTCAAGAAGAGATTGGACTCCCATCTGCCAGAATTGGTGTAGGATCTCCTGCTTGGGCAGGGGGTTGGACTAGATGACCTGCAAGGTTCCTTCCAACTCTGATTATCTGTTATCAGTAGCAAATGTTCTGCATGTGCGGGCTCACTGAACTGGTTGTTATATTGGTTGAATTGCACCCCTGTTTAAATCCCAGGAATTTGCACTGGCAGAATTGGACATCTGCAAGGAAAAGGAAGAGATAAAAACTCCCGCTTTATAACTCCGGTTTGGCCAAATTCATTTCAGTAGCATAGAACCTCAAGAGTAAAAAAAAAAAAAAGTTTTTTTAAGTTTTGGATTTTTTTTTTTTTTTTTTTGCTTTCCAGGCCTCGTTGTTAACAGCAAAAGTCCCACGGTGGGTTAAGCCTTCAACCGAACGTTTCGGTGAGGAGATTTTGCTGTTGTTTCTGGTGCAGCACTCCAATGCCCACGGCAGGGGCTGGCAAGGCGGGTCGGCTGACAAGGCTGAGCTGGGAGGAAGTGCAAAAGAGGCAACATTAGACCCTGATCCCTTTTGGTCAACTGGGGTTAAAAAGACGCTGGAGATTCGGGCTGCAATTCTGCAGCTCCTCAGATCTTTCTTTCTTTCTTTTTGGATGCCCTTTTTTGCTTGTATCTTACGATTTATGTTGCTTTCTTTACTATCCTAGTGTGGTTTGTGTTGATTGCTTGTTTAGTATTCCTATGACTATCACTAATTGTTGTATCTTATGATTTAGGTTAGGATGAATGTGTTTTATGAGGATTATTTATGATCATGATTTATCACTTGGTTGCTTGTATGTACACTGAGACCACATGCACCAGAGACAAATTCCTTCTGTGTACAATCGCACTTGGCCAATAAAGAATACAATTTCTATTGTATTCTATTTTCCTTTCCTCTATTCTATTCCATTCCATGTTCTGTTCTGTGCTATTCTACTCTATTCTTCATTCTATTCTCTATTCTATTCTATTCTCTTTTCTATTCCATTCCATTCCATTCTCCTTTCCACGGTTCTGTTCTATTGTCCTATCCTATCCTATCCTATCCTATCCTATCCTATCCTATCCTATTTTCCTTTCCTTTCCTTTCCTTTCCTTTCCTTTCCTTTCCTTTCCTTTCCTCTATTCTATTCTTTTCTTTTTTCTTTCCTCTATTCTATTCCATTATGATCTAGTCCTATTATTATTATAATTATTTTAATTTTTAAACTCTGTAATGTAATTGTGATGTGGTGTTTAGGGCACTATGCTGGGGCAGCTTTCAAATTTCATTGTATTCATAGAATGCAATGACGATAAAGGTTTTCTCTTCTCTTCTCTTCTATAATTCTCTATTTTTCTTTCCTCTGTTCTACTCCATTCCATTCCATCGATTCTACTCTACTCTACTCTACTCTACTTGATTCTATTCTGCATTCTGTTCTGTTCTATTCTAATTCTAAATCTGTTCTAAATCTAAATCTATTCTAATTCTGAATCTATTCCAAATCTAAACCTATACAGTTCTGTTCTATTTCTGTTCTGCTCTACTCTATTATTTCTTTTGTAATGTTTTGATTGCTTTGTGTTTTGGGGCAGCGTTGGGTTTGTTTGTGTAGAACAAAATAAATAAATATACATATTTTTAAAAAAGAAATCTTGCATTTTTACCTTACAAGCCAGTTGCTTTTCAAACCTTGGGGAGACAAATGTCCAGGGCCCCATGTTCTGAGGTTCTTCCTGACTCCAGACGAAAGCTGCAAAACAAAAGTTCCCCCTTTAGCCCAAAATGTATATTGCCAAGTCAGAAATTTGTTGACTGAGTTTTGCCCCGTTTTACGACTTTTCTCGCCACATTTCATGTTAGGTGAATCACCGCTGTCGTTCAGTTGGTAACGCGGTTGTTAAGTGAATTGGGTTTTCCCATTGACTTTGCTTGCCAAAAGGTCGTAAAAGGGGACCGTGTCATCCCAGG
>NW_020769308.1:41630008-41652327 GCF_900518735.1 Pseudonaja textilis
GACTTTGCTTGCCAAAAGGTCGTAAAAGGGGACCGTGTCATCCCAGGACATGGTGACCGTCGTAAATATGAGCTGGTTGTCAAGCATCCAAATGTACATCACACGACCACGGGGATGGCTGCAGAAGTCGTAAGTGTGAAAAACGGTCATAAGTCACTTTTTTCAGTGCCACTGTAACTGACATAGAGTCTGCTAACCTTTGGCATTAGTGAACTTGTTCATCTCTTGTCGCAGAGCTTCAAGAGGGAAAGGACACAATTCTTCTAATCTCACAACGGCAGTGGTGTGCTTCTTTTCTTCAAGCAGCTCTCGGTGTTTGGCTAAAGTGTAATAATGCTTGCCAGAACAGAGAATCACCTTGCTGACACTAAGGAGAAGGAAGAACGGAATTATTTCCAACACAAGAGAGCCCATAAAGTGAAACCTGCTTGTTAATTCAGTCATTAAGCGAACACAGTTGTTAAATTGTTTTCTGGTTTATTGGGAGTTTTAAACTTGTAAGTTGCCCAGAGATGTCAGGAATAAGTTGGGTGGGTCGTTATATAAATGTTCTAAGTAAAATGAACGAATAGACAGATGGATGGATGGACTGATCAACCGACCAAACAACCAATCAATCAACCAACCCACCCAACCAATCAACCAACCCACCCACCCACCCAACCCAACCCAACCCAACCCAACCCAACCCAACCCAACCAACAAACCCAACCAACCAGTGGTAGGATTCTTTTTTTTTTACTACCATTTTTATGGGCGTGGCTTGGTGGGTGTGGCAGGGGAAGGATACTGTAAAATCTCCAGTCAGAGGTGGCATTTGCTGTTCTCTGTACTACTCAAAATTTCCGCTACCGGTTCTCCAGAACTGGTAAGAACCTGCTGAATTCACCAACTCTGCAACCAACCAACCAACCAACCCAACCCAACCCAACCAACCAACCAACCCAACCAACCAATCAACCAACCAACGAATCCAGCCAACCAACAACACTACATACATAAATAACCAAGTTACCTTTTAGGATCTACTGTTGAATCACCAATGACAGGTTTGAATGTGGTTCCTGGGGCCATTTCTAGTAAGCTTGATACAGCAGTCTAGGCAATGAATAATATGGGAAAATATATAAATATTATATACAGGTAGTGCTCAGCTTACAACAGTTCATTTAGTGACCGTTCAAAGTTACAACAGCATTGAAAAATGTGGCAGGACTGTTTTTCACACTTATGACCATTACAGCACCCCCACAGTTACGTCATCAAAATTCAGATACTTGGCCACTAACTTGTACATACGACAGTCGCAGTGTCCCGGGGGGGTCGCGTGATCCCCTTTTGCGACCTTCTGATGAGCAAAGTCAAAGATTCACTTAACAACCATGTCACTAACTTAACAACTGCAGTGATTCCCTTAACAACTGTGGCAAGAAAAATGGGGCAAAACTCACTTAATGAATGATTCACTTAACAATTTTGGGCTCCATTTCGGTCATAAGTCGAGGACTCCCTATATTTGAGACAGGATGGGGAAAACAGGGACAGGCCATGGTTTTGAAAGACTTTCTTCTGATGTTCTACTCATCATTTCTGGTCCCAAAAGAGCCTTCTCTGTTCCTTTGCTAATGTTCTGACCCAGACCTTCCCAATATCACGAAGCCGACTCCTCGTCCCAATAAAACCCCTTTTATTCAGGTTAAAGGGAATTCCTCTTCAGCAAAGTCCTGGCAAACAGTCTTTCAAGAGAGTTCACAACTACAGACCTTTATCAGGCTGGGAGAGTTGCCAGGCCGATAGCTTCCAAATGCCACGCTGTAGCAGCAATGACTTAGCAAGAACTCAGGAACAGATCTTCACCCTAATGAATTGAACTAATTGTCTCCTTGAAACCCCATTCCCCTTTCACTCCTCTTTATTCCCTCTGGGAGGGGCCATTCACCATCCACCTGTGCCTTTACTCCCGAGTCGACCCTTGTTCCTTAGCTGTTCCCTTCTCCTGGCAGCTCTGTGCATCTGCACACTGGGAACAGGCTCCAGCTGTTCTTCTTCCCCACTGATCTCCGACTCTGAAGGCAGCTGATAACTGTTGGTCGGCCCTGGCCCCATCACTGCCTCCGATGCAGAGCCCACATCCAAGCCTCCCCCAGACTCCAGGACTTGCCCCTGTTCCTCCCCAACCTCCTCACTGTTTGAGTCTGCCACCAGCTTCGCCACAACAGCTAATGGATCTTCTCTCTCTCTCTCTCTCTCTCTGTGTGTGTGTGTGTGTGTCAAGGCTACTCTCTACAAGAGCTCAGTTTTGTTGTAAAGTGAACGTCACGGTCTTTAAGCGAGCCCATTGTCCTCAATGGATTTTTTGTTGTCGTTGTTGCTTGAAATTGGCCGTAAAATCCCATTTCTGGCCAAAGATGTTGTGAATTGTAGTCGTATGACCTTGGGACGATGCAAGCAGACGTAAACGCAGAGCTGGCTGCCAAGCACCTGACTTATGTGAAAATTTGGGATGTCAATACTTTCTGGGGCATCTCTGTGACTTTAAATGATTGATAAAGCAACCCGGTCATAAGTCAAGGACTGCCCATCCAGCAGAGGTCTCCAAACCTGGAAACTTTTTAAGACTTGTGGACTTCAACTCCCAGAATTTGAATTCTGGGAATTGAAGTCCACAAGTCTTAAAAGACCCCCGCCATAAAGAAATGAAAAGATGAAGAGTGACAACCAGTGGTGGGCTGCAAGTTTTTTAACAGCTGGTTCTCTGGGCCATTTTCAGGCTGTTTTGGAGGGTGTTTTCAGGCTGTTTTGGGGCCATTTTCTAGTTGTTTTCAGGCTGTTTCTCGAGCCATTTTCAGACTGTTTTTCAGGCCATTTTCAGGCCATTTCTTGAGCTATTTTCAGTATGTTTTGGGGCCATTTTCAGGCTGGCTGTTTTGCCCATTTTTTGCCCCCCAAACAGTCCAAAAAACAGGCTGAAAAATGAGCAGGGGCGGGACCAGCCGGTTATGGGATTTGCCGGTTCTCCGAACTGTGCTGAATCTTAACTATCAGTTCGCCCCAACCGGTGCAAACCATCAGCAGCACACCTCTGGTGACAACCACCCCAGGAAGTCTTTCTACGCACAGGTAAGCGAAGGAGAGTTTTGGGCGACACCACAATGAGGGGTTTCCGGAAGTTTCGGACCATCTGCCTCCGAAGTAAGTGGAAATACTGTGCCGGGGTAGTTGGATGGACCACGGACATATTGACGTGGTCACCGTCGATCCCTTCCTCAAAGCTATCACACATCTGTGGGGAGAAGAAAACCACTACATTGGAGCAACTCTTTTAAAAATAAGGGTTTCCACTCAGTATAAGTAAAGAATATAAAATTTGGATTGGATATAAGTAACTTCAGTATTATTATTACAGTTGTCCCTATTCTGACTATTATTATTGTTGTTGCTGTTATTGTTGTTGTTATAAACTTTTATTCATTAAATATGTATCAGTCAACTGAACATTTAAAAATGTATCACATCCTCATCCTCATCTTTATTATTATTATATTATTATCTCTTTTATTCATTAAACATGATACTCAGACAAATGAACATTTAAAAATGTAACAAACATCCTCATCCTTATCTTTATTATTATAAACTTTTATTCATTAAACATGAAACTCAACTCAACTGAACATTTAAAAATTTATCACAAATATCATTCGCTGACTCTGATGATGATGATTGTTGTTACCAATAACATTATTATTATATTGTATAAATTAATGGATCCAGACAATATACACTGCTTATTAAACATGTATATACTTTAGAGAAAAAAATGTATAAATAATTTTTAAAAAATTTTTTAGAAAGGGTTTATAGCCTTGGCCACTTTAAGACTTGTGGACTTCGACTCTCGGAATTCTCCTCTGAATTTTCCCAGAATTCTGGCTCCTCCCACACCAGCTGAGGAATTCTGGGAGTCGAAGTCCACAAGGTTGGAGACCCTGGCTTCAAAACGTGTCCTTCAAGGGATTCAGAATACAGGAAGTCCTCGATTTACAGCAATTCATTTAGTGACTGTTCAAAGTTACAATGACACTGAAAAAAGTGAGTTAGGCCCCTTTTTCACAGTTATGACCATTGCAACAGCCCTGTGATCACAATTCAGGCTTTTGGCAACTGACTTGTATTTACGACGGTTGCCGTGTCCCGGGGTTCACGTGATCCCCTTTTGCGACCTTCCAACGAGCAAAGTCAGAATGGGGAAGCCGGACTTGCTTAATGACCATGGCAAGAAAAGTCGTAACATCGGGGCAAAACTCACTTAACACACGTCCAACTTAACAACACATATTTTAGGCTCAATTTTGGTCGTATCTCAAGGACTACCTGTACAAAGAATGAACACATGGATGGGAGACATTTAAGGAGGTGTTTTTGGGGGGTTGTTTGTTTTGCAGGAACATGAATCTGAAGAAGAGGATCGTAAACTCTGGCTACCTGCAAGAATCGTTCAACCCGACAGGAAGAATGTTCCGGCCCAGCCCCATCATAGCCATGTGGAAGGAGAACCACCAGGCCGCTCTGCAGGAGCCACTTGGCTTCCCCTGGAGACGAGAAGTTATTCTTTTTGTTTTTTTTAAAATAAAGGTTTTTTATTTTTATTTTTTACATATCGCTTCATGTGAGCAACGTGATTCCAGATTACAACATTTATACATAGTCATAATTACATTTCCATCTGTCTTGTTTAATATCACCTCAAGTCATTCCCTCATCTTTAGATAAATTTCCATTTCATATTTCAATTCATTAGTTCAATATCAATGTCATTTCATCCTCACATATTTTCAATTCTTTATCCCCTATTATTTCCATTTTCAGCTTACCACCTATTTTATTTTACTTTATACATCATGATCATTCTAGACCGATATATAATAAACAATCAAAACAGAGTAAAAATAAAATGAAACTAATATATTTAAGATCTACATGGTAAATACTCTCATTGTAAACACTTTATATTCCAATACAATCCCTAATCATATTTTTTTCCTTATTTCCACTTAACCAAAGTTTACCTATGTATTTTAATAAATTTCTATTCCCCTACTTTTAATCATCAAAGAGATGAGAAGTTATTCAATGTCAAGAATGGTACACTATTAGCATCTGCCAAATAGCACGCAGGGAGTCCTTCGTTTACAACTATTTGCTTAGCTGTTATTTCCACGTATTGAAGCAAAACCCCAGACTCTCTTTTGGCCCTGATGATGTTCCCTAGTTAGGTCATGAAAGATCTCCAAGAGAGCCATCAAGCACAGAGAGCACCAAGGACCCTACAGTCTTTCTCCTCCTCCTCCTCCTCCTCCTCCTCCTCCTTACCCCACACTCCCTTTTGGCACTGATGATGTTACCTAGTTGGGTTATGAAACATCTCCAAGAAAGCCTCCAAGCTCAGGAAACACCGAGGACTCTTCATTTCTACCCTGAGCTACAGATATTTTCCTTCAACCAGAATTGTAAATATATTTTCTATCCCAACAGGCACCTGAGTCTCACCTCCAGAGATAAATGTATCGAATATTATCTGAGCTCCGTTGAAGAAATCCCCAAACTGAGCCTCCCAAATGGGCAGCAGGTTGGGGCTGTCAATACTCATCCCATACTCAAAGCCGAGCACCGCTTCTTCGGACAGGGGGCTGTTGCTCACCTAGTGGAGAACGGGAGACAGCAGAATGGGAAACGGCTGGCATATTTGCCGGAAATAGGCCCCTCTGAACACACACACACACACAAACACACACACACACATGCAAAATAATTGTAGAAGGTGATGGATGGGAGGGAGGGAGGCTGGACACAGAGGGATGGATGGACGGATGACACTGATGGAGGGATGGATGGAAGTAAGGCCACGGATGGGTGGAGGGATGGATGGAAGGAAGGAGTGAGGAGGAAGAGAAAAGGAAGGAAGGAAAGAAGGAAGGAAGGACATGGATGGGCGGATGACACTGATGGAGGGATGGATGGAAGGAAGGAAGGAAGGAAGGAAGAAAGAACGGACACCGGTTGATGGAGGGATGGACGGAATGACATGAATGGATGGATGAAGGGGTGAGGAGGAAGAGAGAAGAAATGAGAAAAGGAAGGAGAAAAGGACAAACATGGATGGAGGGATGGATGGAAGGGTGGATAGAAGGAAGGACAAGGAAGGAAGGGAGGAAGGAAGGAAGCTTATAGCAGAAAGAAGAAGATCTAATCAGATAAACATTTATCTGGAAGATTCATATTGTATGAGACCTAAAACCTCCATGCATAAAATTTCATTCTCAATTTTTTTATGACATAGAAATTGTTATTTGTATCTCCAACTTGACACGTTCATAGATTTAAAATCTAAGTATCTGGGTGTCTGGGTGCCTCTCTGCATGTGTACATATGTACATTTGTATCTGTGCATTATCTTTCTATGGATTTGCCTGTACACTTCTAAGAAAGTAAAACCCATTTTTTGTCAAAGGCAGTCCTCATGGGGCTATCTACTCAGCCATGCACAATAAGGAGGGAAAAAAAGCTGAGAGCATGAGCACATTGCATTATCCCGAGCTCCATCATGTAAAACCATATCCTCCATCGCACGTTTGTTGTGTTAGCAAGTCTCCCCATTGTTGTAATTCACATGTTCTCCCTAGAAACAATGCTTCAATAACTCTGATTTTCATGTGGAAATTCAAGAATGTAACTCTTATCTATAGAACAAGGATGGGGTTTGAGTATGAATCTCTTTCTTCCTTTCTCCCCCTTCCTTTTCTCTCTCTCCTCCTTTCTCTGTCTCCTTTTCTGTTTCTTTCTCTTCCTCTTTTTATCTCTTTGTGTTCTTCTATTTCTCTCTCCCTTTTTCTTTCTGTTCTCTCTCCCTTCCTCCTCTTCTTTCTCTTCTCTTTCTCCTCTCTTTCTCTCCCTCTCTCTCTTCTCTTTCTCTCTCTCTCTCTCTCTCTCTCTCTCTCTCTCTCTCTCTCTCTCTCTGTGCATCATCTGAAACTTTGTGGAATGAGCTGGCATGAAAAGCAAATTACAACACAATATTCCCACATGCTCTCAGAGGGCAAGCTAATGTGTGACGACCTGGAAATAAATCTTATGTGACCCAGGGAGTTTTGTCACGGTGTGAAATCCAGGTGAGGCAGCATGAGGTGAAGTCCTCTCGTTCCAACCTCCCTTTCTCACCTCAAGGAAGCCCTTCTGATCGGCAGACATGTGGTTCAAAGGGATGTAGGTCTCCCCCGTCTCTTGGCAAACCAACATGGCATGTCTCTGGCTGAACGTCCCTCGGCCCACGTCTTGCCCACTCAAACGAATGTTAAAACCTTGGTAGAAAGCAAATCTAAGGTGAGAATTGATGATGATTTGAAAGGTTCAGAAGGAGGAAGAACTTGCTTCTTCCTAAGGACGCCCCTAAAAGAAAGCTTGACTTCTATACCTATCTTGAGGTCTGTTTTGTCTTCTTCTTCTTGCTAGAATAAGTGTTTCGTCTAGTTTTTTAAAAAAACTCTAAATATCTCTTTTGGCCTATTTATAGGGGAGGTGTTGGTTTAATGGCAAGTCAACACAGTGGTGGGATTCAAAAAAATTTATTACCAGTTCTGTGAGCGTGGCTTGTTGGGCGTGGCTTGATGGGCATGGCTTGGTGGGCGTGGCAGGGAATGATACTGCAAAATCCCCCTTCCCTCCCCACCCCACCCCACTAACCTGCTTTCCAGCTCTATTCTCCTATGCAGGGCAACAAAAGAAGACCCAGCCAATCAGCTGGGACTCAATGGGAGGAAGAGGAGAGATGGGGTTGGCAGGACCAGTCAGAGGTGGGATTTGCTTTCTCTCTCTCTATATATATATATATATATTTAAAATAAAAAACTATATCCAAAAAAAGCATCCCACATTATAACTCTTTGGATAGCTGGACATTGCCCTCATGGTCTTCTCTCTAGGCTAAACACACCCACTGCTTCCAACCACTCGTCAAAAGGAACATGCTTTCAAATCATTCATATTAAGTATATCTAGCTGGGTTAAACGGTGGGCCCAGCTATCCAAAAGTGGACAGGATCTTGGCAAAACCAGATCAGAACCGAATCCATTTAGCTTTATTTTTAAATTTGGGTCCCTGGTTCTGCAGAGGGCCTAAAACTGGGGCTCGTCCCACTGTCTGAATTTGGCAGGAAACCAGAATGAGATTAGTACTTTCCAAAGGGCTAGAAAGATGTCTAAATTCTCCACAAATGGCATAAAGATCTCCCCTTCTAATTAATTTAATGATACAATCAGCGAACTGTGCCAAGCTAAGTTCCCTTTTTTGTATATGTTTTCCCCATTTATGTTTACTTTCCTGGCTTAATAGTGGATGCAACTTTTATATGTTTTAAAGACCTACCTTGACACAGCAGAGAACCAAAAGCTAATGCTTCAGCAGTGGCCCAGTCTAATTTCACTCCTTCCTCCATCTTCAACACTCGTGGCTGCACGCCCAACGCAGAACACAACAGGACAGGAACAAAACAGGAATAGGAACAGAACAGGAACAAACAGGAGGGACAAAACAGGAAAAGGAACAGAACAGGAACAAAACAGGAGCAGGAGCAGAACAGAATAGGACAGAACCAGAACCGAAACAGAACCGATCAGGACAAAAGAGACAGAAAAAAACAGGAGCAGAACAGAACAGGAATGGGAACCAAACAGGAACAGAACAAAGCAGGAACAGGAATGGGAACAGAACAGGAACGGAACAGAACAAAGCAGAACAGGAACAGAGCAGAACAAAACAAAACAATAACAAGACAGGAACAGAACCAGAACAGGAAAACAACAGAAACAGAACAGAAATAAATGCAAATCATTATTTTGTTACTTCAATTACCGAAAGGTCTAGGAGTTTCCTGCTTAAGTTTTGCAGAAAAACTAAATAATAGCATACGACTGCAAGGCGGGGAAACCAGTGGCAGCACACAGACCATAACTTCATTGTGTATTACACACACACCATATAACCTGTACATCATCTCTGCCATTTGCACAATGAACTAAGCCCCAATGACTTGAATCGGGCTCCCTTGCTTGAATGTCATCCTAACCACTTTCAAAGCAGGTCAATTCTAATAAAAAGCTATATTTTTGAGATTGGCCTTGAAAAACCCACCTATTTTTAAAATTTAGTCTGCTTTTAAGATGAGGTCAATTGAAATAGGATGTATTCAAGGGGACAGTTTGTTCCTCCCATTCCTGCTGCTAGTTCAGAAAACTAACATTATTTAACAATATTTTTAACATAAACACAATACCTCACATAATGTCTTAAAAGCCATAAAATTTCAGACTCCAAAGTCAAGATACCAAAATGTCCTTTAGGGCACACATTACTAGTTCCTAAAACCAAACACGTATTTTTTTAAAAATTTCAAATATCATGGAACGGCAATCCCAAAGATGCTTTTTCAAAAGGCCAATAACTGGACTTCATTTTTGCTTGAAAAACCTTCCTTGAGAACTGAAGAAGCTTCCTGCGGATGAGAAGCAAAACCTTTTCAAGGAAAAAACCCAGAAAGCCCAGCTGCCCTCAAAGTCAGCTGAAGAACTGGAGAAGCTTCTTGGATGAGAAGCGAAACGTTTTCTAAAGAGAAAGAAAAATGAGAAA
This sequence comes from Pseudonaja textilis, assembly GCF_900518735.1. The sequence continues at coordinate 41,639,691 of NW_020769308.1, forward strand.
GTCCAGTTGCCTTTTGGGAAAAAAGTACCTTTGGGACAACCATATCCTGAATGATGGAGAATCTCCTCAGATACGGAAGAGCAAGTCTTACAAAATGCATTTTTACCTCACAATCCAATACTTGAGGTAAATTAATGACAACAAACACTTGGCAACTGACTCATATTTATGATGGATGCAGTGGGGGAAGCCTGATTCACTTAACAACTGGGTGACTAACTTAATGACAGCAGTGATTCGCTTACGAGAAAGGTTGTAAAATGCGGTAAAAACTCTCTTGACCCATGTCTCACTTAGCAACAGAACTTTTGGGCTCCATTGCAGTTGTAAGGACTGCCTGGACAATCTTCCGCACGACTACGGAATTGTATTTGAGGATGTCAAACCTGAGCATGAGTCTTCAGGATGTGGTTGTGTAGTTGTAATTCTTCAGGCACTTCCACCGACTTGACCCCGACAAATTGGAGGAGTGGGACTGGAATACCGGTGTCCCATGTTGTGACTCTCGGCATGGGCTCCACTAGGCCGGTCCAGTGGGCCTGAAGGTTGGGGTACAGAGGCGCATACATAGCCATGGTGGCGAGATGTTCGTTGAGCTTGGAGTAATAGGAAGTTTTGATCTCCGATATTTCCTGCTCGGTTGTAAGTCCCTCAGCTACCAGGCCCTCCGCGTAAGTATCCGGGATGCTTTTCCGGGATCTATCCGGCAAAACGAGACACAATAAGGCGAGAAATGAGCTTTTACCTCCCAAATGTCAGCCATTTTAAGATGTATGGATTTCAATTCTCAGAATTCCCACCCACCGTATCTCAATCTCAGCCGTTTTAAGATGTATGGATTTCAATTCCCAGAATTCCCACCCATCGTTTCTCAATCTCAGCCATTTTAAGATGCATGGATTTCAATTCCCAGAATTCCCACCCACTGTATCTCAATCTTAGCCAGTTTTACGCTCTTGGATTTTAATTCCCAGAATTCCCGAACAGCAATTCTCAATCTTAGTTGGTTTTATGATGTGTGGACTTCTGGGAAGGCCGGCGAGTGAATTCTGAGAATTGAAGTCCACACACAGAAACAATAAAAAAAATCTCTTTTTATGACCCCATAATCACAGGAATACTGCAAGTGTGCAAAAGTATTCAAATTCAAGCATGCCCAACAGATGTCTTCTTCTCAAAGACACCTGGTAAGGATGACTCTCCCACCCTTTTGGGTGGTACTTCCATGGTCAACAGCTCTTCCAGTTGGAATTAAATGATACCTGATTATTTTATACATGGTGGGATTGGTGAAAAAGGGCTCATCGAGTTCATTGTGACCCCACTGCCGATAGCAGAGAAGATCCACAATCACATCCTTCCGGAAAAGTCGCTGGTACTCCACGGCCAGTCGGGCAGCTCTGAGAACTTCTTCCGGGTCATCTCCATTCACGTGGACAACAGCACAGCCAACTATCTTACCTAACATGGAGGAGAGAGAGAGAAGGAGGTGAAGATGTACCAAAGAGGACTCCACGAAACCCAATTCTCTGGGAATGTCTGGTCAGCTAGAACTCCCGTTTTGGGGGAGTTTCCTCCTTCCAATTCAGGAACAAAACTACAAGATCACCTGAAACCATAGTGATTCTACATGGGACAAAGATCACGTCGAGTGAAAACCAACATTGGCTGTGTTGGGGAGGTCACCTCAGGTGAAAGTCACCTCAGGGGAGGGTCTTGTGAGGGTCAGATGAGAGTCACCTCAGGTGACAATGTTACAATCCCTAATCCTTAATTTCTACCCACACCAACACCAAACAGCACCAGTTTGACAGGAGCAACACAAAAATTGTCAACCACACTACCCATCACCATGCTCGTGAATTCATCGAAGCCGGGCACTCCACAAGCAATTCCACCAACAGATACATTGACCTACAACCAGCCTACAAAACCCCTCAGAATTGAAATCAACCACAAAGCCAACCAGAGACAGCAGCGGCTCTCAACCAATCCACACAATTCCCCCTTCGCCTCCACCAGAAGTTCACCTCCCAATGACCATGAACCTGAGGTAATCTCCTTATCTCAAGACCCATAAAAAGACCTTCACTTTTGACCCATACCAAACCCATCAGAAGACCCTCACTTGATGTGACTCTCACCTGATGTGACCACCCCATCACAAGACCCTCACTTGACACGACCCATACCTGACCTTCACAAGACCCTCACCTGAGGTGACTCTCACCTGAGGTGACCTCCTCATCACAACACTCTCGTGACCCATACCTGACCCATCACAAGACCCTCACTTGACATGACCCATACTTGACCCTCATGAGACCCTCACCTGAGGTGACCTCCCCATCACAAGACCCTCATTTGACACGACCCATACCTGACCATTAGAAGAACCCCACCTGAGGTGACTCTCACCTGAGGTGACCTCATCACAAGACCCTCACTGGTGACCTAGACCTGACTCATCACAAGACCCTCACTTGACACGACCCATACCTGACCCCCACAAGACCCTCCTCACCTGAGGTGACTCTCACCTGTGGTGACCTCCCCATCACAAGACCTTCAGTTGTGACCCACAACTGACCCATCACAAGACTCTCACTGGTGACCCCACCTGACCCATCACAAGGTGCAGGGATCAGCAGTGGGATCCTACCTCACCAACTATCGGTTCGGTGATTGCACGCACACCTAATGCATGCATGCAACACACCAGCTGAGACTGCAGCGCCAATCAGCTGAGAGGAGAAAGAAGAGAAAAGCACAGGGGTCGGTGGGAGGGCCAATCCTGCACTTTTCTCTTCTTTCTCCTCTCAGCTGATTGTCGGGGGATTTTTTTTACTACCAGTTCGGTCGAACTGGTAGGAATTTTGGCAACCAGTTGGGCCGAACCAGGCTGAACCGGTAACATATCACCACTGGCAGGGATCAATTGTCCTCTTTAGATTCTGCCTGTGTTGAACCACATGGGATTTTTACTTGATAAGTGTCTGAGTCCAATTCCAGTTTTCTGCATTTTTAACCAATTCTTTCCGGAATCCCGCGAGACCTACCGATATCACTACAATACAAGGAGGACCGTCCTCGCTCTGCCGGGGTGGTGTAGCCCAGTTGGTTATTTACGATGAGGTGAATGCTTCCCCCGGTTCTAAAATGGGGCAGGTTGGAAAGAGTGAACGTTTCCGGAACAATCCCTTGGCCGGAGAACGAAGCGTCTCCGTGAACCTGCATCCCAAAGATAAAAATGGCATCGGTCACAAACATGGATCATTCCCGGCCTTCTTCCACTTCATTTGTGTGGAAAAAGAAAAATGTGGGCACTGCTGTATTTTTTAGTTTCTAGTTTACTTTATTGTCATTGCACCTCGTACAACGAAATCAAACACCATCTTCAGTGCACATCATGACCATGAAAATAAACACAAACACACATCCTTCACACTCCACACATTGAAAACCTTGGACACCACACCAACACTGCATTATACAGTAGAGTTCAATAGAGTTACTGCCCTGGGATAGAAGCTGTTTTTTAGCTTATTTGTCTTTGTTTTTATTACTATCCTGTACTGGCTGCCAGATGGTAATAGTTAAAAAAGGGGGTTCCCAGGATGAGATGGATCTTTGAGGATGTTTTGAACTTTCTTAAGGTTGCAGGAGCTATAAAGCTCTTCCAAAGAGGGGAGAGGGCAACCCATGATCCTCTGGGCAATGACGTTAACCCTCTGGAGTGCTTTCCTATCTGCCCCTGTGCAATTGGCAAACCACACACAGGTGCAGTAAGTTAAGATACTGGTTAAGATGTGGGCATCCAAGGTCAGGTCCTCTTTTAGGGTAACACCCAGAAACTTAAAACTGGCCACTTGCTCCCCTCCATCTCCTTTGATAAGCAAGGGCTGGATGTCTGATGTGTTCCTTCTATAGTCCACTATAAGGTCCTTGGTCTTATTGGTGTTGAGAACCAAGTTGTTGTCTCCACATCACGAAAGCAACCGATCCACCTCATCTCAGTAGGCAGACTCATTCCCCCCCAGAGATGAGTCCCACCATTTTACTTAAGGAGCCCAAATTAAAAAGGAAAACCTCTCTGTATAATGGACCCAATGGATACAGGTAGTCAACAGTTCTGTTTAGTGACTGCTCAGAGTTACAACAGCACTTATAACCATATAAAATGTGACATAACCATTTTTTCACACTGAGGACTGTTATATGATCAAAATTCAGATATCTTTACAACTGGTTCCTATTTATGACGGCTGCCGTGTCCCAGAGGTCATGTGATTCCCCTTTTCGATGAACAAAGCCAACGGGTAAGCCAGCTTCACTTAACAACCGTGTGACTAATTTAACAACTGTGGTGATTCACTCAACAACGGTGGCAAGGAAGCTCGTAAAAGGAGGGGGAGCACTTCGGTTGCTATGATGGAGCACTTCGGTTGCTATGACCAGAAGTGCATTCCACGCATACCTTTCTCCCGATTGTATCCCAGGTTACCAGACCCAGCCAGAGAGAGGCGTGTTTTTCTACAGCCTGCAAAAGTGCTCTGTTGGAGAATGTGATTTATGACACATCCTGGGAGGAGGGGAGAAATAGGGTCATAAGTGGGCAGTAAACTCCATGGGGCAGAGCCGACTGTACTTGGGAAAAGTAGTGCCGATATGTTGCTCCTAATAAATAGTTGGATTTCTTTTGAAACTTGGCTCAAGGCTCATGAATTAATTAGGGCAGTGATGGCGAACCTTTTTGTTGTGGGGGTGCCAGCACCCACAATGCAATGCGCTCCCCCCCACATGCACACGCAACTGCAGCCACAGGAGGCCAAAAAATGGGCCTTCCGGAAATACCTCAAGTGCCCGTTTTTAGCCTCTGGAAAGCCTCTGGAGCACAGGGGAGGTATTTTTCACCCTCCCGGAGGCTCGAGCAAAGCCTCTGGAGCCTCTGGAGGCTGAAAACAGGCCGGTTTCAGACGTCCGGTATTTCCGGAAAGCCCGTTTTTTGGCCTCCCGAGGCTGCAGAGGATTTCCTCGAGCCCCTGGGAGGGCAAAAATGGCCTCAAATGGGCCGAAAATCAGCCGGGAGGCGCACGCATGCGCAGTGCAGGTAAGTTTGGCTGGGGCTCGCATGCCTGCACAAATGGCTCTGCGTGCCACCTGCGGCACGTGTGCCATAGGTTCGCCATCACAGAATTAGGGCATCCGTCGGAACCCTGACAATATAGTGATAACATGAAACAGGGTGAGCTTAATAGTCGCATCGATTACAATCACCCTATTGTTTACATCTCTATCTTGGCACACTTTCTATCATTCATTTCTTGTTCCCATTTTTTTTGCTGAGTCTCTCAATTACCTGCAGGCAAATGACTTTGTCTCCGGGCCGAGCCGAACCGGCTAAGGAGTAATCCCCATCCAACAATGTTTGCTGTCTCCCTCTGGTTTTGCCAACTGCCACAGGGTTGATGGCTTCCAGGTGGGAAGGGTTCGGCAACAGGATGACGTGAATTGGGCGGTGAGACCCAAAGTCCAGCTCCACCGAGGCCGTGAGGTGAGAGAGGACGTCTCCGATGGCAGCCGAGTCCTCCGGGAATTCGCTCAAGCCTTGCATTTTACGGAACATCAGCTTTTGGCAGGGAAAGAAGAACAGAACGGCAATTTTGGATGATGAAAAATTTCTTGCAGGGCTAACCAGATTCTCTAATGGCTTTGGGATTCCCTAAGGCACCCATCCATCCGTTTGGTGAACTCGCAAGGTCTGTTTTTCTCACCTTGTACATGTATACATCCAGACTAGACCATGTTGTTTTCCTGTGTCGTATAATATATGTGAGTATATGCATAATTTTGTATTTGTTTGTTTGTTTTGTCACGTTTATATAGTGTATATTGGAGGTGGTGACCCTTTGACAGCTGTATGCAATGAAATTTTGTTTTAATGTATGCCAATTGGTGTGCAAACTGACAATAAAGTTGTTCCGTGCTGTTCTATTCCATTCTAATCTATTCTATTCCATATTCTTATTTTACTTCTATTCTAATTCTTATTCTATTTCATTCATTATATTCTCTATTTTTCTCTATTCCATTCTGCTCTGTTCCATTCCATATATTATATTCTCTATTCTTTGTTCTCTATTGTCTCTTCCCTTCCTTTCCCTTCCATTTCATACACTGTATTATATTCTCTATTCTCTTCTGTTCCCTTCATTATAGTCTCTATTATTCTCTATTCCGTTCTGTTCCATTCCATTCCATATATTATATTCTCTATTTTCTATTCCCTTCCCTTCCATATATTCTCTTCTCTTCCCTTCCATTCATTATATTCTCTATTATTCTCTATTCCATTCTTCTCCGTTCTGTTCCGTTTCATTCCATATATTATATTCTCTATTCTCTACTCTTCTTTTCCCTTCCCTTTCATTCATTATATTCTCTATTCTATTCCATTCAATTCCATTCATTATATTTTATATTATTCTTTATTCTTCTGTTCTATTCTATTCTATTCTATTCTATTCTATTCTATTCTATTCCATTCTATTCTCTATTATTCTCTATTCTATTCTTTCTATTCTCTTCCATTATATTCTCTATTATTCTCTATTCCATTCTGTTCCATTCCATATGTTATATTCTCTATTATTTTTTTATTATTTTCTATTTCTATTCAACTCTACTCTATTCCATTCTATAAATTATATTCTCTATTATTCTCTGTTCTTCCCTATTCTACTTCCATTTCTATTCCTGTTTAAAACCCCATCCCTTTCCCTCACCTCGGGCGGGAAGTGAAGGAGGCCTGTGAGGAGATTAAGTCTTCCCCGGTGGGGCATCCCGAGGATGATGTCCGTCACGCCGCTGTACGAAGCCATCTTCAGCAGCTCATGGAAGAAGCCCATCATGCTCTCCGCCCCTTCGCCCCCGTAGCGCTTCACCGTGGCAAACTTGGTGGCCAGGAAGTGGTCAAACTCCTGTGGGACGCAAAACCTGGGAGTTAGGGATCCCACTCGCTTCACTTGCTTACCCCAGCTTCTCATAACAGGGAGTCCTTGACTTTACAACTGTTCTTTTTAGTGACCGTTCAAAATTACGATGGCACTTTAAAAAAAAGAGACCATGTTTCAAACTTACGACCATTCCAGCCTCCCATGAGGTCACACGATCCAAATTCAGACCTGTGGCCCCTGACACATAGTTATGAGGGTCACAGCGTCCCCCAGGGAGTCACACAATCCTAACCCTTTGGCGACCGTCTGACAAGCTGTAAGTCAATGGGGGGAGGACGGATTCATTTAACAACCAGGTTACTTGCTCAGCAACTGTGGGGAATTTACTTAATAATGGTGGCAAGGAAGGTTGTAAAAATGGAGCAAACCTCACTTAACGGTCTCACTTTGGGGCTCAATTGAGGCCACAAGTCAAAGACCAACTGTGCTCACTGCAAAAGAGGAACATGTACAGTCTTATCAGCTGTCAATTAAAATATAAAATAAAAATACTATAGGATACAGAATAAAGTCTAAGAGAATTTTAGAACCTTCCCCCCCCTCTTTTTAAAATTTAACCCTGTACATTTACATGATGTGTGACATTTATACTAGCCTGGTTACAGATAACAAATGATATTTGTTCCCTAGGCCATCCATCTTGTAAACTCAAAATTCGTCTTTCTCACCATGTACATGTATACATCTGAACAAGACTGTGTTGTTTCTCAGTGTCATATATGTGGGCTCTAGCTCAATACCCATGCTTCGCTACGAAACTATGTGGTCGGGCTTAGTTTTGGGGGACGAAAATAAGGAAGGGAAAATTCTGCCTCTGCCTACCAGCATCCATTGGTATTCATCTGGCTAGCGTCCTGTTGGTGTGTGGGAGAGAATTGAGGGCTGTTTGGAAGCTGAAAGAGTATTTGATGTGTGAGCAAGGAGACAGCAAGGAGCCTGGGCGGAGCTTAGCTCAACTGTTCTGTACTAAAACTGCTTGGTGCTGCTGTGAAACTGAAACTCCTCTCCTCTGCTTGTGTTTTGCCTTTGGAAGAGTTTTCTTATCAGGTGGGGAGGGGGAGTAGAACTCCTTAGCATCACAGCGTAATAATAATAATAATAATAATAACAACAATAACAATAAATGAAATATTAATACCTCTGATGGTTATTTCAAAACATCCTTCCTTAATGAGCACCTAGAAGCCAAGAGGAACATACGTGCCAAATTTCAAGCTTATATGTGTGTGTGTGTGTGTCTATATATATATATACACACACACACATATAATTTATATATGTGTGTGTGTGTGTGTGTGTGTGTGTGTGTGTGTGTGTGTGAGAGAGAGAGAGAGAGAGATATTCAGCTTTGTTCGGGTATTCTCCCACGTCATTATAGTTGTGCTTTTAAAGTTGTAGCAACGTTTCGGCAGAATCTCATCTGCCAAGAATCTCATCAGGCTTCTGTATCACTTCAAGACTGCCTTCAAAACAGACAGAAAAATAGCAGCCATCCTTAGAAACCCCAAAGATAAAATTGACCTGGAAAACTAAGGCATATACGAAGTCCCCTGTGCATCATGCCCGGCCATCATACATTGGACAGACCAATAGAAGAATAAGTACCCGCCTGGATGAACACAAAAATGCAGTAAAAAAGCTGCAACACACTTCCTCACTAGTCCAACACATGAAAGCCACAGGTCATAGCATCAACTTCAATGGCACCCAAACCCTAGCCACTATAGAAAACCCCAGCCACAGAATCATCAGAGAAGCCATAGAGATTGAAAAAAGACCAGAAAGCATGAATAGAAGATTCCACCAGACTGTCAATTATTTGGAAGCCTGCACTCACAAACAAAAAAATCTCCACATCACTAGCCAGGCACCTGGGCACAAACAGATCCCCCCTGATACCTCCAGCTCAAACACACCCCAACCAGACACCCAGATGAAACCTAGCTTCCTAACAAATGATAGCCGTCCATTTACTCGGAGCCAAGCTCACTAAAAGCCTCCAATACAAGAACACAATGTTGCCAGCCAATCAAGACAAAAAAAGACACAAAACAGACAGAAGATATTAGAAACACCAATCAAGCAGAACACAGCAAATTCCAAGACCAATGAACACAGACCAAGACTCCCAACCAATCAGGATGAAGAAAAAAACCATTCTAGCACAGCAGTAGGCTGCCCCAAATTTAAAACTGAAAATTGTGTTTTCTTCTGGTAGATGGTGTGTCCTAAGGAGCCATTGGATTTTTTGTATACTAAGACATCTAGGAAGGGAAGTTGATTGTTAGCTTCTGTTTTCAGATACATAGGCTCAGATACGTAGATGACACCTTCATAATCTGGCCACACGGGAAAGAAAAACTGAACAACTTCCTCACACACCTCAACAGCCTACACCCAAAAATACAATTCACCATGGAAACAGAAGCTAACAATCAACTTCCCTTCCTAGATGTCTTAGTATCCAAAAAATCCAATGGCTCCCAAGGACACACCATCTACCAGAAGAAAACACATACAAACCGCTATCTACACACACTCACACCACCACCCAGCACAGATCAATTCCGTAGCCGAGACACTCATCTCCAGAACAAAATGCTTAACCGACGAACAACAACTAAAAACCGAACTACACACTCTCATTAATGTACAAATAGCCAATGGATTCCAGAAAAAGAAGATTACCCACCTAATCCAAAAAAACACCCCAACCAAAATCCAAGACAGAGAACAAGAGAACAGCAAAGCCCTCTTCCCATATATAAAAGGCACTACAGACAAAATCAGCAAGATCCTTCAAAAACACAATATTAAGACAGCATTCTGCACAAACAGAAAAATATCCACCATCCTAAGAAACCCTAAAGACAAAATCGAGTTAGAAAACCAAGGAGTATACGAAATCCCTTGCACCGCCTGCCCCACCACATACATCGGACAAACTAACAGAAGAATAAGTGCACGCATTGAAGAACACAAGAACTCAATCAAAAAAGAAGAACCGACCTCTTCCCTGGTGCAACACCTCAAAGCCACAGGACATGAGATTGACTTTAAAAATACCAGAACTATCGCCAAAACCGAACACTTCAACAACAGAATAATCAGAGAAGCCATAGAGATAGAAAAACGCCCACACAGCATGAATAAACGAGATGACACCTCCTGCCTACCAACCATTTGGAAACCCGCCCTCATGAACAGACGAGTACCTAACCTGAAGAATGACACCAGACCCACACCCACGAGGGCCACACAAGATGCTACCACCACACTTCCATGTAGAAAGCAGACTCACACCCACACAGAAGATGAGACACGACCACGGACCAGAAGCCGCACTGCAGCTGCATCACTCCCTGCTTCAAACCCCTCCAACCCATACATGAAGCGAACTGATGCCCACCATGAAGATGCGGCACAACCACGAACGCGAAGCCAAACAACAGGATCACAGCTCACCAGCTCAAATCCCCCAGCAACTAAGACTAACTTGAGCACAACCAAGCCCCCACCTGGACAGAACACACCCCCAGCCAATCAGAACACAGCCAAACCCCCAACCAATGAGAACATACCCCCACCCAATCAGAACACAGCCAAGCCCTCACCCAATTAAGTCACACCCCCACTACCAGTTAAAAGGAAGAAGCAGCTGCAAGCTCACATTACTCTGAGAAGCACAGAGCCGAAGACACAAGCCTGATGATGATGAATGAGACTTCATCGAAACGTTGCCTAGATACTTCCAATTTTACACGGGAGAAAACCTGAATAACCAAAGATCCACATACAAATACCCACGAGAACCTCAGAAAACATATGTGTGTGTATGTATGTATGTATGTATGTATGTATGTATGTATAGGTATGTTTGGGTCTTTTTCCGGGTAAGATTAAGAGTATCTTCGCGAAGTTTCGGCGAGGTCCCACTCGTCATCCTCAGGCTGGTGCTTTCGGCTTCGTGCCAGTGCAAGCAGAAGCACAAAGCTGAAAGCATCAGCCTGAAGATGGCGAGTGGGACCTCGCCGAAACGTCGCCAAGATACTCTTAATCTTACATGGGAAAAGACCTGAACATACCTAGACGTACATACCTGTACCCGTGAAAATCTACGAAAACAAATTTTATATATATATATATATATATATATATATATATGATGTACAATTTTTTTTATTTATTTTGTCGTGTTCATATCGTATATATTGGAGATGGAGAACCTTTGACAGCTGTAGGCAGTGAAACTTCATCTTAATGTATGCCAATTGGTGTACATTCAAAGTGACAATAAAATTATTCTAAGTCTGTCAGTAAAGACAGCCAACCGTCACCCGCTCTGTGGAAATCAGGTGTTTTTCAGACCAACGTCCTCAGTTCCTCCTGGTTGTGGAGATATTTATTTATTGGACTTCGTACGCTGCTCACTCCCTCACCCATGGGCCGGTATAAATACACAGTGGGCTAATTTGAACCACAAACAAACTTTATGGGCTTATCGCCTGTGTTTCTGTAATAAGGCTAAGATCAGCACGGACTGTATTGACTTTTGTTCTACAAACACCAGGAGATCTCTCTCTGGGGTTGCCCCAAAGAAGAGAGGGAGTCAAGCTATTCTCCAAAGCACCAGAAGGCAGGACGAGAAGCAATGGGTGGAAACTCATCAAGGAGAGAAGCAACCTGGAATTAAAGAGGAATTTTCTAACAGGGAGGACAACTATCCAGTGGAACAACTTATCTCCAGAGGTTATGGGTCCTCCATCACTGGAGGCTTTTAAGAAAAGATTGGACCACCATTTGTCTGAAATGATGCAAGGTTTCCTATTTGAGCAGGGGTTGGACTAGAAGACCTCCAAGGTCCCTTCCAACTCTGTTATTCTGTTCTGGTCTGGTTACCAAGTGCCCAGATTTGGATCATGTGACAGCGGGGATGCTATAGTTGTCTTAAGTGTGAGGACCAGTCCTAACTCACTTTTTTTCCAGTGCCATTTTTGAATGGTCATTAAACAAACTGGCTGCAACTCCAGGATGTCCTGGATTTCAATCAAACACAACCCTCCCATTTCCCTCCATTCGCCTTGGTTTTGCTTCTTGCAAGTCTGTCGAGAACATGAGTTCCTTGCACGCGCATGCACACATGCCTACAATGCACCTGAGATTCTAGCATGATCTTGGACAAATACTTTTTCTCTTCAGTAGTAAAAGCTTCTTGCTTCAGTTCCTCAAACCGTTTGGCCATCCATTCCTTCTCTTGCATGCTGGACAGCTGGCCGGTCTCTATGGAGATAGGTCCACAAAAGATGTCTTCCAGATAAGACAGGACATCTTCAAGCGAGGCTTCGTCCTTCCCCATGTTCAAAAGCCCTGAAGTGGAAGGAAGGAAGGAAGGGAGGGAGGGAGGGAGGGAGGGAGGGAGGAAAGAAAGAAAAAAGGAAGGAAGGAAGGAAGGAAGAAAAGAGAAAGGAAGGGAGAAAGGAAGGGAGGAAGGAAAGAAAGAAAGGAAGGAAGAAAAGAGAAAGGAAAAAGAAAGGAAGGAAAGAAAGGAAGGAAAAGAGGAGAAAGGAAGGAAGGAAAGGAAAAGGAAAAGGAAAAGGAAAAGGAAAAGGAAAAGGAAAAGG
>NW_020769308.1:41652337-41707288 GCF_900518735.1 Pseudonaja textilis
AAAGGAAAAGGAAAAGGAAAAGGAAAAGGAAAAGGAAAAGGAAAAGGAAAAGGAAAGGAAAGGGAGAAAGAAAAGCTCACCTCTGGACATCAACCATCCAAAATGCCAACAGTAACACAAATGTTCTCCCTGCAAAACTGTCAGTGAGTTGGACCCTTGTGGAATTTATTGGTGTATTCACGGCAACCTAAGACACCTAGAAACCAGGAGATGGTGAGTTCTAGTTCCACCTTAGCCATAGTTGGGTCACTTTGGGCCAACCACCAGGAGATGGTGAGTTCTAGTTCGGCCTTAGCCACAAAAACTGGCTGGGTGTTCTTGGGCCAGTTATACTCTCTTAGCCCAACCCACCTTGCAAGGATGTGGTGAAAAATAGGAGGAAGATGTTTTGGATATATTCACCATCTTAAGTTGTTTATTTAAAAGAAACAATAAAGGTGGGAGGTACATAAATAAAATAATATACAATACAGAATATAGTTTGCCATTACCCTGTTTTGGATTTTTGTTTGTTTACATTTTCTCAGTCTAGTTTCCAGCTGTAGGGTCTGCTGGTGAACTTCATCCATGCACAGTGTGTCAGAATCCCAGCAATCACCCTAATTAAATCATGATCCTCGAGCCAAACTTCAAAAGGATTCATTAGAGGCAACATGCTGTATGACCTGTATGAAGCCAACTCCGGCGTACATCATTCCCAGGCCCTTGTGACCCTGTTTCCCCCCCTCCCCCCTGGATGTGTCATAAATCAGATTCTCCAATTGAGCCCGTTCACAGGCTGGATGTCATCAATCACATTCTCCAATTACAGGCTGGATGTCATCAATCACATTCTCCAACTATGTTCTGGGTGTCATCAATTACGTTCTCTAATTACAGGCTGGATGTCATCAATCACATTCTCCAACTACGTTCTGGGTGTCATCAATCACGTTCTCCAATTACGGGCTGGGTGTCTTCAATCACATTCTCCAATTCAATGTATTTACAGGCAAAAGTTCCGGTAGTTTAGTTACAATCTTTTAAAGATAAAGAGTTGGAATGTACTTTCGCTTTCCCACCCTTTTTTGTGGCAACTACTCAAACAGGCCTAGGAACGTTTCATGAGTTGACACAGTCAAGGTTTAAACTTCTCCATTCTACGATCTTCCACCACTGCAGGAAAAAGCTATTTCTGAATTGACACCGAGTTGGACACAATCCTAAAGATACTTTACTTTACTAAAGTAATGATCATTTCACGTTACCTGCCGTGTGGAAAGGGCCTTGCAAGGTTTCCGCCAACACCTGGATCTCTGGCACCTCCTCCATCACCCCCTGGCCAGCAAGGAGAGGATTGATTTTGGCAGCCTTGTGTCCATGTTCATGATAGGCCGCAACTAAACGAGCCAGCCCATGGTCAACTGCAAATGAAAAGAGGAGAAGTGTAATGTCAGTACGTTCCCAAAACTTAACACAAAGTGAGAAAGCGTAGGAAGAAATCCACATTTCTTTTATTAAGTCTGATGCAGGTAAAAATATAAAGGTACTCCTCGGCTTACGACCACAATTGAGCCCGACCTGCATTTCTGTTGCTAAGTGGGACAGTTGGGAGTTTGGACCCTTTTTACGACTGTTCTTGCCATTTGGTTGTTAAGTGATCACTGAAAAGTTAAGTTAGTCACGCCGTTGTTAAGTGAATCTGGCTTCCCCACTGACTTTATTCCTCAGAGGGTTGCAAAAGGGAATCATGTGACCCCAGGGACACTGCGACTGTCGTAAGTATGAATCAATGGCCAAGTGGCCGGATTTTGATCATGTGACCACAGGGGATGTTGCAACAGTCGCTAAGTGTGAAAAATGGTCATAAATCACCCTTTTCAGGGCTTTCCATTCATCCCCTTCCTTCCTTCCTCATCTCCTCCCTCCCTCCCTCCTTTTCTTGTTTTCCTTCCTTCCAGTCATCCCCTTCCTTCCTTATCTCCTCCCTTCCTCCCTTCTTTCCTTCCTGTTTTCCTTTCTCCCTTTCACTCATCCCCTTCCTTCTTTCTCATCTCCTCCCTCCCTCCATTTTCCTTCCTTCCTTCCTGTTTTCCTTCCTTCCACCCTGTTTTCCTTCCTTCATACATCACCTTCTAATTAAACGTAATTTTGAATGCTACCTACAGTAGCACATAGAATCAATGTTAGTTGGGTTGACAACAGTGATACTCCAATCATAAAATCATGGCAGAAATTTTGGGATAAACTGCCAGAAGGTGTCCTTGCCAAAGGCACAACAACAATCTCAGGCAGGTTTATTGAAGGTTTAAGGAACCCATATTTTCTCTTTTATTTTTGTTTGAAGGGGGGTGGCAGAGAAGCGGCTTCTCCCCTTCTTGGCCGTAGGCAAAAGCCTGATCCAGTAAAGAAGGAAGCCACTAGATCACTGACTGATCTGCCAGCAGGGAGGGGATCAAGTCACTTTCCTCAGCATGCCTTTGAAGTTAAACTTTATGGAGGCTGGGTAATTATAATAACCATAAAAAGCTAGCTTTCAGGTGAGGAGGGGCAAAAGGAGGATCATATCTGGTATTTCAAGCTATGTCACATAGAAAGGCAATTCGCAACTCAAGCCATCCTCTTCCTCCCCTCCCCTCCCTCTCTTCCTTTTTCCTTTCCTCTTTCCTTCCTCATCCCCTTCCTTCCTCATCTCTTTCCTTCCTTCCTTCCCTTTCTCCTCCTGTCTTCCTTCCACTTATCCCCTTCCTTCTTCCTCCACCTCCTCCCCTTCCTCCTCCTGCCTTCTACTCATCCCTTCTTCCTTCTTCCACCGCCCTCCCTCCATTTCCTCTTCCTGTCTTCCTTCCTTCTACTCATCCCCTCCCTTTCTTCCTCATCTACTTCCTTTCTTCTTCCCTTTCTTCTACTAATTTCTTCCTTCCTTTCCTTTCTCCTCTTCCTTCTTCTTCTACTCATCCTTTCCTACTTTCTTTCCTGCCACTCATCCCCTTCCTTCCTTCACATCTCCTCCCTCCCTTCTTTCCTTCCTTCCAGTTTTCCTTCTGTCCTTCCACTCATCCTCTTCCTATTTTCCTTCCTTCCACTCACCCCCTTTTTTCCTTCCTGTTTTCCTTCCTTCACTCATCCCCTTCCTTCCTTCCTCATCTCCTTCCTCCTTTCCTTCCTTCACTCATCCCCTTCCTTCATTTCCTCCCTCCCTCCTTTCCTGCTTTCCTTCCTTCCTTCCACTCATCTTCCTTCCTTCCCATCTCCTCCCTCCTTTCCTTCCTTCCTATTTTCCTTCTTTCCTTCCACTCACCCTCTTCCTTCCTTCCTGTTTTCTTTCCTTCCTTTCTTCCACTCATCTTCTTCCTTCCTTCCCATCTCCTCCCTCCCTTCTTTCTTTCCTCCTGTTTTTCTTCCTCCACTCATCCCCTTCCTTCCCTCCCGATCATCACGGTCGGAGCGATTGCAAGCCCCCCTCTCCAGGGACCCCCAGCCCCCTCCTCCTGTTCACCCCCCTCCCACCCCCGTCCCACCTGCTGGCCTCCAGGCCTCCGCTCGCTCCGCGACCCCGCGGGGCTCCTGGCCCGGCCGGCCGGGCTTGTAGCCGTAGACACCGCGCTCGCTGTGGTAGGCGGCGCACCATGGGGGCCAGCGGGCCAGCAGCGGCCTCCAGCCGGCCAAGCAGCGCGCAGCCACCGCGGCCATCCCAGCTCGGCTGGTCCCGGGCCGAGAGCGGCGGCGATGCCCCGCCTCCCCCGACAACGCCCCCGGCCCTGATTGGGGCAGGTGGAGGGGAGGGGGCGGAGGACGCGCCCACAGGGGAGAAGGTGGTGGGCTCCGTTTGCTGCAGGTGATGGGGAGGGGGGAGGGGCAGCCGCTCCTCCGCTCTTGCGAATTGCAACCCGTGCAAAAAAAAAAAAAAAAAAGGCAACCTGGGTTGCAAGTTTGCAAAAGGGTTTGCGTCAAACGTTGCATCTTTGGAGCCTTTAAGCATCAAATAACAGAATGACAAGAGATGGAAGGGACCTTGGAGGTCTTCTAGTCCAGCCCTCCCTGCTCAAGCGGGAGACCCTGTACCATTTCAGACAAGGGGCCGTCCAGTCTCTCCTTAAAAACCTCCAGTGATGGAGAAGGAAGGAAGGAAAACAGAATAAGAGAGATGGAAGGGACCTTGGAGGTCTTCTAGTCCAGCCCTCCCTGCTCAAGCAGGGGACCATAAATCATTTCAGACAGGTGGCTGTCCAGTCTCTTCTTAACAACCTCCAGTGATGGAGAAGGAAGGAAGGAGGAAGGAAGGAAGGAAGGAAAGAAAGAAAAGGAAGGAAAAGGAAAAGAAGGAAGGAAAAGGGAGGAAGGAAGGACAATAGAATAGTAACACAATAGCATAATAGAATGACAAAGTTGGAAGGGGCCCTGGAGGTCTTCATCATTACAATGTTGCCATCTAATCTTTCTAACTGCTATTTCTGTATCATCTAATTTTCTTGGTGTAGGTAGTCCTGGACTTACTATTGCCACAGAGGCCAACATCTCTGTTGCTAAGTGAGATGGGTTCTGGCTTCCTCATTGATTTTGCTTGTCAGAAAGTCATTTTAAACAGTGAACACATGATCCCAGGACACTGCAATCGTCGTAAGTATGAATCAGTTGCCAAGCCTCTGAATTTTGACCACGTGACCGTGGGGAAGGCTGCAATGGTCATAAGTGTGAAAAACGGTCATAAGTCCCTTTTTCAGTGCTGTTGTAACTTTGAACGGTCACTAAACAAAAGCAGGAATGAAGGCAAATGATTTTTAGTGCAATGATTTTGCGTTAAACAAACTGTTGTAAATCAAAGATTATCTATATAGTCATCCAGATTTTGCAGCTAATTAATTTACATTCACATTACAACTACCAATTACAATTATATTGTAAATTTAATTGTAAGTGCTTGCACCATTACAGTCAGTCTATCCAGGTTTTCATTTGGAAGGTGACAGAATTTTTCTATCCTCATTTCTATTTCATTTTTATATTAAAACAACATTCAACAATTGTTTTAAGCTCTACAACCTACACAGTCTTTGGTGAGAATTGAAGTCATCCATCCATCCTCTTTTCTTTTTTTTAAGAGAGTAAATTATGATTCTAATATACTTTGTTGATATCCTGGCTTGTCAATTTACAAGCCAGTTGCCCTCTGAGACAAGTAAATGTTTATGTGATAACTACAACTATATTATATTTTACCTTTAATAACATCAACACCTCTCATTTCTTTCTTCATTTTTTATATCATGGATGTACTAGCCACATGTTGTAAAGGCTTTATTTTAGCAAGAAAAAAAAATGTATGCACAACCACAATTTCAACTGGGTTTCATTAAAAACAAAACAGGGGGAAAAAAGACCTACAATACATATCGCCTGACCCTTATCCAGAAGTAAGTGATTCCTCTAAATCTACTGAAATTTGAAAATATAAACTTTGGGTTGCTTAAGAGCAGTCAGCCCATTAGAATAGAACTGAAAGGGACTTTGGAGGTTTTCTAGTCCAACCCCCTGCTCAATTAGAAAACCCTATCCCATTTCAGACATGGGATCTTTTCTTAAAAACTCCGAGTGTTGGAGAATTCACAACTTCTGGAGGCAAGTTGTTCCATTGGTTAATTGTTTTAATCACCAGGAAATTTCTCCTTAGTTTTAGGTTGCTTCTCTCCTTGCTTCATTCATTCACTGACATAAATGGTTTTTGGAGCAGTGCAAGGACCTAATCAGGGGAAAATAAAAATTGTTCAACAAACTTTTAAACCTTGGATTAATGTTAGTAAAACACTAAACATGCCTGTTGTTTGATTCTCTAGGCTTGGGAGTCAATTTTGTTTTTAAAGACGTCTTTGACAGGCCTAATTGAGCTTTTGGGGTGAATATCCTGCATTCATTCCCCCTCTCCTCTCTGAAAGAATTTAGAATGTTAGATTAGACTAGAGCCCCGTGGAGACCCTATGCTATTTCAGACAAGTGGCTGTTTCTACTTTCTTCTTAAAAACCTCCAGTGGTGAAGCTCCCATGGTTTATGAAAGCCCTGAACTGAGCAGGGATTTAATTCTAATAACTCCCCCTCCACCCAATATTCCTAATATTATTCCCAGACGGGCAGCCAATTGGAAAGAAACTCGGCTTTCAAAACCTGCAGCTTCGAAGCGTGGTCCCACCCCTTCCCAGGAGAAGGCCACGCCCCCCTCGGGCACTTCCGCCTCCCCTGGTAACCAAAGCACGGGGTTGCTCAGCTCTCTCGCTCTCTCCGCCTTCAGGACCCGACCGAGCGAAGTGGGGCTGTCTACTGCACTGCCTGACGGGCCCTCGACCTCGGATCCGCCCGCTCGCCGCTGGGAAAGACTCCGGTTCGCTCTAACCGAGCGCTTCACGTTCGTCTTCCTTTACTTTTTCCCTTCGAGGGTGGAGGGCTCGAGAAGCGGGTCGGGGCTTCCCCGAGGGGATCAGGCGGCCGGCGGGGCAGCCTAGGGGGCGGGGTCCTCGCCCTGGCAGAAAGTGAGGGCGGGGGGGGGGCGGGCGAGAGAGAGAGAGAGAGAGAGAGAAGAGCCTGACGGAGCTGCTGGAGCGGCAGAAGCGGAGACCGATGTTTACAGCGGGCCGAGGTAACCGCCCCCCTCGGCGGCCTCCTCCTCCGCATCCTCGGGCTCCGCTCGGGAAGGCGGCCTGAGGGGTGTGGGGGGAGAGAGAGAGAGACGCTAGGCCCCGGGAGGTGGGGGGGAGGGCCCGTTTCTACTACAGCCCCCCCTTCCTCTTCCGGTGGCCTACCTCGCGGGGTTGTTGTGGCGGGGAGGGGCCCTCCAGGCGACGGAGAGGGGGCCCGGGGAGAGGTCACTGGAGCCGCGGGGTCCCTTGTGTGTGGGGGGAAGAGGGGGGAGGAGCATGGATGGGGAGGGGGCGAGGAAGAGTGGAGGGGGCGTCTTGGGGTCTGAGCTAATCGCGGGGGGGGGCTGCTAGTCTTTCTCTGCCTCACCTATGGTCTTTTGGTCTGTCATTTATAGTGCATCACCTGCCTGTCTGTGTCTGTCTGTCTACTATCTATATCTGTCTGCTATTATCTATCTCTGTCATCATCTATTATCTACCACTTCTCTCTCTTCTATCTCATCTCTACGTCTGTCTGTCTGTCTGTCTGTCTATCTATCTCTATTTCATCTGTCTGTCTCTATCTATACAGTATCTATCATAATCTATCTCATCTATCTGTTGTTTTTTGGTCTATTTATAATGTATCACTTATCACCTATCATCTATCTCTACCATCTGTCTGTCTATCTCTGTGTATCTCATCTCTCTATTTCATCTGTCTATCTCTATCTATACAGTATCTATCATAATTTATCTCATCTACTGTCTTTTGGTCTATTTATAATGTATCACTTATCATCTATCATCTACCTATCTGTCTCATCTATGTATTTGTTTGTCTATCACCTATCTCATCAGTTGTCTGTCTCTCATCTATCCCTGTCTATATTTATGTCTCTCTCATCTATGTCTCTGTCTATCTACATCTAGCTAGCTATCATCCATCCATCCATCTCTATTTACGTTATTTTTATACCTATGTCTGTCTGTCTGCCTACCTACCATTTACCTAGCTATGTACGTCTATCATCTATCCATCTATTTATCTTCACCTTATCATCTGTCTGTCTACAACTTCTTTATACATCTATCTTTATACATCTATCTGTCTAATCTATCTATTTATCATCTATGTACATCTATATCATCCATCCATTTATCTTCACCTTATCATCTGTCTACACCTGTCTTTATACATCTATCTTTATACATCTATCTTTGTCTATCTATTTCTATCATCTATCTGATATCTATCACCTGTCATCTATCTATTGTCTATTATCTATCATTTAGCATGTATCTATCTTATCTATCTAGCTCTATCATCTATCTAGTTCTGTCTGTCTATATCTGAATCTGTCAGTATCATGTATCCTTATCGTCTCTCTACACATTTCTATCATCGATCTCCCATCTTTAACTCATCTATTTCTATTCTGTATCTGTACATCTAATCTGTCGGTTTATCTCTCATCTATCTGCCCATCTTATCACCAACTCTTTAGTTTGTTCCTTTGTTTTGGTCTGGACTTCCTGTAGACTTTACTTGTTGGGGCCTTGGTGTCCCCCTCAGTTTGTGATTTTTCTGTGTTTAGACATTTTGGAGGCAGGTTTTGTAAGTCTTGACTAAAATATTAGGGGTTCAATGCACATTGTTCTCTCTCTGATGCACCTTAACATCCTTTTCCCTGCCACTATTTGGGGATGTGTATGTATACTTATGTTTATGGAGATGGATATGCTTAAAGGTCAAGTAGAAACTGCTGCCCTCTCCTTTTTATAGTTATAAATAAGAGAATTTTAGCTCCCAAACCAACTTCACACAGATTTTCCAACCCTAAATTCAGGAGAGTTGTAATTCCTACCTTTTTAATTCTTTCTCAATAGCTGTGTTGGAAGAGAGATATAAGGGAATTCCTTTTGAATCATGTTAGTGTTCCTGCCACAAGTGCAATTACAGCCAAGGCTCATATTCCTCATATTCCAGTTTTCAGCATATTTCTGCAGTTTCTATTTAAGTTATTTCTTTATCAAAATTATCTCTTTAAAAGTAGCAACATGGTTTGACATTTTACATACATACATACATATATATTCCACACGCAAATGGCCAATAACAATTAATGACACAGTTGGGTGCTAATTTTTCTTATAAACAAGTGTTAATCAGAGGGAGACAGAATAAAGAAATATGAAATATAAATAAACATGCTGGTCTATGACTAATAAAGATTTGTTATTTTTACAAACACTTGAAAACATTTGATTTGTTCAGTGTACTCTGAAGCACAGCCAATTCCTTTTTCTTTGACTGGTTTGGGGGCTGCATCAGCCTTTCCTTAACGCAATTTGTCATATTCTTTCAGTCTTGCAAGTGGCAATTATGTGCATTAGAGAGTAGGTGAGTGGCTAATTTCAGTATCTTTCTGAGATCACTCAGAAGTGTCACAAACTCCCATTCAGCCTCACAGGAACTACTCATAACTCTCATGTAAAGGAAGCATTTCAGGACCTGTGTAAGATTGCTATAGTTACCAGTTTAATAACCTCACAGGCTTGTTATAAATTCATGAGAGAATGGAAGAAGATTCAGCCCCTGCATTTAAGCTAAGCGTTTCTTTTTTCTAATACATAGAAAGAGCCACTTTGGCTACATAATCAGACTAGAAAGCAGGAAACCTTGAGTTCAAATCCTGTTTTAGTCTTGAAAACCAACTGGGTGACTTTGGGCCAGTCTCTCTCTTGTCAACACCTCACAGGGTTGTTGTTGTTGTGGAGAAAATAGGAGGAACGTGCATTGATATGCTTATTTGTAAAACCTTATTTTTAAAATAATAAAGACAGGATAAAATAAATCTAGTATAAGCCACAGTACTGCAGTCAGAAAATATTTGGCCAGTTGGTCAAATGACACAATTTGAGGATTTCTGCTTTAAAAACTAATAGAAAGGTTTGTGATTATGCATGCAGCAGAGTGAAATTACTTTTAACATTATATGGCTATATATCTGTCCGTTCTTTTATAGTTGGACCACAGAAAGTAACTTGGGTTTTAAAAGTTGATAGAGGGCATATTCTCCTTGCTTGGTAAGCAGGCAAAATTTCACATTTCAGTGGGGCTCTTAGGGCAGGGTGTGTCTACTCCTAACTGAAGTAGCCTGTGCTCCTGCAGCTTTGAAGAACTACAAACACCTGTCATATGACATGTTAATACAGCTTAAATTTAAAATACAGGGTGGCCTGTGCACTAACAGATGTGGCTTTGTACAATATACACAACAGTCAGTAAGGCAATAACTTGATACCATACTCATTGTATGCATTTTGCATCTTTGGAAATGCAAAGACTTTGAAAGAAGGATGACAAATGTTCTTATAGGTAATAAATACAGTGCTCACATTTTTACATTGACTTGATGATACATCAAGTCAATGAAGATGAAGACGAAGTGCGAAGGTCATTCAAATCATTTCTGTAATAAACGAAACTTGAAAACCCATGTAGAATATAAGCTGAATTTAGGTTCCTATGTCTAGAAATGCTGAGAAAATGTCACTCAAAAAGTAGGAAATTCCTCTGAAGATAGAGGGAGAGAGAGAGAGAGAGAGAGTCTTGATGTGTTGGCTTTTTAACACACCTACAGAGTGTCCGATTGAAAGAAGCCAAGATATCCCTTTGTAAATTTATATATACAGATAGTCCTTGACTTACCACCACAATTGAGTGCAAAATTTATGTAGCCAAGCAAGGCAGTTAGTGAGATTTGCACCATTTTATGGCCTTTCTTTCCAGAGTTGTCAAGTGAACCACTACATTACAGTTGTTAAGTTACCGTGTTTCTCACAAAATAAGGCCAGGCCTTATTTTTTTTTTGACCCCCGAAAAAACGGCTAGGCCATCTTTTCGGGGGTGACTTAATTTTACCCCCCCCTTACATCCTCGGGCAGGCGGCGACAGCTTGGAGGTTGGCCTCTGCGTTGGTGGGGCATTTCATATCGGGAGACCTTCTGTCACCATTGCTTTCCCTTCTTCCCGTGCTGCCACGGCATTTAGAGCAACGCCGTGGCGTTTGGCGCAGCCATGTGCGGCCAGCCAGGGCTGTTCCCTGCAACCGGAGCCTGGCGGAGACACTCGGCTTCAGACACTCCTGTCGTTGCCTTCCCTTCGCCTTCGAAGGCAAAGCCAATTCTTTTAAAAATGATGCCCTACTACCGGTATGACAAAGCCTCCTCTGCCCGAGAGGGCAGCCCAACCCCACGTGGGGAGGCGAATCTCCCAGGGCCGCAGTGCAGGATCAGCCCACACTGGGAGAAGCGCTCAGCCGCCATCCCTGCCTAGCGCCGGGCAGAGCATGAAGAGCTTCGCCTGGGGCGCCCAGCGGAGCTGACAGGTGGGCCCTCCTGCCCAGAGGTGGAGCTCTCGCCAAGGCAGCGAGTGCCTCCCCGCTGGACCCTCCCCTCATCCCGCCAGAGCTGTGCTGGCTGGCAGCGCCAGGAAAGCGAGCAACGGGTGCATGCCCGCCTGCCAAGTGAAAGAGCCGGGTCGACCCGAGCTTGGCTTCCTTCCCAAGTCCCGCCAGCCCAAACCCGAAGGGCCACCAGGAGAGGCCACCCGAGGCAGTGATAGCGCCCACCCATCCGTGGACAGGGAGGCAAGGCGACGGCCTGCACCACGTCCTCCTTCCAGCTGAGCTCTGCCGAGTGAGCGCCTCTGCCCGAAGCTCTTGCCGCTGCAGTATTTGGAGTTGCCGGCGCATTTGGAGATGTGTGGGGACGGGGACGGGTTGGGCGAGGGGTGGAAAGGACAGACGGCTTCAGGCTCTCTCCGCCAGACCCGCCGGCCAGGGAAGCAGTGCTGCCATCGCCTCGTCTCCCTATCTGCAGATGGGTGGGTGCTATCACTGCCTCGGGCAGCCTCTTCTGGTGGCCCCTTCGGGTTCGGGCTGGAGGGCCTTGGGAAGAAAGCCAAGCTCTGGTCGGCCTGGCTCGTTCGCTTGGCAGGTGGGCGTGCACCTGTGGCTCGCTTTCCTGGCTCTGCCCAGCCTGCACAGCTCTGGAGCAGCCCTGGCGGGATGAGCGGAGGGCCCGGTGGGGAGGCGCTTGCTGCCTTGGTGAGAGCTCCACCTCTGAGCAGGAGAGCCCGCCTGTCAGCTGCGCTGGGCGCCCCCAGGCGAAGCTCTTCGCACTCTGCCCGGTGCCAGGCAGGGATGGCGGCTGGGTGCTTCTCCCGGGGTGGGCTGATCCTGCGCTGCGGCCCTGGGAGATTCGCCTCCCCACATGGGGTTGGGCTCCCCTCTGGGGCAGAGGAGGCTTTATCGTACCGGTAGTGGGGCCTCGTTTTTAAAAGATTTGGCTTTGCCTTCGAAGGCGAAGGGAAGGCGGCCACAGGAGTGCCTGAAGCCAAGTGTCTCCGCCAGGCTCCGGTTGCAGGGAGGAGCCCTGGCTGGCCGTACATGGCTGCACCAAATGCTGTGGCATTGCTCTAAACACCACAGCAGCATGGGGAGAACGGAAAGCAATGGTGGCAGAAGGTCTCCCGATACGAAGTGCCCCACCAATGCTAAAGTCAACGCAGGCAGCACCATATCTGGGTATGCAACAAAAGTACTTCCTAACGGCAAGCCCCCCCCCGCCATTCCTCCCCATTTTGCATGTTTAATATAGGCCTTAATTTGGGGGGAGGGGCTTAATTTGATTTTACACCTATAAAACATGCTGGGACTTCCTATTGGGGGAGGCTGTATTGCTGGAGAAACACGGTAGTAACATGATTGTTAAAGGAATCTGGCTTCCCCATTGACTTTGCTTGTCAGAAGCATCCCAAAAGGGGATCCCATGACCCCGGGACACTGCCAACGGTAATAAATGCGAGTCAGTTGCCTGCTGTCTGGATTTTGATCACGTGACCACAGGGATGCTGCAACGGTCCAGACTGCCAACTCATAAAACATTCCTGATTTGAGCGATTGCTGGAATCTTGACACAGAGTGTGACAATGGTCACAAGTTACCTTTTTTCGGTGCCATTGTAACTTCAAATTGTCCTTAAGCGAACTGTTGTAAGTCTAGGACTACCTGTATTCAGTGTATGGACACAGGAAAGCTATCTGATATCGTATCCCAAAGGTGCTTTTCCAAAAGGATTTTGAAAAACTGGATTTTGAAAAAACTGGATTTTCTTAGGGTTTTTTTCTTGAAAACGTTTCGTTTCTCATCCAAGGAAATTAAGGGGGAAAAAACCGAAGTCCAGTTGCCTTTTGACTAGCACCTCTGAGATAACCACGTCCTGGAAGTGGTGCTTTTTTTTCCCCAAGAGGCAACTGGACTTTCTGGTTATTCTTTGAAGACGTTTCTCTTCTCCTCCAAGAAGCTTTTTCAGCTCTGACTGTGGGGTGGGGAGGAATAGAATAGAAATAGAAATAGAATTCTTTATTGGCCAAGTGTGATTGGACACACAAGGAATTTTTCTCCGGTACAGAAGCTCTCAGTGTACATAAAAGAAAAGATACATTCGTCAAGAGTCAAGAATCATCAGGTACAACACTTAATGATAGGGAAGGGAAGGATTTATACTCCTTGCAGACATATGGTCATTTGCATCTTTTCTTTTCTTTTTAAAAAAAGTTTTTTATTTTAACAACAAACAAAAAACATACAACATAAAACATAAAAACATCATCCTTCTTCATAAATTTACAAACAGTGTATCAGTTGGTTTACCACTTTTTTTGTGTGCATCCGTTTCTTAAACACTAATATAGTTATATTACATAATAACTCATTATCAATCAACAATTGTATAACCTAGTATCATTACTGAGAAATCATTTAACTATAATTTTATTAATTCATACTTTAACGAGATAACTATAATTTACTTAATTTATTTTGCAACAAATCATAAGATCATACCAAATCTATCTTAATAAGGTTTTATAAAAATTATATCAAAAAAAATTATATCCTAAATCTAAATATTCTATTATTGTGTTTTATTATCTAACCATTGATAAAAAAGGTCCCAAACTTCATAAAATTGTTTATCTTCTTGTTCTCTAATTTCAAATGTCAATTTACTCATTTCAGCACAAGTCATTTGCATCTTTTCGAGATCCCAATTTCAGGCCCTCTAAAAAAGGATGCAAATGACCAGCTGTCTGCAAGGAATATAAATCCTTTCCCTTCCCCACCATCTAGTCAGAGCTGAAGAAGCTTCTCGGTTGAGAAGCAAAATGTCTTCCAAAAGAAAAAATCAGAAATTGCAGCTGCCTCCTGAAAAAAAAGCTCCTTTTGGACAACCAGGACCTGGATGAGTGGGAATCTCCATGGATTCTCTGACATCCTGTAGGGTGGGAATATATTGGTAGATGCAGTTTTGAAAAACTAAAGGCTTTGAGTAATCCTTGGTGGACATAATGACACATACCCTCATTGCTCTGCTAATCTTCTAGATCTTCCTGGATAACACAATGCCAGCTGAGCGGAAGAAGTCGGCCAGCATGGAAGAAAAAGAAACCTCCTTAAGCAACAAAGAGAAGGAGTTTGGCGAGAGGCGGCCTGTGAGCAGCCGGGACAGACCCAAAGAGGACGTCAGGCTGGGCATGAAGAGAGAGATGCTCAAGCCACCCGAAGATAAAAAGAAGAAAATGGAGGAGGAGAAGCGGAAAAAGGACGAGAAGGAGTGGAAGAAGAAAGAGGACGAGAAGATAAAATCTGAGGAGGACCAAAAGAGAAAGGAGGAGGAGGAGAAGCAAAAGCTCGAAGAGGAAGAGAAGAAGAAGCAAGAGGAAGAGATGAAGCTGCAGCAGGAAGAAGCGGCTGCCAAATTGAAGTAAGAACGTCTTTGTTTCTTGGTGCCCGTGTTTTAGGAGGAATGTGTAGGATGTCCACCCCTGTTGTTCAAACACGTCACTTCCACATTAGTGTTTTCCACCATTCAGTATGAAAAGGTAAAGTGTACAGGTGCAAAAACATTTGGTAAAGAGACGGCTGAGTTTAAAACAATGGTATATATGTTGCACTAGATATTGCCTTAGGGCAGGGGTCCCCAAACTTGGCAACTTTAAGACTTGTGGACTTCAGCTCCCAGAGTCTTAAAGTTGCCCAGTTTGGAGACCTCTGACTTAGGGGGAAAAACCTTCACGGACAAGGAAACAGAGGTTGATTTTTCCAAATAATGCCTACCATTTTTAGTTTTAGGGCACCAGCCTAGAAAGTAGGAGACCGTGAGGTTTTGTTCCGCCTTGGGCATGAATGCTGGCTGGGTGACTTTGGGCCAATCACCAGGAGACTAGGAGTTCTAGTCCCAGGTTAGCCATGAAAGCTGGCTTAGTGACCTTGGGACAATCACTAGGAGGTGGTGAGTTTTAGTTCTACCTTAGACATGAAAGGCAGTTACATTAGGTGACTTTGGGCCGATCACCAGGAGACAGTTCCAGTCCCACCTTAGCCATGAAAGCCAGCTGGGTTAACAGTGTTGTTGTGGTGGGGAAAATGGGAGGAGGAAGGTGTGTTGAATATGTTTACTGCCTTATTTGTAAAAATAAGGTGGGATACAAATAAATAAAGCAGAATCACTATTTTTTAACAAACGTATTGTCCAGTCCTAGTAATGAAGATGGGATACAAATGAATAAACATAAAGTAAAATTACAACTTTTTTTTAACAGATGCCTTGCCCAGTCCTCGTCTCCTTGTCGGTCTTTATGAAAGGGTTTGTTTTTTAAAAGGCTGAATACCGACTTAAAAGTATAACCTTGCCCCCGCCCACCCCAATAGATGTGCTTTTTTTTTCCAGAGAGAAAGAAGAAGCCCACCAGTTGCACCAGGAAGCCTGGGAACGCCACCAGGCCCGGAAGGAGCTGCGAAGCAAAAACCAGAATGCCTCGGAGAGCCGCCCAGAAGAGAATTTCTTCAGCAGACTGGACTCCAGCCTGAAGAAGAACACGGCCTTTGTGAAGAAGCTGAAGACCATCACTGAGCAGCAGAGGGACTCCTTGTCCCACGACTTCCATGGCCTCAACCTGAGCAAGTACATCGCTGAAGCGGTGGCTTCCATTGTGGAGGCCAAGCTGAAGATCTCTGACGTGAACTGCGCCGTGCACCTCTGCTCCCTCTTCCACCAGCGCTACGCCGACTTCGCGCCCTCGCTGCTCCAGGTCTGGAAGAAGCACTTCGAGGCCAGGAAAGAAGAGAAGACACCCAACATCACCAAGCTGCGGACTGACCTGCGGTTCATCGCCGAGCTGACCATCGTGGGGATCTTCACCGACAAGGAGGGCCTCTCCCTCATCTACGAGCAACTGAAGAGCATCATCAACGCTGACCGCGAGACGCACACCCACGTCTCTGTGGTCATCAGCTTCTGCCGGCACTGCGGTGATGACATCGCGGGCCTGGTGCCCAGGAAGGTGAAGAGCGCGGCGGATAAGTTCAACCTGAGCTTTCCGCCCAGCGAGATCATCAGCGCTGAGAAGCAGCAGCCTTTCCAAAACCTGCTGAAGGAATATTTCACCTCGCTGACCAAACACCTCAAAAGAGACCACAGGGAACTGCAAAACATCGAAAGGCAAAACAGGTGAAGTTTTGTATGTGATCTCGGTGTTAACTTTGCCAGAAGTGTTTTAAAAACAAACAAACCAGATTGGGTAAGAATCCTTTTTTTAATTCGTCAAAGAAAGTGTTTTTAACTCTCAGGTTCTGCATTTTCCAGGCACAAAAGGAATGAATTAATTAAAGTAGTTAAAAGGTTGCAGGAATTGGGTATGTCTAGTCTAATGAAAAGAAGGACTAGGGAAGACAGGATCGCAGGGTTCCAATCTCTCAGGGGCTGCCCCAAAGAAGAGGGAGTCAAGCTATTCTCTAAAGCCCCAGAAGACAGGACAATTCAATATGTAGAGTGCAAAGGATGTGTGTTTGTGTTTATTTTCATGGTCATGATGTGCACCGAAGATGGTATTTGATTTCGATGTATGAGGTACAATGACAGTGAAGCGAAGTAAAAAAGTAAAGTAAAAAATAAAGCAAAAAAGTAAAGTAAAGTAAAGTAAAGTAGCAATGGGTGGAAACTAATCAAGGAGAGAAGCAACCTAGAAATTTCCTGACAGTGAAAACAATCAGTGGAAGGACTAGCCTCCAGAAGTTGTTGAATTCTCTAACACTGGAAGTTTTTAAAAAAGATTTAAATCAAACCCATTATCGGTTTTAGAATAACTCCACTGGCATGATAGAGCTTTTCAATATTTAAAAATTCCCCGAACAAAGAATTGTTAAAGAGTTGCCACGGGTTTATTTCAATGTGGGCATTGATTACCTGATGCAGATACGTCTCAGCCCAAAATTGTGACTTGTGATTGTCAACGTTGAATAGAAAGCGCTGAACTTTAAGAAGGGAAGGCTTGTTTTTCCTCCTCTGCAATGTTTTCTTTTGATGAGAAGTTCTGCAGAAGGGGGAGAATATTTTCCGCTGATGGGGTAGAAGGAAATAAAAGGGTAGAGTTTCCAGGAGGCAAACATTGAACCAGTGATTGACTTTCAGCTCAGCTGCCTGTCACTGGATCTGTTGTTGTACTAATCTGAAACACTAGAAGGCCTTTGATGCCTGCAGGCAACATGCAGTTTTGGGGCCTTGTCCTTCTGGCTCCTGAAACTTTGAATGCTGGTTTGCCGTGACTTAGAGGGCTAAGCCTACAATTAAAAGGAAGAAGTACAGGTCCCCATGTTTCCCTGAAAATAAGACCGGGTATTATGTTAATTTTTGTTGAAAAAATTACATTAGGGCAGGGGTCCCCAAACTTGGCAACTTTAAGACTTGTGGACTTCAGCTCCCAGGCCTTGCGTGAGTGTGTCAGATAACAGATAATCAGAACTGGAACGGACCTTGTAGGTCATCTAGTCCACCACCCCCCTGCCCAAGCGGGAGACCCTACACCATTTCTGACAGATGGCAGTCCAGTCTCTTCTTGAAAGCCTCCAGTGATGAAGCTCCCACAACTTCTGAAGGCAACTTCTGTTCCATGGGTGGATTGTTCTCACTGTCAGAAAGTTTCTCCTTATTTCCAGGTTGAATCTCTCCTTGTTCAGTTTCCATCCATTGTTCCTTGTCTGGCCTTCAGGTGCTCTTAAACTTTTCCTCTCTGTGGCAGCCCCTCAGATATTGGAAGACTGCTATCATGTCTCTGCTGGTCCTTCTATTCACTAGACTAGCCAAGCCCAGTTCCTGCAACCATTCATCATATGTTTTAGCCTCCAGTCCCCTAATCATCCTGGTTGCTCTTCTCTGCACACTTTCCAGAGCCTTAACATCTTTTTTATAATGTGATTTACTATAAAATTCATGTAACAACTGTGGCAAGAAAGGTCGTAAAATGGGGCACAACTCAATTAACAACTGTCTCGCTTAGCCACAGAAATTTGGACTCCATTGTGGTTGCAAGTCGAGGACTACTTGTAGTTTGTTCGTTTAGGATGTAAGAAATGGAAAAGGGCCTATAGCCATATCTGTTCTATAAAGAGTGAATATATGTTTGGTACTTGTTCAGTATTTTATAATTAAACATACTTATTGGTCAATATTTTTATGCAATTCCGCCTAGGTTTTTTGTTCCTTGTTAAAGGTATTTTTATAAATGTGGACTTTTGATAGCTTGTTTACAGTTAACTTTGGGATTCAACGTTGTCAAAGACTTTCCATTTTGCTTTTTTTTCCGGACTGCACATGATTTTTCTAGGCGTATTCTACATTCTAAAGGGGAATTGAGCGAAGACCGGCATAAACAATATGAAGAATTTGCTATGTCTTATCAGAAGCTGTTGGCAAATTCTCAATCTTTAGCAGATCTCCTGGATGAAAATATGCCAGATCTCCCTCAAGACAAACCGGTGCCGGAAGGTATGTAAATGATGCAGGTGTAAAATTTCTTTCTTGCTGAGTCTTAATGTCCCCACTGATTTTGTTCCCAGTCTGTATCTTTTAGTGTTGAAGTAAGAATATGGGAGTGGTGCGGTGGCTTAGAAGTGGAGCTCTCGCCTCACAATCAGGAAGCTGTGAGTTCAATCGTAGGTAGAGGCAGATGTTTCTCTCTCTGAGCACACTGAGACTGTATCTGCTGAACAAAACTCCACACTGGTGACAGGAAGGGCATCCAGCCATTAAAACACATTGCTAGGTCCATTCAGTTGCCCAGACTCCACTCCACAGGGGATTATGGGGTCATTAAAGGAAGATGATGATTGAAGTAGGAATACAGGGGAGGTGAGCTCACAACTGAAATTCTGACTTCATTGAAATATATGATGCTTTTGTATGTTTAAATTGCAGAACACGGTCCAGGAATTGATATTTTTACCCCTGGCAAACCTGGGGAATATGATTTAGAGGGGGGAATCTGGGAAGACGAAGACGCCAGGAACTTCTACGAGAATCTTATTGATTTAAAAGCGTTTGTGCCAGCTATCCTTTTTAAAGACAATGAAAAATGTTCTCAGACCAAAGATTCCGGGAGAGACGACTCTAGAGGTATAGTAATCTGAGATTGCGTCTTGGAGAAGTGGGGTAGGTTTATATTCTGAGCTGTGATTAGGTTTAGATTGGCTATACTGGTTTAGGAGGATGTGCATATTTGCTAACTTCATTAACCACTGCTGTATTATTCTACAGTGATGAATCGTAGAACACGTTAACAGTGGCTCAGTGCACAATAAGAAGCCATAAATATTGAGAGTTTTGCAGTGATAATTCAACGTCAGAAAAATAAACACAGATGGCTGATGCTTCGTTTAACATTTTTATAAACATAAGTAGATTTTACAAACCAGTTGTAGATTTCTCCAACATGGAGCAAACTCAAACAGATTGCAAATTCAGAGCAGAGCCCCAGTCGCAAGCAAGCAAGCAAGTTAGTTTCATCTTCAATAGACAGACTCGGAGCTCAACATAGTTGCAGAGCTTAACATAAAGCCACGCCTAGGCTACTTTTAGTTTCAGTTTCCAAACTATCCTCATTGGCTGATTTAGTTGCTATGCCTATTTATTGGCTGACCTTGTTACCAACCTCTATTCCAGTTCATGAATATACTCTGACGATAAATACATTAATTCTGGATTGCATTCAGCTAAGAAATCATGGTTTGTTTTCTGCTCCTTGCTAAATTGTAATCGCTCTTGCAAGTCATGGCACCCGCTTGCAACCATGGAAATTGTTGTAGAAATAAGTTTTGAAAAATGCTGCAGGAATTCTTTGCCAATCTGGGAATATTTTGAGCCAAAGTGAATTTGTGAATTTTGGGGTGAATTTCCTAGCCATTTTTCCAGCCACTTTGTTTCTTGGATGCCCAGTTGAATGACATGTGGAAACAAATCAAAGACAACTAAAAATATACAAAATAAAAAACACTGTAAACATGCCAGATTCCATAAATAGGTTTGGGACATATACCTAAGTATGGATAATTTTGAATGGATTTGAACCAACTACAGTGTAGCTTAATGCTATGTGTAAATGTGATCATTGCCAGTATAATATTTTTAATGTTAAAATAGAGCTTTTTATTTTCTGGCAAGAATAGGAAAAGAGTGCTTCAAACTTCTTTTTAAAAAATGAAAATGTCTAAGCATTAGGGACCAGATAAATGGTTTTACTATTTCATCTATATCTTATTTGTACTCTATGGCTATCATTAAGTATGATTCTTTACAAAGGTATGTTTTCTTTTTATGTACACTGAGAGCATATGCACCAAGACAAATTCCTTGTGTGTCTAATCACGCTTGGCCAATAAAAAAATCATTCATTCAATAGTATTCTTTTATTGGCTAAGTGTGATTGGACACACAAGGGATTTGTCTTGGTGCAAATGCTATCTGTATACATAAAAGAAAATATATATTCGTCAAGAGTCAAGAATCATCAGGTACATCACTTAATGGTAGTCAGAGGGTACAATAAGCAATCAAATCATACTATGAAACAGTCCATATAAATTGTAAGGGTACAAGCGACAAAGTTACAGTCATACAGTCACAAGTGGGAGGGGATGGGCGATAAGGAGTGATAAGAAGGTTAATAGTGATTGTATTGCAGACTTTGTAAATTGCTGGACAGTGTTGGACAATGTTCATTCATTCATCTGTCTGCTTTATACTTTCATCAGAAAAATAAGAGAGATCAGTATATGTTTATCTGAAGGGCAATGTAATATATGCCTCCAATTCTTTTTGAAACAGAGCTAAAAGAAACTAAGGAAAATAAAGATATATCCGGCACGGAAGATCTAGAACTGGATCTGGAAAACTTGGATATTAATGATGAGACCCTTGATCTGGATTGTGGGGAGGAAGCAGAAGATCTCACAAAAAAGCTTCTTGACGAACAAGGTAAAAATAATGTGGAAATAGTATGTTGTTCTTATTAATTTGTACAAATAGCATCTAAACGGTAGGCACGCTCTTTATATGGCTAGCCTTGTGGATGTGTTACCATCATGTAGCTCATCGGGGGGAATTTTTGTATCAATAGCAGTTTTGTCTGTAAGTTGCTATTCAGCATTCCTAAATATATGTAGTCGGTAGTACAGCAACTTAACCTTGGAAGCAACCTAGAAGTAAGGAGAAAGTCAGGAGCAAGTGAGAACAATTGAGCAGTGAAACAGGAGTTGTGCCTTCAGGAGTTGTGGGTGCTCCAACACTGGAGGCTTTTAAAAGGAGACTGGACAGCCATCTGTCTGAAATGGTATAGGATCTCCTGCTTGAGCAGAAGGGGTTGGACTCGAAGACCTCTCAGATCCCTTCCAGCTGTGTTATTCTGTTAAGAATTCTACTGTAGGTGGGAATAATTAAAAACCCTCTTAAGAAAAGTTAGATAATAACGAACATCTCTTCTGCTTTGTGTCGTAGTGGGTACCTGTTTAATGCTTGCATCATAGAACAATAAGCTATTTTTCCATTGAGAATGATGGCCAATCATTGTTTCCAACCAATTTCAAGCAACAGGGAAATCAATGATTATTTGTTTGCTTGAATTGAAACAATAAGAGGAAACAAACAACATCACGTTTTCCTGATAACTGCTTGCTCACACCCGATGGGTTTAGTATCAGATTTCCAAAGTCTGTACGCATCACAGTTAACACTTGCATGTTGGAGAAAGCAAATGTGGCATTTTAGGCACAGCTCCCTATTCCATCAAATCCCTTTTAACACTTTTAACCAAGACAAACAGCCTAGTGGGAGGATTCGTAAATGTGGACTCGCTCTCTAATCTGGCTTCAGTCCCATTCTTTTGAAAAAGGAACACGAGATGGATTGTCTCCTACCTCACAGGGTTGTTAGGGTGAATGAGATGGCTTGTAGAGCACTTTGTGTGGTTAAGGGCGCCATAATGGGACAGGAGTCTGTGAGAAAGATGAGTCATATGTGTGAACAGGGGAAGTATTGTCTGTTTTTGCTTAGCGAATTTGCTTTGGTAGACAAGTTTTAAGTTGAATAATAAGTGTAGACATTCCCCTCGTCCATGATGAGATCAGTTATTCTGATTTGACAGAACAATTAATCAGTGGAACTCCTTGCCTCGAGAAGTTGTGAGTGCTCCATCACTGGAGGTTTTCAAGAAGAGATTGGACAGCCATTTGTCTGAAATGGTATAGGGACTGCTGCCTAGGCAGGGGGTTGGACTAGAAGACCTCTAAGATCCCTTCCAACTCTGTTATTCTGTTAATTCCTTTCTCATTCACTTTATGAATATGCTTTTTCTTTTACCTAGTTTACAATGACATCCAATATAAATACTATAATGGCGTCCAATATAAACATTCTTCATGACCCTCCAGATAGCATTCTAAATAGACACTGTACACTTTTGGAATAATAAGTAAGACAGCCTTGGAGAGTTAACATGTACCAAAAAGCAAAGAGGCAATTAAGTATTAAGTTGTTCATAATAAAGGTTTGCTTCAGTACAATGTGTAAAAAAATATTTTTCTATTTTTAACACAATTAGGCAAGAAACAGGGAGCAGATAGCACCGGAGCTGAAAATAGTGACGGAAAGCAAGCTGCAAGAAGTGAGTTTTGAGGTGGTACTAAGAGGAAGAAAGTATTTTGAAGTAGATAAGCTTATAAGGGACAGGGACTAGATAGAAAATTCCAGGAAGAGATCGAATTATCTGTAACCTGAAAAGTTGCAGGCATATACCCAGTAGAGCTTTTCTAGGAACTCAAAGATAAATAATTTAAAATGGATGTTCTTTGCACTAATTTCCTTAATAGATGATAGAGAAAAATAATTCAGTTTCTTTGGTTTTGATGAATTTCAGTTCAGTGGTGAGCTTAACTTTTTAGGTTTCCTGGTCGAGAAGAACTTTTAGGTACATTTAGGAATGTATTTTTCTGAGCTAGCATTGTAACAAAATTAGAACACACACTACTAGCACATTAGCCAAAATGTAGAAAAAAGTGTTCTTCAGTTTCAGGAACAGTTGCTCATCCAGTAAATTTCTCAGAGTAAATTCACTTAGAAGATAGTGAAAACAAGTGATACTAACTGTATTTAACTTGCCTTTTAATTACAGTTGTGTAATTTGAGTTCATCTCTTCAGTCACTTCAATCCAGTGGCTCTCTTTCTCGAGTTATGAAAATAGCTTTGCCATAGTTTAGTCAATGTAGACTGTACAAATACAGGTAGCCTTCAACTTGCGCTCACAATTGAGCCCCAAATTTCTGTCGCTAAGTGAGATATTTATGAAATGACCTTTGTGACCTTTCTTGCCTTGATTGTTTAACAAGTGCACTTGTTAAATTAGTCAAACTGTTAAATGAATTCAGCTTCCCCATTGACTTCGCTTCTCAGAAGGTCCCAAATGCAACTAGGTTTCTCCCCCCTCACACTCCAAGTGGTACCCATTTATCTACTCTCAGTATCGCATGCTGGGTAGACGGGAGCTGTGGAGCGAGCGGCAGGAGCTCAACCTGTCTCATGGAGCCGGGCTCGAACTGCTGGAGTGCAGATCATTTCTGGCTGGCAGTTCCGGTGTCTATGTGGTTAGGAGTATGCCAACCCCATTTCAGATTCAGAGATTTAGTAGGAGAAATCATACGCAAAACAGTCAAAACACACGCAAGGAGAAAGGGAGAAAATCCAAGGGAAGTATCCACGGTGAATCCAGCTTTAAGGGAAAAATAATAATATTATTATTATTATTTATTGGATGTAGCCCTTCTAAAGTGCAAAGTGCTTTACACTTCTTAGCTTGAATTCCCTTGCAAAGGATCCTGGAGCTGACAGGCTCCATACAAGGAGTTTGATGAAATGTGAGAAAATATTCTCCTTGGAGGCAACATCAACTGATGAATGGAAAAAGACGTATAACTGGGGATTTAATAAGGAATCTGCAAATCTGTTTTACTTTCTAGAGGAAAGTGGATTCCTAAAATAGTTATGCTCTCTCCTCTACGAGAGGAGAGAGAAAAAAATCCCATCCAGGGTTTCATCTATCAGTTCCTTTCAAGTTGCGTTTACATGTGTGTTTTTCCCTCTGTCTCTTCTTAGGGGTCATTGCATTCTCCATTCTCTTTTACTAATGTTGTATCTGTTTATTTTGCTTTTGTCCGCTTGCTTCTAAGGCTGTATTAGGTATTAACTGGTATTCCCCTCCCCCAACTGAATAAAAAACTATGATTCATTGCTTACAGGGATTACGTAGTTCTTGTAGAAAATATTTTTAAAATGTCACATTTTACTTGTTTACCTGTTTTTGGCTTATCTCTCTCTTTTTTTAAAATGCTTGATTTAGAACAAGAAGATGAAGAAACGAGTACCGGATCACACCTAAAACTTATAGTAGATGCTTTTCTTCAGCAGCTCCCAAATTGTGTAAATAGAGACCTCATAGACAAGGTAAAATCCCCCATCTAATATGTGTAATGGCTATTTCTATAGAATACAATTTTCTTGAGTCCTTGACGTACAACCACAATTGCGCCCAAGATACTGGTTGCTGAGACATTTGTGAAACAAGCTTTGCCCCATTTTCTTGCCCCAGTTGTTAAGTGAATCACTGCAGTTGTTAAACCACTAACACGGTTGTTAAGTGAATCTGGCTTCGTTGACTTTGCTGATCAGAAGGTCGCAAAAAGGGGACACACTGTGACTGTCATAAATACGAGTCAGTTGCCAAGCCTCTAAATTTTGATCACGTAAGCAAGTGGCGGCTGGAAGGGTCGTAAGTGTGAAAAACAGGTTGTAAGTCACTTTTTTCAGTGCCATTGTGACCTTCAGTGGTTGCTAAATGAACTGTTGTAAGTCGAGGACTTCCTGTATTGCATTCTCACCCCAAATGCAGGAAACTTGGCAGCTTGCTGGAAGCTGTTCTGACAATGAATTTAAATGGGTTTTCCGATCTATGAATGGAAAGAAAAGGTGTGTTGACCCAAAGGGGCATGACACAAAGGCAACCCAGTCAGATAATCGGGAGGAGTCCCTTTATTAGCTCCAACTTTGCCCCCAATGCCCTGGTTACCTTCTGGGCTGGAGAAAAACTCTCCCAGGAACAGCCTTGGGCTGCAGAGATTCAAGTCCCAAATGTGGTCAACAAAAACTGTAACTATTAAGTCCAATCAAGGCAAAGTGAGGTCATTAGTCCGGCAGGGCAGGAGAAGGAATTCCAGACTTGAAAGCACAGCAATAACTCAACACGGTTGGGAAGACGCCAGGAACGCAGTAAGTAAGGTAAGTAAGGTAGGAGAATTGGATCTTGCAGACTGTCAAAAAGAATATCTGTTTGGTTTTAAAGCATGCATCTCTTTTAAAGTCTCATTCCCAGATGTGGCTAATGAAGGGAATCAGGGCCTATACCTCCCCCATAAGCCATGCAACCCACGTTGCTCCCTTCTACCTCTCCCCTGCTCTGCCCAGCCGGACTTTGCCCTTCCCCAGTTTCCTTCACAGCCACGGAGCCACACCTGTTCCCTGTCAGTTGTTCGTCTTCCTCCTTGGATTCAGACTCTGACAGGGGCACGACAAAAGGCATTTAAAATTTGTTTGGATTATTAACAGTTGGGAAAAAAATGATTCTGTAGGTTGGTCTCAGCCCAGAATCATTTTCTGATGGGAAGAACCTACTCTTCTCCAACATATAATTGGAATATGATGAGCACTCGTGTATCAGGAACTGGGTTTATGATTAGTTTGCCTTAAATTCAGATTTTCAAACCACCTCTTTCTCCCACAGGCAGCCATGGATTTTTGCATGAATATGAACACCAAGGCTAACCGAAGGAAATTAGTCCGGGCCCTTTTCATCGTTCCTCGGCAGAGGTAAGCATTGAATTTAAATGTCACATTTAAAGTCGGGGTCTGAGATCTGAAGAGGCGTGGAAATTAATTTGGTCTAAGCAGCCCATTTTTCCCATAAGCTCTCTTCAGATTTTTAAAATCCATTAATACACAAAAATGGGAGGATTTGTTTATTTAGTTCCCACACCGCTCAACTCTCCAAGAAGTGACTCTGCGTGGTTTACAACCTCACCCTAAAACCATATAAATACACGATATAAAAAGCATAAATTAACCAAAAAAATTTTTGTTTTGGGATTGTTGTTTGGGACAGACTTGTCTAAAACTTTGTTACAGATAAATTTGAAACAGCCATTGGATCGTTTAGATCTTGGAATCTTGAAACTTAGTTTTTGATATTTTTTTAATCATTCTGTTACTACTCCATGGAATGTTACTTCGTTGTTTTTCACTTAAAATATGGGCGATCAATAAAGTAGGCTAAATGCATATAAGCACCACATCTGGGATGTTCTAAGTGAGAAAACTACAATTAATTTTTAAGGGAAATCCTTTTCAGCCAGTTTTGCATTTTTACAATTGCTAGACTTCAGTATACCTGTCAAAGCTTTTTGTGTATCCACAGTTGTGGCCTTGTTTATACACACACACACAAACACACACCTGCTGACTATGCTAATATTTATTCCTTAAAGTCTCATATAGCCATGGCATTAATTCCCATGTCATGCCCTTATTAGAGTCAGACTCTGAGGGAGTGGAGGAACAGCCAACGGAGTGGAAGTGTGGCTCCGGAAGTTGTGGTAGATTGGGGAAGGGCAGAGGCTGGCTGAGCAGTCAGAGGAGGATCCAGGCCTATCCCCTATCCATCCTAGAACACACAGGGAGTAACGGAGAAGGAAACAACTTGGCTTACGAGAGAGGAAGTGGCCATGATCCCCCTCATTGGTTGCAGCTGGGGAGAATAGTATATAAGAGAGATGGTTAAAACACAGCGTTGCCAGAAGCAAAGCGTGTTTTATTTTGGGCTGAAGTTATCTTGGTTGGCATCCAACAGACTTGTTATCTCCTTGAAGTTGGTAATTACTTATCCTGGTCCATTGTGGAAATTCCTTCATTGTAGTTTGTTTTGGTTTTTTATTTCACCTCTATCTGCTCATTAAGTTTGAACTGTATTGCTTTCTTTTGAAGACTATTTTTGAATAAGTTTTATCTCCAACTGAGAATTATTGAACAGTGGGGCCAAGTTGGAGGCATTAAAGGACATTTATTTACGTTTTCGATTTTCTTTTGGTTGTGGTACACTCTGGGTCATCACACTCAGGATTGCCACAGATAATAAGGACTTCCTCATACAGGTAGTCCTCGACTTAACAACAGTTCATTTAGTGCCCATTCAAATTTACAGTAGCACTGAAAAAGTGACTTAGGGACGTTTTTTGCACTTACGACCCCCGTGGTCAGGTGGTTTACATTCGGATACTTGCAATCTTACCTTTATGACGGTTGTTACCTGATCCCGTTTTGCAACCTTCTGACAACCAAAGTCAAAGGGGAAGCCAGATTCACTAAGTATCCATATTACTAATTTAAGACCTGCAGCGATTCACTTAACAAATGTGGCAAGAAGAGTCGTAAAATGGGGCAAAACTCACTTAACAAATCTCTCACTTAGAAACATACATTTTGGGCTCAATTGTGGCCATAAGCAGAGGACTACCTATACAGTTGTTAGCCTCAAGAGTATCTGCCTGATTTTTCTTAGAATTGGAAACTAAATCAGATCAAACTTTATTAGTACTCATTTGGGAGACGACTGTGAAATTCCAGGAGTGAAAATAAATTACAAATTAGGAACCTTCCCAGAAAATTGGCAAACCACTTCCATATAGTTTCCAAGCAAAATAACTGGTTATGTTTCTGAAATTATCTAAAGGAAAAGGAGCCTTTGTTTTTTTTTAAATATATCTAGTTACACTATCCATATGAGCAATAGGTTTTTAAGTATTTTCAAATTCTTGGTGAAATGTTTAGAGTAATTCATTGGAAGATTTGGGCAGTCTGTAACGTAGCCCCAGTAATGAGTAAACATTAATCTTTACTCGTTTTTGTGGTGGTTTTGATTGTATTTTTTTATATTAGTCCTTGGAGTTAGGCCAAAAGAAAAAAAATAAGGTTAACTCATTCTTAATACAAGATTACTTCAGACTTTTACCAAGATGGCAAGAGCCAGTGTAATGTCTAACTTTTTTGTTAGGAAAAACTCAGATTTCAGTCTTTTCTCAGCCATGGAAATACACTAAGTGACTTTGAATCAAATTTGTTTCTCAGCCTTAAATTACTCCAAATGGTGGGGATAAAGTTGGAGGTATATTATGCAATTTGTCTTGAATTTTTTGGGATAAAAGGTGAGATAACGAAGTAATGACTATTTCATGAAAGAAGTGGAAACCTTTAATGTTAAACAAAACCATGGTGGGAGCAGTGGTTAAAATGTAACATTTGCAGGCTAACTCACTGCTCGCTGCAAGCAGTTCAATCCTGACCAGCTTGAGGTTAACTCAGCCTTCTGTCCTGCTGAAGTGGGTAAAATGAGGACCCAGATTGTTGGGGGCAGGAGGCTGACACTGTAAACCGCTTAGAGGGGGCTGAGAAGCAGTATATAAGTAAGTGCTATTGCATAATACTACAAAATGCAGTGGTTGCACTTTTCTGATAACTTCCCAGTAATATTTATAATTATATAATAGGTTCCTTAAAAGTACTGTTATAATTAATATATAATATATGTACCAACAGTGTGGTACTTATATTGAAAATATCTAAAAATTAGGAATCCTTAAATGTTCTTCAAAATAGAACATTTACCCATACATTGTCCTTTATTTGCAGGCTGGATTTGCTGCCTTTCTATGCACGGCTGGTTGGAACGTTGCATCCCTGTATGTCCGACGTAGCAGAAGACCTGTGTTCCATGCTGAAGGGGGACTTCAGATTTCATGTACGTTTCCATTTGTTTCCCATAGATTGAGTTAAAATAAAGCCCTAGTAAGACCACACCTAGAGTACTGCATCCAGTTTTGGTCACCACACTATAAAAAAGATGTTAAGACTCTAGAAAAAGTACAGAGAAGAGCAACCAGGAAGATTAGGGAACTGAAGCCTAAAGCATATGATGAACAGTTGCACGAACTGGGCATGGTTAATCTGGTGAAGAGAAGGACCAGGGGAGACAGGATAGCAGTCTTCTAATATTTGAGGGGCTGCCACAGAGAGGAGGAAGGGCTCAAGTTATTTTCTAAAGCACCCGAAGGCCAGACAAGGAATAATGGATGGCAACTGAACAAGAAGAGATTCAACCTCGAAATAAGGAGAAACTTTCTGACAGGGAGAACAATCAACCCGTGGAACAGAAGTTGCCTTCAGAAGTTGTGCGAGCTTCATCACTTGAGACTTTCAATAGGAGACTGGACTGCCATCTGTCAGAAATGGTGTAGGGTCTCCTGCTTGGGGGCGGGGTGGTGGTGGGTTGGACTAGATGACCTACAAGGTCCCTTCCATCTGATTATCTGTTATCTGATTTTCCCACATTTCAAAATGCCTGGCATAATAACAGGGAAACTCACAGTAAAAAGCCAGTGCTATAACATAATTATTTTTTATTTTACATTTCATTTATTAGAGTGCAAAATATTATTACATAATTTTAATGTTTGACAATGCACATATTCTTGAACAGACTTATTTCTGAATATTTCGCCTGAAAGAATTTTGAAAATACTGATTTTCAGAGCATTCCAAACCTTGCTGGCCACTGCAGAGACTGCCACATAGCATCGTTTCTTAAATTACAGACTTTGAATAAATAAAACAGCAACTTAAAAAAAATGGCCAAGATTAATTTGGGGCTTGCCTTAAGCAGAATTGCGAGCTGATTTAAATTTTTAGGTACTTGCTTTTTCAGCATGTTCGTTGGGTTCGGAGGTAAAAGACTCAAATAGCAGCTGCTTTTTAAATTTGGAATCTTCTTAAGTATTTTCTTGTATGGTACCCTGAAGTAGAAGCAGGAAATACCAATTACTATTCCAAAATACAATCAGTTGAATTGTGAATTCCTTTCCTTTGTCGTAAGTCAGAAACAGAACTGTATTATAAACAACTTCAATAAACTGTTAATTAAAACCAGAGTGCTTTAAAATAAGTCATCATGCCTGCCATATATTATATACTTCAAAACATGTGTTGATTAACTACTAATTTATATAACAATTATATAAATTATTCTAGTTGTCTAGGAAACGTCCTGGAAACAGAAACATATAAAAGCACTTTTAATGTCAGGTTTTCACTTACGAAGGAGTAATGAATTTAGTCATTAAACTTCTGAAGTCTTTTTTTCTAAAAGGGGGTTAGCTTTCTTTGTGGGTACAACCTATTTTCTTTGAATCCAAGGGCTATTTTATGCACATCTGGTTTTAACCTGCAGCTCAATACGGTTTAAATTATTTATTGTTTCTGCATTAATTTTAATGTGTATAATTCTCTGGAACAATGTGGTTAATCAATAAATAATTTTTAAATCACAAGGTGCATTTAAGGGTAAATCTCTCTGAAACAGCTGGTTTTGGATTCTTTAAATATTATTTAGGAGGTAGTACCAGGGAACTAACTTTATATGAACCTAAATGGAGAGGCAGAAATATTTTGCTGCTTTAGTTCTGGTCCTCCATGGTGAAACTTCGAAGTTTGTTCTTGCCACCAGAAATTGTGAATTCTCCAGCACTGGAAGTTTTAAAGAAAAGACTGGATAACCATTTGTCTGAACTGGTATAGGGTTTCCTGCCTAAGCAGGGGATTGGAC
The DNA here is from genome assembly GCF_900518735.1 of Pseudonaja textilis. The sequence continues at coordinate 41,683,078 of NW_020769308.1, forward strand.
TAGAAGACCTCCAAGGTCCCTTCCACCTCTATTATTCTATTCTGTTCTAAATCACCGTGCTCACATTTAGTGCATTCCAAATCAGCAGATTGAACTTGTGGCTGTTTAATATGAAACTAAATGTACATTGTCACATCTCGATAAAATCAACCATTATCCTGCCTTCAGGTGAGAAAGAAGGACCAGATCAACATCGAGACGAAGAACAAAACCGTGAGGTTCATTGGAGAGCTAACTAAGTTTAAGATGTTCTCCAAAAGTGACACGCTGCATTGCTTGAAGGTTAGTGTCCCATTGACTGGATCCTTTGCCGCCTTCATGATTAACTAGAGGGGATTATGCTTCAAAATGGGCTTATAAAAAGGTATATGCGTAATTAGAATTGTCCGTAATGAGGCTTTTATCATTTAAACATTTCTGTATTTAAAAAATATATATTAAAGTTTAGTGTTGCAAATTGGAGTAGAATATGCAAACACATTGCAGCTTTACTGATGTCCCAGAATGAGCTTTCCAGAGACATAAAAGTGTGTGAAATAGGCTGACACATGAATGTTTCATTACAAAATCCCTTTAAACGGTGATGCAAATTCTTTGCAGATGCTCCTGTCTGACTTCTCCCATCACCACATCGAGATGGCGTGCACTTTGCTAGAGACCTGTGGAAGATTCCTCTTCAGGTCTCCAGACTCCCATTTGAGGACCAGCGTTCTTTTGGTAAGAATTATATTATATGAAACTTTGTTCTAATGGTAAATATTCTTTGAGGTACATATTCTTCCTCACAGGAGAAGAATATTTTTCACAAAAAGGCACAGGAGTTACTTAGGGAATTTGCGGGTGGGGGTGGGGGTGAGTGTCAGACCCACAAATAAGATTTCTTCAGGTTCCTTCCTTCCTTCCTTCCTTCCTTCCTTCCTTCCTTCCTTCCTTCCTTCCTTCCTTCCTTCCTTCCTTCTTTTCTTCCTTCCTTCCTCCCTCCTTCTCTTTTTCTTTCTCTCCCTCTCTCCTTCCCTCCCTCTTCCTCCCTCCCTCCTTTCTTCTCTCTTTTGTTCCTCCCTCCCTCTCTTTTTCTTTCTCTCCCTCCCGCCTTCCTTCCCCCTTTTCTTCTTCCTTCCCTCTCTTTCTTTTTCTCCCCCCCTCTTTTCTTCCTCCCTCCCTCTCTTTCATTCTTTCTTTCTTTCTCTTCATATTATGGATCATTCTGGTAACTACAGAAACTAATTCTAGGGCTAGAGTGAAATATGAGTGAGTGAGAGGGTGTGATGGCTCAGCAGCTAAAGACGCTGAGCCTGCCGGCTGGAAAGCTGACCTTCTGTGTTTGAGACCCAAGCGTCGCGCAAAGAGGTGAGTTCCCCTTCCCTGCCTCAGCTCCTGCCCACCTAGCAGTTCAAAAGCTTGCAAATGCAAATAGATAAACAGGTACCACTTTGGTGGGAAGGTAACAGTATTCTGTGCACCTTTGGCATCTAGCCACATGACCACGGAAATGGTCGCTAACACTGGCTCCTTTGAGCAAGGAATGGCAATGAGTTTCGTGCCCTAGAGCCAGACCCAACCAGACAGGGAAGCCTCAGTATCTTCACCTTAGTAAATTGTTACTCTGTATTCCAAAGCTTCTGATTTGGTTAGAGAGAGATGGGCACGGGGCTTATCAAAACCGGGGTCCGATTAGAATTCTGTTTATGTATCAAATTTGGAAACCCGCCTGTCTCGCGCAGAGCGGCACAAAACTATGTCTTTCCTGCCCTGAGTGGTTTTGCGCCTCTTGTTTTCAGGAGCAAATGATGCGGAAGAAACAGGCAATGCACCTGGACGCACGCTACGTCACGATGGTGGAAAACGCCTACTACTATTGCAACCCTCCCCCAGCGGAGAAAACGGTGAAAAAGAAGCGCCCCCCCCTCCAGGAATACATTCGGAAACTGCTCTATAAGGATCTCTCCAAAGTCACCACGGAGAAGGTGGTTCCTTGATTTTCTTCCTCTCTAGCCGGGATCGATTCCAAGAGCAATTAGCATGAATGAATGAGTGAGTGAGTGAATAAATGAGTGAGTGAGTGAATAAGTGAAAGGATGAATGAATGAGTGAGTGAGTGAATGGATGAATGAATGAATGAATGAATGAAAGAATGAATGAATGAATGAATGAATGAATGAATGAATTCTTTATTGGCCAAGTGTGATTGGACACCCAAGGAATTTGCCTTTGGTACATTTGCTCTCAGTTAACTAAAAAGAAAAGATACATTTGTCAAGAATCATCAGGTACTACACTTAATGATAGTCAGAGGGTACTATAAGCAATCAAATCATACTAGGAAACAGTCAATAAAAATCATTAGGATACAAGCGACAAAGTTACAATCCTACAGTCAAAAGTGGGAGGGAATGAGTGATAAGGAGTGATGAGAAGATTAATAGTAATAGTAGTGTACACTTTGTAAATAGTTGAACAATGTTGAGGGAATTATTTTTTTAGCAGAGTGATGGTGTTTGGAAAAAAAATTCTCCTTGTGTCTAGTTGTTCTGGTGTGTAGTGCTCTATAACATTGTTTTGAGGGAAGGAGTTGAAACAGTTTATGTCCGGGATGTGAGGGGTCTATAGATATTTTCACAGCCCTCTTTTTGACTCATGCAGGATACAGGTTTTCGAATGGGGGCAGGTTGGTAGTAATTGTGTTTTCTGCAGTCCTAATTCTCCTCTGAAGTCTGTGTCTGTCTTGCTGAGTTGCAGAACCAAACCAGACAGTTGTAGAGGTGCAGATGACAGACTCAATAATTCCTCTGTAGAACTGATTCTTTAACTTATTCGGAGGAATGGAATTGGCGTGGCTGATGCCAGACAATTACACAGATTCACATTTTTATTTCTCACTGTTTTGCAATCCTTAAGGGATGTTGGCCCATTCTGTAAACGAAGAACCAAGGTGGAAACGAGATACTTTAAAATTCAACAATGGCAGGCCTAAACGTTAAGCTTAAAATGACAATATTGAATCCATATTTGATTCAGAGATCAAATAATGTTTCTCAGGTTTTGTATAGGTAATTAAGTTCTCCTGCATAGTTTTTCTGCGTTAAGTTTAACAGGTATAGTCTCCAGAACAATGTGGTTATTCAATGAATAGTTTAAACCAACCTTTCTTAAGCTGGGTCTGCAGTTAAGCTTGCAATTATCACTTAAAGTGCAACCATTTGGTAAGTGGGCTTGTTTGTTACATTTGTTTGTGGCAATTGTAGCACAGTTTCTCTTGTGGAAAATTCTTACCTGCCAAGCTGGTAGCAACCACTGTTTCATCACTTTTTAAAAAAAAAAAAAGTGCTTTTCTGGAAAGGTTTTTGAATTTTTAGAATTATATTGGTTTGCTAGCAGGGTTTGCCTAGGGTACCTACAGATCTGGAATTTATACTGGTAACAGGTGACGAAGAGACTACGAGTATCAAAAACAGTGGTTGTTTGGGAATATTACTGAAAATTCTCAAACCTTAAACCTCCATTCAGCAAATGTTGGATGAATCAGAGAAAATTTCACTTCAGACTTTACCCCGGAGAAATCAGGACCACTGATACAATTTACTTCATTTCTGACAATTTATAAATAATAAATATAACTTTACAAATACAAATAAATACAACATAAATAATTTCAGTTTATTCCGTCATGCAAGTCACAGCTTACTTTAGCTTGGGTTTAATGGATGCCTCTTTCTTTCAGAAATTCAATGAAATTAAAGTTTTATTCTTAACAATCAACTAAACGTATGTAGCCAACTTTTTAGAGAAAAAAAATGCTCTTGAGTAATTTAAGGTTCTTCGAAATTTTGCTCAGGTCCTGAGACAAATGCGCAAACTGCCTTGGCATGACCATGAAGTGAAAGATTACGTGATATGCTGTATGATCAACATTTGGAATGTGAAATATAATAGCATTCACTGTGTAGCCAATCTTCTGGCAGGACTGGTCCTTTATCAAGAGGATGTTGGAATTCACGTCGTGGATGGAGTTCTAGAGGACATTCGATTAGGGATGGAGGTAAGCTTCTTTAAAAAATTGCTCTGACTATAAAAAATAAAGCTGAAGTATCTTTACATAAAAAATCTTCAGTTCTCCCTGGTGGCTCTCGTAGGTTAAGGGAAAAAAATTGTTTTATTTTCACCAGTTGTGATTTTACTTAGTGGGGTCCTTATTTGGAAGTTTACAATTAGACCCATTGCTTATAAACATATTCCAAACAGTCCAATTACATATAAACATAGGGGTATATAAACAGACAGCAAACTCCACTCCCTTCTAGTACTGATGATGTTCCCTAGTTGGGTTATGAAATGTCTGCAAGAAAATATGCAATATCCAAGCTCCAAGAGCCTCAAGGACCACCTCCTCCTCTTCTTCCTCCCTTTCTACAAACCCCACTCCTTTCTAGCACTGATGATGTTCCCTAGTTGGGCCATGAAATGTCTGCAAGAAAATATCCAAGCTCAGAAAGCCTCAAGGATCCCATAGTATTCCTCCTCCTCCCTCCCTCCAGAAGGAGGGTAGGTTAACTTTGTTTTTTTCCTCCTTCTTCCCACCTTTCCTTTGAAGGTTAATCAGCCTAAATTTAATCAGCGGAGGATCAGCAGTGCTAAGTTCCTGGGCGAGCTGTACAATTACAGAATGGTCGAATCGGCGGTCATCTTTCGGACTCTGTACTCATTCACGTTGTTCGGGGTGAACTCCGACGGCACGCCGAGTCTCCTGGACCCCCCCGAACACCTTTTCCGCATCCGGCTGGTCTGCACCATCCTGGACACCTGCGGGCAGTACTTCGACCGGGGATCCAGCAAGCGGAAACTCGACTGCTTCTTGGTCTACTTTCAGGTAGGGTAACCCCTCCGGCCTCACGATCTGCTTTACACATCACACGTTAGGTTGTCTCCCATGCTAAATACTGCATTTCCCCGAAAATAAGACTCTGACGTGTGTGTCTGTGTGTGTGTATGTATGTATGTATGTATAACTGTAGCTATATATATGTTTTCGTAGATTTTCACGAGCACAGGTATGTAGGTCTAGGTATGTTTGGGTCTTTTCCCATGTAAGATTACGGGAAATCTTACACGGGAAAAGACCCGAACAACCTAGAGCTATATATATCTATATATACTACATATCTCTAAGACTAACCTGAGCACAACCAAGCCCCCACCTGAACAGAACACACCTCCAGCCAATCAGAACACGGCCAACCCCCCAACCAATCAGAACACAGCCAAGCCCCCACCCAATCAAGTCACACACCCACTAGCAGTTAAAAGGAAAAAGCAGCTGCAAGCTCACATCACTCTGAGAAGCACAGAGCCGAAGACACAAGCCTGAAGATGATGAATGAGACTTCATCGAAACGTTGCCTAGATACTGCCAATCTTACGCGGGAGAAAACCCGAATAACCAAAGATCCACATACATACATACATACATACATATATACATACATACATACTTTCTTGCTGAAAGGAATTCCTGACTGATTTGACAACTGGAGAAGTTGGGTATTTACTTTGCGGTGAATTTTAATTTTTTCTCCCCCCAACCAGAGATATGTTTGGTGGAAGAAAAGCCTAGATGTATGGACAAAGGACCACCTCTTTCCTATAGACATTGACTATATGATCAGCGATACGTTAGAACTTCTGAGACCGAAAATAAAACTCTGCAATTCTCTGGAAGAATCTGTGAGGCAGGTACAAGAACTGGAAAGGGAATTCTTAATCAAACTAGGTAAGACTGCCACATCAAGGCCAGAGGGAGCCAAAATTCCCACTTTGGTCTATATTTGGTATCTTGGTAGCACTGTTTATAATTTTGAGATGTCTCTGGGTAAGTGGGTATGAATTTCTCCCCACTCTCTATTAAAAGGAGGGAGGAAATGCTTAATTGAAGCTAAAAAATAAGCTGAGGTGAAATTATCTGGATCTGGCAACGTACCCATTTAATAAATAATGGCCCTCAATCCAATTTCCTCTTCTTCATCATCATCTTCATCAAGAAGATGTATATTCCATCACAGGTAGTCCTCGCCTTACAACAGTTCAATGAATGACCATTCGAAGTTACAATGAAAAAAAGGGACTTATGATTGTTTTTCACTCTTAATGACCATTGCTGCATTCCCACGATCATGTGATCAAAATTCAAGAGGCTTGGCAACTGTCTCATATTTATGACCGTTGCAGTGTCCTGGGGCAGAACTCACTGAACAGGTGTTTCACTTAGCAACAGAAAGTTTGAGCGCAATTGTGGTCATACATTGAGGAATTGTGGAAAAGGAACAGGATTAGGAAATGAGACTATAATAAATATTTTAGGGGGCTCTCTCTCTTTACTTTGAATAAGCTTGAATCTCCAGAAACCAGCCAAGCCTTTAGGAATTTCCTTTGAGAAATCTTGAACTACCGAAGGAGAATTGTTCTACTTTTCCCCAAAAGACCTGCTGCAGACCATTCATCTTGGCTTAATCCTCTGGAAGATTCTAGACTCCTTTAGAAAGCAGAGTTCATTAGCATCGTGAAAACAGCATGGCGGTCCCCATAAATCAGACTAAATCCATCTAGAATTCACCTTGGTATTTTGATTTTACTTTTATTTTTTACAATGAGGAACTCCCTTCATAGAGGCTGGGAATACTGTTAGTCTAATAGAAAGGTAGAGAAGATTAGGATAATAACAAGGGTAAGGTGTATAATAGATGGTATTTCTATCGATTCTTCCACAATGCAGGAGGCAAAAGGGTGGATTTAGAATAGAATAGCAGAATTGGAAGGGACCTTGGAGGTCTTCTAGTCCAACTCTTTGCTCAGGGAGGAAACCCTCTAGACCATTCCAGGCAAATGGTTATCCAATCTCTTCTTAAAAGCCTCCAGTGATGGAGCAGTCACAACTTTTGGAGACAACTCATTCCACTGGTTCATTGTTCTCGCTGTTAGAAAGTTTCTCCTTCATTCCAGGTTGCTTCTCTCCTTGATTAGTTTCCCTCCACTGCTTCTTGTCCTGCCCCCAGGTGCGTAATTTGAGTAACCAGAAGGCAAATTGTGGCTGTAGATAAAAAAACAAATTCCCAATGATAACATTTTCTTTTTTGTTACCTATTCATTTGCCCTCTTCAAAAGCACACACCATATACTCAGTATGGCAGTGATTTCAACTTATGCAGCTTGGTGTAGCTCAGGGTACGTCCCATTGATGTCAGCGCTGTACAGCCTCCTTGTAATTAAGCCAGATCATAATTTTGGGAATTTTTTTAAAAATGCCTGTCTTCACTGTTTTTAAAACTGAAACCAGAGAATTTTCTTAGTCTCCACAGACTAAGGACAAGCAACTAGGAAAAAAAAGTCACGGACAACTGCCATGAGGCTGTTGATACTCTCCAAAGTGGCAAGGTACGACACAACGAACAGTGGAGGAATAATGGAATTTACAGAGAGGGTTAAATTAATTTCTTTTTTTTCCAGTGAAAAATAAAAAAAACACCCTACATTTATATGGTTGTCTGAAAATCCATTATAGACTTTTTGTGTGAATTGGAAAAAGTGCACTTAGGATTTGTGATTTTGATTCTGAGGTAAAAACCGCTGGGTAACTAGGAAAAAAAGTGAGCTTTTTTTGTAATCATCGAGTAAGAAATTATTTTGTAATTTTACTTAATATTTACCTCAAAGTAAATCAGAATTTTTCTTTCTTTCCTTCCTGCCTATCTTCCTGCCTCTCTCCTTCCTCTTTTTTTCCTTCCTGTCCTCTCTCCCTCCCTTTTTCCCCGTCCTCCCTCGTTCATTTGCTTCCTTCGTTCTTCTGTTTTGCTTGCTTGCTTGCTTGCTTTCTCTTTATTGGTCCATGTTTCATTTTTCTGCTTTTTGTAAAACTTTCAATTTAAACCCCTCCCCCATATTTGTTCCTTCTTCCATTCCCCCTGTTAGGTCTTATGAACGACAAAGACTCTAAGGATTCCATGACTGAAGGAGAGAACTTGGAGGAGGATGAGGACGAAGAGGAAGGTGGAGTAGAGATCGAAGAACAATCTGGAAATGAAAGCGAAATAAACGAGCCAGAAGAGGAGGTGATTTTCTCTGTTCTTAACTTTCTCAAATACAGCTTGGAAGAGTGGCTGATAGAGCTGTTGGCCAACTGCTCCCAATTCACAAATACCTGTTATGCTTAAAGCCTAACACAACTCAACACAACTGAGGAGTTGTATTATAGATTTGGGCAAGCAAGGAAGAGCAGGCTATACTCATCCCCACCCAGGATTGGACAGGGGGTTGGACTAGAAGACCTCCAAGGTCCTTTTCAACTCTGTTATTGTATTGTATTTTGTATTGTATTTTATTGTATTGTATTGTTCACACAGGATATAGTTAAAAAAATTAATAATCTAGGGGCACTTGCAAAGAAGGTGGAAATTTGTTTGCACCATGTGGCTGCCATCTTTAACCATGTCCAATGGCGACTCTGCTCCCAGCTGTGATAATTTACTAAATAGAGTATTGTTGAAGGGTAGTTTCTGAAATACAATTAAGAATATCGATAATTTTGTGATTCTGTGATCCATTATACACAGATTTTATTAGAATCCCATACCTTCTGATTTTTCTGTCAGGAACAACTGGACTAGATAATTAAGTTTGGAATGAATTTTGAAATAGCTCTGGCACGATTGCCAAAATATTGTGAATGGAATAGAATAGAATATGAATTAGGAATAGAATAGAGAATGGAATGGAATAGAATAGAGAATAAAATAGAATAGAATACAAAATACAATAGAATACAATACAAAATACAATACAATACAATACAATACCAGAGTTGGAAGGGACCTTGGAGGTCTTCTAGTCCAACCCCCTGCTTAGGCAGGAAACCCTACACCACTTCAGACAAATGGTTATCCAATCTCTTCTTAAAAACTTCCAGTGTTGGAGCATTTACAACTTCTAGAGGCAAATCGTTCCACTGGTTGATTGTTCTAACCGTCAGGAAATTTCTTCTTAGTTGTAATAGTTCTTAGATTAAGTTCAGCAAAGCTTGTGCGCAAAAGCTTTGAGGATGGTAATTGGCATAACTCACCCTAAAATGAGACTTTGGGCTGAATGTTCAATCTCTTGATCTTTTCAGGAGGGGTCGGAGAATGATGATGATGAAGGAGAAGAGGAAGAGGAAGAAAATACTGACTATCTTACTGACTCTAATAAGGAAAATGAAACGGATGAAGAGAACACGGTATATATTTTTTTTTTAAAAGAAGACAATGCTTAGTGCTCAAATAGACTGCATACAAAATTAGTTTTGGGAGGGAAAACCAATTTCCTTTAGTCTCTTATAAACATTAAAAAAAAAACACCTGCAAACACATAATATCTTATCTTTCTCAAATACAGCTTGGAAGAGTGGCTGATAGAGCTGTTGGCCAGTTTTAGAGTGAGAACATCTATATAGGTAAATAGAGTGCCATAATTGAATATTATGGGCCTTTATGGGCCAAGTGTGATCAGACACACAAGGAATTTGTTTTTAGTGCATATGCTCTCAGTGTGCATAAGAAAAAAATACATTAATCATAATAGAACACTTAGTGATAGTCATAGGTTACTAATAAGAAATCAAATCATGCTAGGAAACAAAACAATATAAATTGTAAAGATACAAGCAGCACAGTTATAGTCATAAGTGGGAGGCAATAGGTAATAGGAAGGATGAGAAGAAGAATAGTAATACAGTCTTAGTAAATAGTTTAACAACGTTATGGGAATGAGTTCATTTAGCAGAGTGATGGCATAAGGAAAAAAATCATTAATGGTCATTAATCTCCAGGCAAACTGAGCTCAGGAAGCAAAAATCTGGGAGAGAGAAAGGTCGAATAAACTCTTTTATCTTGACCTGATTTGTTGCCCCCATCTTAGAATGGCTGGTGCTGTTTTCCCCCTTGAAAGTTACCTGCGAGAGATTGCTTGAAAGAATAAAAAGAAAGCACCAGGGCTTTAAGCAGAATTAGTCATGTTGCTTTGAAAGGACCCGGCTGTAGAAGATGCGACGTTTGTGTGTCACTTATGCTACAGATCAAAAGGAAGGGCTGTCTCGAAACAGCCAGTGGAACGGTGGATGTGTTTCGAATCCTTTCTGGTACAAACTGTTCTTCAAAGCTGGAAGGGGCAGCTTGTCCCAAGTCTCAGAAAAGACAGCTGGATCTAAAGAATTAAATTGCATTGGGATATAAAAGAGTTCTGCAGATTTAACTCAGATGTTATCCAGGGCTGCTGGGTGCTCTTGACAATTATAGAATAATTAAGTTGGAAGGGACCTTGGAGGTCTTCTAGTCCAACCCCTGCTCAAGCAGGAGACCCTATTCCATTTCAGACAAATAGTTGTCCTGTCTTTTCTTCAAAACCTCCAGTGAAGGGAGGGAGGAAGGAAGGAAGAATAATAGCATAACAGAATAACAGAGTTGGAAGGGACCTTGGAGGTCTTCTAGTCCAACCCCCCTGCTCAAGCAGGAGACTTGATACCATTCCAGACAGGTGGCTGTCCATTTTCTTCTTAAAAGCCTCCAGTGGTGGGGAGGGAAGGAGGGAGGGAGGGAAGGAAGGAAGGAAGGAAGGAAGGAAGGAAGGAAGGAACCCTCTGCTCAAGCAGGAGACCCTATCCCATTCCAGACAAGAGATTGTCCAGTCTCTTCTTAAAAACCTCCAGTGATGGAGCAGCCACAACTTCTGGAGGGAAGCGGTTAATTGTTCTCACTGTCACGAAATTTAGTTCCAGGTTGCTTCTCTCCTTGATGAGTTTCCATCCTTCTTGTCCTGCCTTCAGGTGCTTTGGGGAAAAGGTGGAACCCCCCCCCCAGGTAAAAACAAGTGGAGCATCAGCACAATGACTTCTGAGTCACCGTCATGTAGCTAACAATTGGGGATTTCAGCAGAACAAAACGTATTCAGGGTGTGCGTTCTTACAGAAGGCAGAGTATTATGCTTCCCTGAATTAGATTTTTTTAAAAAATTATAGTCTTAACACTGGAAATGAAATCCATGATCTGGATGGCCGAGAATCTCCATAAGACAGCCAGGTTCTTTATGGGAGAAATTCAATCTGTTGGCACTTGGCAGAAAATATACAGCAACCCAAAAAACCCCATAATGGTGCTGATTTCTTTTTTCATCTTTTTATATATATATTTATCAGGAAGTAATGATTAAAGGAGGTGGTCTGAAACGGGTCCCCTGTGCCGAAGATGAAGATTTTATTCAGGCATTGGATAAAATGATGCTGGAAAATTTACAGGTACGGATTGATTTTTAATACAATACGGTCGTGCAAAAGTGTTGCGTGTCCGGATTCCGGCCATTACCCCCAATTAAATCATGAGTCTCGAGCCAAACTTCCAAAACTTCAAAAGGATTTATTGGGAGTTAACATGTCCGGCACTGCCTGGGTGCAGCCGACTCTGAGGCACATCATTCCTTGTCACCCTGGACCCTGGTTTCCCCCCCCACCCCTTGGGTGTGTCATTAATCATATTCTCCAATGAGACACATCCATAGCCCAGAGTCATCAATCATGTTCCCCAGTTAAGAGATTTGCCCAGCAGAAACTTCCATCACCTAGTTACTATCTTTGAAAAACTATTGATGGAATGCACTTTCAGTTTGCAAGCTGCCACACTGCCCTTTCAACCCCTTTCCCCGACTCCCTTTCAGTTGGCAACTCTAAAAAGACCAGAGAAATTTTTTGTGAGTTGACACTACGAGTTTCACAAAAGTCCCTTTTTCTCGAAACGACGGTGGAATGGTTCCAATCTTTTGAAACTTGGCTGTGGTCATTAAGTTGGAGGAATACAGATGCAGATAATTCTCGGCATATTACCACAAGTTTCTGATGCTAAATGAGACATTCGTGTAGCGAGTTTTGCCTCATTTTACGACCTCCCTTGACACGGTCGTTAAGTGAATCCCTGTAGTTTTTTTAAGCGAGTCTCCCGGTCGTTAAGTGAATCTGGCTTCCTCGTCGACTTTGCTCATCGGAAGGTCGCAAAAGGGGATCATGGGACACAGCGACCTTCGTAAATACGAGTCAGTGACCAAGCGTCCGGATTTTGTTCACGGGAATTGTCATAAGTGTGAAATGCCGTCCTAAGTCTCTTTTTCCAGTGCCGTTGTAACTTCGAACGGTCACAAAATGAATTGTAAGGCAATTTACAATTGGCAAGGAGGAGTAGAAGCCCACCCCTCTTAGAAGTGGCCAGGTTTGAAAAAACCCTAAACAGAATGGAGGACAAAAGAGCTTTGAGCCGAATGCCGTGTCCTCTTCCATCCTGATTAGTTTACTTTACTTTATTGTCATTGCACCTCATATAACGAAATTAAATGCCATCTTCTGTGTACATTATGACTACGAAAATAAACACAGACACACCTCTTTCACTTTCTATGCAATTGAATTGAAAACCCCTGATATTGCATTAACGTTGCACTATATGGTAGAGTTCAAAAGAGCTACTGTCCTGGGATATAGAAGCTGTTTTTCAGCCCATTTGTCCTTGTGTTTTTTATTGTCCTGTACCGTCTGCCAGATGGCAATAGTTCAAAAAAACAGGATTCCCAGGATGAGATGGATCTTTGAGGATGTTTTGGACTTTCTTAAGGCAGCGGGAGCTATAAAGCTCTTCCAAAGAGGGGAGAGGGCAACCAGTGATCCTCTGGGCCAAGAGTAGGGAAACTTGGCTCTTTTATCCCTTATGGACTTCAACTCCCAGAATTCCTGAGTGAGCCATAAAAGGTACCCCATCCCTGGCCTACTGGTTTTTCAGTTGTGGGGGAAATCAATGTTTGACTTGAATGGGACTGTTTAATATACAAATGTAGGACATTTTATGGCTCACTCAGGAATTCTGGGAGTTGAAGTCCATAAGTGATAAAAGAGCCAAGTTTCCCTACCCCTGGTATAGCACATTGCACCTGACCCTCAGTTGGTGCCAAGGCTGGCTGTGTAGCCATCGATGCTTGGAAGAAAGCGTTGCTTTGTGTGGGTCTACTGTATAGAGAGGGCAGAAGAGTTTCCCTGCCCCTGCTCTGGGCAATGACCTCAACCCTCTGGAGTGCTTTCCCATCCGCCCCAGTGCAATTGGCAAAACATACAGAGGTGCAGGAAGTTAAGATAGCCTCTCTGGTGCAGCGGTGGAAGGTCAGCAGCAGTTTTCCGTTCAGTTGTTGTTTTCTGAGAAGTCTCAGGTAGTATAATCTCTGCTGGGCCCTTTTGACCAGGGTTGCAGTGTGAGCACCCCAGGTCAGGTCCTCTTTTAGGGTAACACCCAGAAACTTAAAACTGGCCACTTGCTCCCCTCTGTCTCCATGGATAAGCAAGGTCTGGATGTCTGATCTGTTCCTTCTATAGTCCACTATCAGCTCCTTGGTCTTATTGGTGTTGAGAGCCAAGTTGCTGTCTCCACACCTCTTCTCTTGCCTTCCAGGCATTTTCATTGGGTCTCTTTGTCTCCCCCCCCCCCCTGCAGCAGAGAAGCGGCGAGTCGGTGAAGGTACACCAGTTGGACGTGGCCATCCCTCTGCACCTTAAGAGCCAGCTGAAGAAGGGCCCCCCCCTTGGGGGTGGGGAGGGGGAGTCTGAGTCCGGAGACACCATGCCGTTCGTCATGCTGACCCGGAAAGGCAACAAGCAGCAGGTAAGGATAAGCCTGGTGGCACAGGCGGCCCCTTTTCTTCCCTGAAATTTCAGGATAATAATTGCAGGGTTTTGAGGAGCAGTCCTTGGTGCTCTCTGAGCTGAGTGGTTTCCTTGCAGATGTTTCATTCCCCAAACTAGGTGACGTCATCAGGGCTAGAAGGGAGGGAGGGTAGCAGGGAGAGGAAGAAGAGGAAGAGGAGGAGGAGATCTGCGGGGTCCTCTCTGAGCTTGGTGGTTTTCTTGCAGATCTTTCATTAACCCAACTAGGTGACATCATCAGTGTTACAGTGATGAAGTTACCTACCATCATTCTGGCTGTCCAGGCTCTTCTTGGAAATCTCTCCTAGCTTGGCTGTTTTCTTGCAGACATTTCATTACCTAAACTGGGTAACAACATTGGTACTGATGATGTTATGTAGTTGGGTAATGACAAGAAAACAGCCAAGCTCAAGAGAGCACCAAGAACCATTCACTCCTCCTCCTCCCTCTCCCCCCTCCCCCTCCTCCTCCTCCCCCTCCTCCTCTCCCCTTCTAGTCCCACTCCCTTGCTAGCACTGATGATGTTACCTAGTTGGGTCAAGAAACGTCTGCAAGGAAACAACCAAGCTCAGAGAGCTCCCAGAACCCTTCAGTCCTCCTCCTCTTGCTCCTCCTCCTCCCTCTCCCCCTCTTTTCTAGCACTGATAGTGTTATGTAGTTGCGTTATAAAATGTCTACAAGAAAACCACCAAGCTCAGAGAGCACCAAGGACTCCCCATTTCAATCCCGAGCTACAAATATTCTTCTTTATCAATACTTAATATTGTAGGTTTTTGGGCAACAAGAAAACGGTGGCCTATTTGTCTCCCCGCCATTCACAGTTTTCCAGTGGAGTGGTGGTAATTCTATTTACATCTGACATTTATTGGAGTTAACTTCCAAAAGAATTATTTGGGGGAATGGGGTTGTCAGTGCTTTCTTTTATATATATATATCAGCAGATATCGATTGCTTTTCCCAGATGAGACTCCTTTTCATGTAATTAGGTGGAATTAAAGAGACTGAGTTTTTGTACTCTTTTGTACTCACACACTCCAATTTCCCCCCCTTCTTTTTATGACCCTTAATTCGAAGTAAAGTCAGGGTAACGGAATGGAGCTGAGCATTTACTGGCCGGATGCCCTTCCTGATGCCTAGGTGGAGTTCACAGCAGATATTTTCTGTCTCCACCCTGATCTTCCGCTGGCTAGGATTGAACTACACCCCTAGACCACCACTCCACTATTCACACATCCCAAATACGGTTCTCAAAATGCCCTGGACCTGTAACAGGCCAAGCCATGGTGCCAGTGACAGGATAATTCCCTTCCCTTGCCCTGCAAGGCGACGTTTAGTCAGGAACGCCTTCCTTTCTTGGGATTCTTAAATCGGCTTCTGCTCTTTCAGTTTAAAATCCTAAACGTGCCGATGTCTTCTCAACTGGCCGCCAATCATTGGAACCAGCAGCAGGCCGAACAGGAAGAGCGCATGCGGATGAAAAAGTTAACCTTGGACATCAACGAGCGGCAGGAACAGGAGGACTATCAAGGTAGGGCTAAGGGGGGGCTACTCTTCAAAGCTTTATACCTGTGATGGCGAACCTATGGCACACCTGCCACAGGTGCCTCACAGAGCCCTCTCTGTGGACACGCCAGCTGGCCCCCTAGCTCGGCTCCACCGCGCATGTGTGCGGCCCTCCAACCCTCCAAGCTGTTTTTCGGGTCTGCCAGGCATGCGAGGAGGGTGGGGCGCATGCGAGGGGAGGCATATGTATGTGTGGGTCCATGTGTGTGTGTGCGGGGTCCCTCCGGGCTCCGTTGGGCCTAGAAAGCCGCCTGCACCAACCTGGAAGCCAAGATGGGGCATGCTCCCCCCTGCGCCCCATTTTGGGCCTGGAAAGCTTCTTGTACCAACCTGGAAGCCAAAACAGACATTGCGGGGGGGGCAGGGGGCATGCATGGGGGAGGGGCACTCGCATTGTATTTTTGGTTGTGCGCCCGCATGTTCGAGCCCTCGGCACCAAAAAGTTAGCCATCACTGCTTTATACCATTAGTCCTCGGCTTGCAACCCTTCATTTAGTGACGGTTCAAAATTACAACGGAGAAAGCCACAGCCTGTCCTTGCGCTGGAAACAGATTCTTGGTCATGATTGTTTCACCCGATGCCGAGATCTTTTTTTGTCCTCTCCCCACCCCGAATATTGCAAATTTCTGCCCGAGAAGTCTCTCATTCGTTCATCAAATGGCGGGATTCATTCATTGAGGGAATTGCAGGGTTTCTGATGCTTTCCAGAAATGTCTCTTTTTAATTTAGACTGGACGCTGCTCTCCGTCACCCTTCCATTTATTTATTTTTTAAAAATAACCCAAGTTGTCATCTGCAGAAATGATGCAATCCTTGGCTCAGCGGCCAGCTCCAGCAAATACGAACCGAGAACGGCGACCTCGGTACCAGCATCCTAAGGGAGCACCTAATGCCGATCTCATCTTTAAAACTGGTGGAAGGTAAGGATCCAGGGCGGGGGGGGGGTCAAACTCAAGGCCCACGGGGGGATGATCCAGCCCACAGGGTGCTTAGATCCAGCCTATGGGGCAGCCCTGGAAACAGCGAAGGACCGGCCCATGAGGTCTCTGCCAGCAAAAAAATGGAGCTTGGGAGGGACGCACGCCGCAGAGGGTTGCAGGAGGCCGTTGTGGCCAAAAATGGAGCTCGAGAGCCAGTTTTCACTGGCAGAGCGCTTGAGCCCCCACAAGCACCCCTGACACGAGTGTTGTTGAGCTGGCCATACCACCCCGGGCCCCCAAGGTCCCAACACAACCCTGATGCGGCCCTCAATGAAATTGAGTTCAACACCCATCATCCAGGGAATAACGTTGTATTATTCCGTGGTTTTCAATTTTTTTGCACCGCTCCTGATTTCAGAACGGAGACGTAGTTTTTAAAGGGATATAGTATCCTTGAGAAAGACTTTGCACACCAGAACTCACAAAGAGTTTTGATTTATTAGGAATGGTCATATTGGCACAGATGGGGAAGACTGAAGGCCCCAAAGGTTTTCTCCACCAAAATCAAAACCCAAAGTTCTTGTCCGTCCCCCCCCCCCCGTCACATGCCCATCACATGGTCCAATCAGGTCCCAGTCCCCATCTCCAGGCTTTTGGTCTACACCTTTTCAACACCTGGTGGAGCATCCTTGGCTCCCACGTGAAATAATGTTATTTTGGCTACATACCCCCCCCCCACCCCCCCCTCCCCCCCCCCCCCCCCCCCCCGTTCCCCAGCTCCCCCCGGCCTCATGTGGCAGCCCTGAAGTTGTCCCCAAAATGGCTTTGTTCTGACCCAGTGTGATGACACAAAAATAACCAAGTCACAAAAATAGAATAAAGTTCCTTTAATGCTTCCAACTGGTCCCAATGTCCAATTATCCTCAGCTGGAAATCAAATTCTTAAAGAAAACAGTTTACGAAGGGAGTAAATGCAATCTGCACCCAAAGTAAAGTTAATTCAAAATAAAAAAACCAAACACAAACCACACTGAAGGAATTACTATGGCAGACATGGATGATTAATTGCAGACTTCTAGCAGATAACGCAGCCACTACAGTTGGGAGGAAGCCAAAACACAGATAAGCTCCGACTAGAATAAAACACACTTTGCTTTCAGCACTGGGCCATGTGCAGTTTGTCCTTTTAAACAGTTGTCCTTTTAAACAGTCCTCACAGCTGCAGCCCATGAAGGGAATCAGGGCCCCTTCCTTCCCCGTAGACCATGCCATTTATGTTTCTCACTTATCCGTTCTTCCCTGTGTGCCCTAGGATGAAGGGGCCTGGGTCTTCCTCTGACTGCCCATCTGGCCTCTGCCCTTCCCCAGCCTCCTCCACAACCTCCGAAGCCACACTTCCACTCCCTGTCGGCTGTTCCTCCTCTCCCTCAGAGTCAGACTCCAACAGGGGCATGACACCCAGCCTTAGCAGAAACAAGAAACAGACTCCTTTTCCGAAAACCCCTCTTTATTTATCTCCTGTGAATTAATGGCATTCCCCACCATAGTCCTTCAAAGACGTTAACTGCCATAACAGACCTTATCAGTTCCTTGCGATGATTGCCAGGCCATGAGCTCCCAGTGATAAAGTTGCAAATTAAGTTCTAGAAAGCAGTCTCTGTGGCACGAAACACGATGAGCAAATATTCAGAACTCCGAACTATGGTCTCCTACAACCACCAGTCCCCTTTCCTTCTATTTATTCCCCAGCCAGGGAAGGGCCATTCAGCATCCAGTGTGCTTTGCTTCCCGAGTCGACTCCTTGACCTCCGTTGTTCCCCTCTCCTAACAGCTCTGTGCATATGTGCATCTGGAACAGGCCCCAGCTGTTCTTCCTCCCCACTTATCTCAGCCTCCAAAGGCAGCTGCTTCTCCAGTGGCTGGGAAATGGCTCTTTCTCTGCGTCCGACACAGAGCATCCATCAGAGCCTTCCCCCAGACTCCAGCACTGGCCCAATGTCCTCCTCAACCGCCTCGTTGTGTGAGTCTGCTGCCGACAGAGCTGGCAGGCCACAACAGGGTTCAGGGCTGACACCAGGAATAGTACCACCTCGTACGCTCAATGAAATAAATTTCTACCCGCTGTCCTTCTGACCTTTTTCTCCTCCTTGTCCCTCCCAGGAGACGTTGATCCAGCCGCAAGAGTCATCTCACATCAGGTCCCGTATCTCCAAGGTTGTGGATTAGTGGAGTCCTCCAGCAATTAAACCGAGAGCAGCGGACACATCTGAGCATGTCAAGTCTTAAAAAGAGAGTTGAGCGATGGGCAGGCTGGGGGCCGTAGAGCAGGATGCACCAGCCTCTTATTAAAACAAAACAAAAACAAAACAAAAACAGAAAATAGTGGAAGCTTCCAGTCATGGCCTGTCAAAACCAAACCAACCAACCAACAACAAAAGCATCTTGAAACCGTGTGCTGCAAGGGTTAACCTTTTCATGAGAACAGAATAAATGAGATGGTTAACTTGACCGGTGGAGCAGTTCAGTTACAACTTAAAATAAGAGCAACTTTTTTAAAAAAAGAAATAAGACAGATTAACGCTGGAACAGAGAGACACAGTTTTGGTGGCTAAGTCTGGGGCAGGGGGGGAGAATTAAGAATAAGAATAGTCAGTAAGAAACTTAGAAGCAGCGTTTTCACGGAACGACGCGTGGCGGTGTGTCAGGAGATAGTGCTTTCTTTGGGAGGGATGCAGGCCTGCTCTAGAGGAGTCCTAAAACAAGGACTGGTAAAGCCCCCCTCCCCACACACACCACCCACCATCCAGGAGAAGCAAAGCAGCAACAATTTTACCAAAACGTGGGGTATTTTCCTTAGAAGGCGGTGATCTGAGCGGAAAGCGCGGTCTGTTCCAGGTGGCGTGGGAGGGTGAGCAAGAGAGTTGAAGGAACCAGGAAACAAGGAAGTGGGATGTTCTCCAGAAGGTTGCAGGTAGATGGGAAGAGGGGAGGGGGGAGAGAGAGAGAAAGGGGGGAGAGAGCATTGACCAAAAGTTGCTTCGAAACAGCCTGACACCAGCGAAGGGTCTTGAAAAGAGGAGCTCATTTAAAGCATCATTGAAAAACCAAAATGTGCCAGTCAGCACGACAGACAGATGCCAGGAAGTGGAGCTGAATGTTCTGTTGACTTTCATGGGTTGATACGCCTCTGTGTCTACATATTTAAAAAAAAAAAATGAAGAAAAAAGGAAAAAAAAATAATAGTTGGCAGAAAAGTAGAGTTTTTATTTTTCTAAATTGAGATAAAATGTTTTTCTCCGGTCAGTTTTTTCTTTTTGACAATCTTCGTTTGTTAGTTATAGTTGTTTGGGGTGAGGGTGAGGGCGATATTTTTTTTCTTTCTTTCTTTTCGTTGGCTTTCATGTAGCGCGTAGGACATTCGGTTGAAGGACACACCCGTAGGCTCTTCGGATTTTTCATTTGTTTCTGTTTTCCTCGCCTCTTTGGGATTCTTTTGACCGCCGTTGAGTTCTTTGCATGTAAACTTTTTTTTTTAAAAAAAAATGAGATTGTACAACTTGTAACATTTCACATGCGCCGTCAGCAACAACGCCACACACCCGATCTTCACCAGCTTCTGAAATCTGATCTTTGCCTATGCTGCAATAAAGTGTTATATAATTTAGAACGGCCTTTTTGTCTTTGTGGGTTCCCTTGGGGGTGGGGCGAGTGCCTTGGATTGCGTCGAACGACAGCGATTTCTTTGGAAGCAAAATTCCTGCACTCAGATATATTTCAAGCCAAGTCTCCTATCTTCCTATTCGCCTCTTGCAAAATTCACGGGGAGGGGGGGCGGGGGGGGGACTGTTGCCTGGGATAAGTCAACACGAAGGGCCCAGCTACATATTTTACAGCATTTTATGCACCACCCTGAGGTAACTTTGTACGAGTTGGGTATGTTTACGTACGTATTATCCCAATCGAAAAAGTCTGGGGAGCGTATGAGCACTACTGGGTGGTGCCTCTGAAAACATCTGCCATTATTCTGTAGAGATTCTCCATCCTCCAGGTCCTGGTTGTCCCAAAGGTGATTTTTTCAGGAGGCAATTGAACATTCTTGTTTTTTCTTTTGAAGATGTTTCGCTTCTCATCCAAGAAGCTTCTGACTGGATGGTGGGGAATGGAAGGATTGATGCTCCTTGCAGCCAGCTGGTCATTTGCATCCTTTTAGAGGGTCATTGGAGGTTTATCTGTGTCCTCAGAATTACCTGAGTGGTACAAATGGTTCCTGCCATTATTCTGCCATTATTTGCTGCTGCTTTTCCAGGTCTTGGCACCCACAAACCCTTCTGCTCATTGTACATGGTCCGTGTTTGGAACTTGCTTTGGAGAAAACCCTTCATGCAACACTTCATTTGGAGGTGACCCTGAGCAAAGAGACCAGTTACGAGCCAGCCAAGCGCCATGGGTTGCCAAGGCCAAGTTCACGGAGACAGCTTGGAATAACATCTTGCATGTTATGATGCATTAGCTGGCTTAAAGAAAAGGGAAATATATCAGCCAAGCTCAGTTCTGGGAAGTACCACAGCCTGCTTTTAATACAGGTTGCTTGGGATTTGCAGAAGCTGGAAAAGCCGGGTGTTCCTGAAGGGAAGGGACTTGGCAGTCCTGCAATGGTGGTGTGCTACCGGTTCAGCACGGTTTCATCAAACCGGTAGTGAAAATCACTATCAGTTCAGATGAATCAGTAATAAAATAATCTGTTCTGACCGAGGCTTCGTAAATCATAATTAATCACAAACTTCTTTTAAAAGCAGAACCTACTTTATTGCAATGCTGGGAATTGTTTTCATTCCCAGCTGGAATTAAGTTCAAACAGTCCCCCAAGATAAGCACACATCTTTCAGTTCTGTGAACTGCTGCCAAAAACAGAATTATCAAATGAACTAGAAAAGAAACCAACCGAAATACAAGAAAAAAACAACCAAAGCACACAGAGCTTCAAGGAGGACTTGGAACCGATCAAATGACTTTGCTTCCTGCAGACTTCCTGACTTTTATCCCTTATGGGAGGGGCCATCACCTCCCAGCCTCACTCCCCAGTCGCCCTTTCTGTTTCAGCTGCTCTCGCCTTCTAGCAACTCTGCGCATACGCGCACTGGCAACAGGCTCCCCTTGTTCCTCTTCCTCACTGCTGCCAGATTCCAAAGACTCCAGAGGCAGCACCCCACTCCCAGATGGTCTTGGCCCCATCTCTGCATCGGACACAGGTCCCTCATCCGAGTCCTCTCCAAACTCCGAGACTGATCCCTGTTCTTCCCCACTGTCCGATTCCTCTGCCATCTGCACCGGCTGCCAGCAAACCACAACATAACCTACCGGTTCCTCCAACAATCAGCTGAGAGGATAAAAGAAGCGACAAGCCGTATGGGTCGGTGGAAGAGTAACTCCTAGCTTTTCATTTCTTCATCCTCTCGGCTGATAGGCGCATTGGGACACACACACATGTGCGTTAGGGGCATGCACTTGCATACACACACACACACATGCGATCACCCACCGAACCAGTAGCGAACAAGGTAGGAACCCACTACTGAAATCCTGGCCTTTGTCATCTGGCAAGGAGAATCCCAGGATCAATTTGTCTCATTGCCATGCTGGATTAAATTCAATAAGCTACGCCTGAAGGCCAGATAAATCTGATCGGACTACTCTAATTCAGGCAAGAAGGACGGTCCTGAACAGTTCCTTCCATTCACTGAAAACGACGTTTGTTCATTTTTTAAAATTTAATAAAGCCACTTTTCCAATTCCCAAAGACAGCACCAAAGTTCCTCTGCATTTCTTTTAACAGGAAAAGGCTTATAAAATCCAGCTCACATCTCTCTCTCTCTTGGCCTCCACTGTCAATTCTGGAAATAAAAGCCTCTCTGCCTCCCTTTGTTAAAAATTTCTCTCGTACCTTTGCACCTCATTGCTTCAGAGAGACAATTCCACCAATTCAGTGAGAATAACTTTGCAAATGTCGCAGGAACCCTGCAGCATAAAGTTGATCAGGGAATTGGTAGCTGCCAAGTAATCCTAGTTTGGAAAGCCTCCCTAAAACAGAGGGGAACTTAAGTTCAGCTACAGCATGGCATGGTTACTAGAAGCAGTTCTGATTGGAATGCTTAATAGGAATGATTTACTAAAAGGAAAGATTATGTAAAAAAAAAAAAGTTGTTGAGACTCTGGAAAGAGTGCAGAGAAGAGCAACAAAGATGATTAGAGGGCTGGAGGTTAAAACATATGAAGAACGGTTGCAGGAATTGCGTATATCTGGTTTAATGAAAAGGACAAGGTGGGGGGCATGATAGCATCTTTCAATATTTGAGGGGCTGCCACAAAGGAGGGATCAACCTATTCTCCAAAGAATCAGGGGAAAGACAAGAAAAAATAGATGGAAACTAATCAAGAAGAGAAGCAACCTAGAACTAAGAAATTTCCTGACAGTGAGAACAATTAATCAGTGAGACAATTTGCATCCAGAAGTTGTGAAGGCTCCAACACTGGAGGCTTTTAAGAAGAGATTGGACAACCATTTGTCTGGAATGGTATAGGGCAGTGGTGGCTAACCTTTTTGGGCTCCTGTGCCAAAAAATGTGCATGTTCTTGGATGCTCGCGCTTGTGTGCCAGGACCCAGAAGGCAATGCGCGCCCCCCCTATGCTCCCTACGCATGTGCACGCAATACCCACCCACCCACCCACCCACACCTGTCTCCCCATTAGCTGCACTGTGTTTCACAGCTGATTTTGGGCTGGTTTGAGGCCTTTTTTGCGGCCTCCCAGAGGCTTGAGGAAGGGCTCTGCAGGCTTCTGCAGGCTTTGGAGGCTGAAAACTAGGACCGTTTAATCACTTCTGGTATTTTCAGAAAAACAGGAAGTGAGGGAAACGGGCCTAGTTTTTGGCCTGCAAAAGCCTGCAGAAGCCTTCCTCAAGCCTCTGGGAGGCTGAAAAAGGCCTCAAACAGGCTGAAAATCAACTGTGAGATATGCGCATGCGCAGTGAGATAAGTTTGCCTGCAGCTCACATGCTGGCATAAATGGCTCTGCATGGCACCTTGGCACATATGATATAGGTTCGCCATCACAGGTGTAGAGTTTCCTGCCTGAGCAGGGGCTGGACTAGAAGACCTCCAAGGTCCCTTCCAACTCTATTGTTCTGTATTCTAGACCCATTTAAGTAGCGTAAGATTTCAGGATGAATCTGATGTACTGCAGCTGCTGAAAGTTTATTACTTTTAATTATATTTGCTGGTCCAAAAAAGAAAGAAAGAAAAAGCAAATTATTTAACATATTGCCAGACTCTTGAATTTTGTGCGCGGACAGCAGGGATTAATCACACATGTTATATAAAGATTGGGGCACAGATTACCATGAACTGCCCAATTTTTGAAAAAAAGAGAAAAGGCACAGTCTGATCACAAGACCCATGCTTTCACATTTAGTTTCTTGAAATAGGACTTAAAAACGGCTTCTCTGTGATAAATGAATTTAGATTGGGGATGGAGATAGCAACTGTTCGCTTTCAATTTTCTACACCTTATGGGAGGCCTTTTGTTTCAAGGAAAAAAAGGGAAAGAACTCTGCAAATTGGTAAATTAGTGTTTTTCACACTCTCAGTCTCCCTGGTTATTTGCCACGAAAAATAGCTGTGATAGGAGCATTTGCTGGGCATGAAGTTAATTGTCATTGCTGGAAATCAGTACAGCTTCTGTTACGGCACTGGAACATTTCTGGACCTGCATTCTTTAATTTTAGGATGCATCCAGAATGACAGAGTTGGAAGGGACCTTGGAGGTCTTCTAGTCCAACCCCCTGCTCAGGCAGCAGACCCTAAACCATTTCAGACAGGTGGCTGTCCAGTCTCTTCTTAAAAAGCTTCCAGTGATGGAGAAGGAAGGAAGGAAGGAAGGAAGGAAGGAAGGAAGGAAGGAAGGAAGGAAGGAAGGAAGGAAGGAAG
>NW_020769308.1:41717328-41731583 GCF_900518735.1 Pseudonaja textilis
CCTTCCTTCCTTCCTTCCTTCCTTCCTTCCTTCCTTCCTTCCTTCCTTCCTTCCTTCTTCACTTCCTATTCTCCCTCATTTCCTTCCTTCTTCTCTTCCCATTCTCCCTACTTTCCTTCCTTCCTTCTTTGCTTCCTATTCTCCCTCATTTCCTTCCTCCCTGTCCTCCCTCAATTCTTTGCTTCCTTCCTTCTTGCCTCCTTCATGTCCTTTCTTTCTCCTTCCTTCCTTTCCTTCTTCCTTTTCTCCCTCCTTCATGTTCTTCATCCATCCATCCATCCATCTTTCTCATTACCATTCTTCCCTCCCTAGATAACTCTCTGCTTCTTCTTTTCTTCCTATCCTCCCTTGTTCATTTCCGTCCTTCCTCTTTGCTTCCTTCCTGTCCTTCATTCATTTCCTCCTTTCCTTCCTCTTTCCTCCCTCCCTCATTCATTTTCTCCCTTCCTTTCTCATCTCCCTTTCTCCCTCCCTTCCTTTCCATCTTGGTTTCCGTCTCTTCTTTTGACAAAGGCCCAAGAAGCACAGCTTGCAAATCATTTATGGGGTGATAATTTTTTATCAGGATGCCAGGAGAACCAACCAGCTTTCCCTACATGCAAATCTTTCGTTAGCTTTATTGGGAGTAAATGAGAAAAAAATGGATGCCAAGCTCAGATGTTGTACAAAGACATTTTTAAATAAATAAATGAAACCAATAGACAAATCAGTGCAACCTATTCCTGTAAACTGCTTAGAATAATAAAGAAAGCTTAATAAACTGAAGGGTAGCCAGCCTTTGTCCAACACTACTCACCAGATCTGATGGCCTTTGGAAAGTAATTATATAAGCCTTTAGGAAGAATAAATGAACAAAGGGACTGTTTTCAGGAGGCAAGTGGACTTCCTTGTTTTTTCTCTTTTGAAGACATTTTGCTTCTTATCCAAGAAGCTTCTTTAGTTCTGACTGGATAGTGGGGGAATGGAAGGATTTATAATGGAAGGATTTATACTCCTTGCAGACAGCTGGTCATTTGCATCCTTTTAGAGGGTTGTCGAGGCCACTTGGACCTGGAAGGCTCCATACCATTACGACTATTCAGGTGACCCTGAGGACACAAATAAACCTCCAAGTGGCCTCAAGGACTCTCTAAAAAGGATGCAAATAACTAGCTATTTGCAAGGAATATAAATCCTTCCATTCCCCACCATCCAGTCAGAGATGAAGAAGCTTCTGGATGAGAAGCGAAATGTCTTCAAAGAAAAATCAAGAAAGTCCATTTGCCTCCTGAAAAAAAAAGCACCTTTGGGACTCTACAGACCACCCAAGGATGAAAAAGAAATTAAATTTATTTCACTCTTCAGTTTCTCCCAAGCATTTTGTAACTAGCCATAATTTTTCTTCTGCCAACCTACCAATGCCAAGAACTAGAACGGAACTCCCTCAGCCAATCAGTGTTCCCTCCAACCAACCAACAGGAGAGTGCAATAATCATCAAGGCCCGCCACTGAACTAAAGCAGCGTCTGGAATAATAAAATAATAAAAACTGAAAAACAGCAAATGGTGAAATTATCCCCATGTTTTCCCTGTACGTATTGAGTGTACCTTGGTATGTCCCACAAAATTGGAATCCTGCATTCAGTTTTGGTCACCAGGATGTAAAAAAGATGTTGAGACTCTAGAAAGAGTGCAGAGAACAAAGAGGATTAGGGGACTGGAGTCGCAAAACACATTTAAAAAGTTGCTGGAATTGGGTATATTGTTGTTGTTAGTTGCAAAGTTGTGTCCGACCCATGGACAACATTCCTCCAGTCCTTCCTGTCCTCTACCATCTCTCGGAGTCCATTTAAGTTCACAAGAATTGGGTATATCTAGTTTAATGAAGAAGAGGACCAGGGGTGACATGATAGCAGTCTTCCAACATTTGAGGGGCTACCACAAAGAGGAAGGCCTCAACTTATTATCCAAAGCACCAAAAGGCAGGACAAGAAGCAACGGAAGGAAACCAATCAAGGAAAGAAGCAACCTGGAACTAAGGAGATATCGCCTAACCATGAGACAATTAACCAGGAGAACAGTTTGCCTGCAGAAGTTGTGGGTGCTCCAACACTGGAGGCTTTTAAGAAGAGACTGGACAGCCATTTGTTTGGAATGACACAGTGTCTCCTGCTTGACCAGAGGAGTTGGACTAGAACAGGGGTCTCCAACCTTTTGGACCTCAGAGACTATCAAACTCATAATTTTAAATCCTGTGGGCCAGAGACTCTGGGAAAATCCCCAAAAAACTCTGCAGGAAAATCCCCCACCCCATTTTCCTACCGATTGATTGTTCTTTATTTGGGATTGCAGGATACCATCTCCAGCTCCATTCTCAGGGAGGGAGGGAGGGGGAAAGAGGGGGTGGGGAGGGAGAAGGGAGGGAGGGAGGGAGAGAGAAAGAGAGAGACTTTTGGCTGCATGCAAGGAAAGCAGCAGGAGCAGCAAAAGTCTTTCTTTCTCTCCCCCAAACTCCGCCAGAAATGAGTCTTTGCCGGCGCAGCCTCTTGAAGCAGGAGGCCTTGCAGGGCCCCCAAAGACTCATTTCTGGTGAAGTTTGGGGGAGAGAAAGAAAGACTTTTGCTGGTTTCTTTGTGTGCAGCCAAAAGCAGAAGAAGAAAGAAGTGGAAAGTAGCAGCCCGGTGGCCAGGTGAGGGACACAGGGCAAGTGGGGCAAGTTCCCCCCTCTGCCCTTTCCCCCCTCCCCTCACTACCTCATGTTGTTTGCAACGCAAGTGACCCAAGCTTTGTGTTCCCATGGGCCATGTGGGCGGTGCAGCCTTGTGTTCTCATGCAGCCTGGATTAATTCCTTTGGGGGGGACATTTCTCTGCAGAGCCCCAACATTTTCTCATGGACCACCAGTGGTTCCCGGCTCACTAGTTGGCGACCACTGGACTAGATGACCTCCAAGGTCTCTCTTACAACCTCCTTTTGGGCCATGGTGGCGCAGTGGTGAGAATGCAGCATTGCAGGCTAACTCTGCCTAATTCTGTCAACAGTTCAATCCTGACCGGCTCAAGGTTGACTCAGCTTTCCATCCTTCCGAGATCGATAAAATGAGGACCCAGATTGTGGGGGGCAAGTGGCTGAATCTGTAAAATTGCTCCCTCAGTTAGTTGCAAGGAAGCAGCTGCTTCAAGTGAATTTCGCTGAACAAAATTTGTTTCTCTTCAGGAGTTCCAGCGTGTTACACACACACCTGCTTTAAAGGTTGCATGGGATGAAAAGTTACACAAGAAGAAGAAAGCACAGCAGGGGAGATGGAAGCCTGATATTGTTCAAATCTCATTTGGACCTCGGGAATCGAGAGGAATGAGAAATAGAGGCCAGCGTATTTTCAAACCCTCTGGCTCTTCCACAGCTTCTGTGCAACCTTCATCAGAAAAACCAGCCAGCAAAAGAGAAAGATATTGACCAGATCATCCAAAAAAAGCTATTTCATTGCTCTGCATTTAGCGATTGGCACACAGTTTATATGTAGGTAGCTCAGTGGCTAAGACCCTGAGCTTGTCAATCAGAAAGGTCGGCAGTTCAGCGGTTCAAATCCCTAGTGCCACGTAATGGAGTGAGCTCCCGTTACTTGTCCCAGCTTCTGCCACCCTAGCAGTTTGAAAGCAGGTAAAAAAATGCAAGTAGAAAAATAGGGACCACTTTCATGGGAAGGGGACAGAGTTCCATGCACCTTTGAAGGCATTTAGTCCTGCTGGCCACATGACCATGGAGACGTCTTCAGACAGCGCTGGCTTTTCGGCTTTGTAACAGAGATGAGCACCGCCCCCTAGAGCCGGAAACGACTAGCACGCATGTGCGAGGGGAAGCTTTACCCTTACCTTCACACAGTTTATATAGCTGAAAAAAAAAAGTTCTACTCCCATGTAACATCTATGAAGCCACTGGGTCATGTCATCGGCGAGGACAGGGTTAAATATTATTGGTAGCTAAGTAGCTGATCTAGAACGTGGCAGCTGAAGCATTTTATGGGGGCAACTCAATACAACCATATAATCCTGCGACTGTATGAGATGCAATAGTTGCCAGTGGATTGGTGAGGCCAATTCGAGGTGCTGTTAGGACTCCTTCATGGATGGTTATTTGTGAGACTGTAGATCACTAAAAAAGTAGAGCTGTTTTTCGCCCTTCCCAAACCTCCGTGTCAGTCCTGTACTTACCTGGCATCCAAAACGGGCTGTGTGGGGACTCCTGGAGGGGTGGGGCATGGTGGGCGGGGCCAGCCAGGGGTGGGATTTACCGTTTCACTGAAATGGTAATTAAAAATGATAAAATTACCTGCCGGTTCGTGTGAACCGGTAGCAGCCCAGCCCTGCACAACACTCTTAGCTGCAAAAGACATTGATGTATTATAGTCCCTAGGAGGAGAACTTAGCTCATCTAACAAAATTTAGAGGCATAGAGGACATTAAAAAAAAAAATCTTTCTGTAGTTCTCTCTGTTTTGGAAGATTTTGGGGGGGAAAACACACTATGGTAATCAAACATGCATTATTCAGAGTTTGGAAATAAGGTCTCCTTTTTTTTGGTTTGACAAAAGAGAATCTACGGACAAGTTGAAGTTTGTCTTTTTTCCCAACATCTCTGGAGCTTTGCAGGAAATAGCATTTTCAAAATCACAGTCCCCTCCTGCCCTGAAAGATGTCGGGGAAACGGGTATTTCATGTTGATTTGTTTCAGATCAGAGCGTCAAGAAACTATGCAGGGACACAGAGTCTCTGCCGCCAAGGCTTGGTAATTTCGCTCAGTAATTTCAATCGACTGCCCCAAAGAATATCTTATGTAAAAAATATAAATTTTTATTAAGGGTGGCTCCTGTCACAGGAAGGGGGAAAAAAAATCATAAGATGTGTTGTAAGTTTCACACAGAGCAATCCAAACATCAGTGCTCATCCCAGAACATTGAACCCTCTGAATTTAAGGCTTCCGATCAGTGGTGGGATTCAAAATTTTTATAGCCGGTTCTGTTGGCGTGGCTTGGTGGGTGTGGCTTGGTGGGTGTGGCTTGGTGGGCGTGGCAGGGGAAGGATCCTGCACAATCCCCATTCCCTTCCCACCCAACTTAACCTGCTTTCCAGCTCTGTTCTCCTGTGCAGGGCAACCAAAGGAGACCCAGCCAATCAGCTGGGACTCAATGGGAGGCAGAGAAGAGATGGGGGCGGAGCCAGTCAGAGGTGGGATTGGCTGGTTCTCCAAACTACTCAACAGTTCCACTACTGGTTCTCCAGAACTGGTTGGAACTGGCTGCATCCCACCTCTGCTTAAAAGAATGCCATATGTTTTGCTCTTTCGAGCTGGAAGCTTAGGCTAATGGGTATCTGATTGAATAACTTAATGAGAAAATGCATGTATAAAATTAAGCCACTTAGCTTAATTATAAAGTAACAAAGTAACACTGGCAGAAATGTGTGCCCCAAGGACACATCTCACCATCTCCATCTATTAAAATTATACAGCGCAGCCTAGGGGGAAAAAAAGAATGGTACAGCTAAGATGATCTGCGGAGGGCCATTGGCCCTTCCCTTGATCAAGATCATGCCTGATTTGAGAAAATGGCCACTTGGATTATCTGCTGAGTATCCCCATCCTCCTGTCCTCCTAAAAGTCAGCCCCTCTTTCTCAAAACAATGAATGTCGGGATTGCCATATAGCCACTATAGCTAACCACAAAATTGAATATCATTTTTTTTTAATTTCTAAAACCAGTACTGCATAGGAGACGAATTCCTTGCGTGTCTAATCACACTTAGCCAAATAAAGTATTGTTCTGTTCTGTTCTGTTCTGTCCTATCTTATCCTATGCTATCCTATTCTACCTTAACCAATGTGCTTCCTCTCTTTAGGACCATGTCATTTCTTTCCTATACTGGCATGCTTTCTGAAGCTAGGAATTTATTTATTTTTAACTTCGGCTGAAAGTACACAGTAGCTTTTACAGGTAGCCTTTGACTTACGACCAAAAATTGAGCCCTCAGTTTATGTTGTTAAGTGAGACATTTCTTCTGTGAATTTTGGCTCATTTTACAACCTTTCTTGCCACAGTTGTTAAATGAGACACTGCGGTTGGTAAGTTAGTAACTTGGTTGTTAAGCGAACCTGGCTTCCCCATTGAAGTGTATTCCTTTATTTCTTGTTCAAATAAATTGATAGGGAATTGCTCCTGATCAAATAAACCCAAATTTGTCCCAGCTGATCATGCATTCTTCATCTTCTTGATATTCTTTGAATAATGCCAAGGAACGGGGCTCCGGCAGAATAGGTTGTGGTCAAAATTAAAACAAAGATTGTGGAAAGAACATTAAGGTTTCAACTCATAAAATATTTCTCTGTCTTTTTAGAGTTGCCAACAGAAAGGGAGGGGGAGCAGTGTGGCAGCTTGCAAACCGAAAGTGCATTCCATAAATGTTTTCAGAGATAGTAACTAGATGACTTAAATTTCTGCCGCACAAAATTCTAACCGGAGAGCATGATTGATGACTCTGGGCTATGGATGTGTCCCATTGGAGAATATGAATTACAATGCACCCAGGGGGTGGTGGGAAACCAGGCACAAGGGTGACAAGGAATGATGTGCCTCAGAGTCAGCTATACCCAGGCAGTGCTGGACATGTTAACTCCCAATAAATCCTTTTGAAGTTTTGGAAGTTTGGCTTGAGACTCATGATTTAAATGGGGGTAACTGCTGGAATCCTGACATCAGGGTGCAAAAGGGGACAATTTTCGAATTGGCACATTGTGGTGAACAGTCTGCCATCTCACCTATTTTGACCTCCACAGGTGGACATCGCTGTTGCTATATAAACTATGACATTGGCTTATATAGCAATGGCTTCATACCGGTCATGCCGACATGTTCGCTCCTAATAAATCCTTTGAAGTTTTTGAAACTTGGCTTGAGGCTCATGATTTAATCAGGATAACTGCTGTAATCCTGACAGCCATATTTTTAGGAATTCAGATTCAAACTTCTAATATTTTTAAAATCTGATCTTCCTCCTATATATAGAAACAAAAATGTAAACTCTTTTTAAGGAAGTATTTTGATCCCTGTTGGGCCGCCTGGAAATCAGACGATCATTTATCCCAAACTGTGCATCCCGAATCTCGTGCATATTTTACATTTATTCATTCTGAGGTGCTAAGATGAGATCATTCATGCAAAGGGCCCCAACCAGCCATTATTCCGTTGGGAAGGAAGTCAATCCAGTGTTTGGCGATCGCAATGTCGTTTCTTCCTGTCTTGCATTCCCATTCTCTCTACCGATGGTGGCTGTATCCTTCTCTTTTCTTTCATGTTGGTCCATCACCTGTTACATTGATGTGAGGACAACCTTGGGAGTGGAGAAGAAGCCAAGAGGACAGCTGAGATGGTCTTCTTGAAGATCTAAAACAGGGGTCCCCAAACTTGGCAACTTTAAGACTTGTGGACTTCAATTCCCAGAATTCCCCAGTCAGCCATGCCTGCTTTTTCTTTTCTCTTAATCTCCTAAAGTGGAGACAGATTGCAGAGGAAGGGATTACAAGAGAGTAAGCTAGGCTGGATGAGGGATTCTGGGAGTTGAAGACCACAAGTCTTAAAGTTGCCAAGTTTGGAGACCTCTGGTCTAAAAGGACCCTTTTGGTCAAGCTACAGGAGCCATCTTGGTTACAATGGTGATGGGTGCAATTTTGGAAGGTCTCAGGAGCCAGATTGGGGTCAAATCACCCCAGAGGAAGTCCATCTATTAGGTGACTAAGAGTCTACACCCAACTGAGGGCATCTAATCAAAGAATCATAGAATGACAGAACTAGAAGGGATCCTTGAAGTCTTCCGGTCTGCCTACTTCCTGATTGTAAGCTTCTTGGGGGGAAAATGGCTTTCTTAATTTTCCTCTGTAAAGAGGGAAAGTATCTACAGATCCCTCACATCCCAAACCGAAACTATTTCTACTCCTTCCCTCAAAATGATGCTATAGAGCCCTGCACACCAGAACAACTAGACACAAGGACAGTTTTTTCCCCAATGTCATCACTCTGCTAAACAAATAATTCCCTCAACACTGTCCAACTATTTACAAAGTCTGCATTACTACCACTATTAATCTTCTCATCACTGTTTATCACCCACCCCCTCTCACTTGTGACTGTATGACTGTAACTTTGTCGCTTGTATCCTTACGATTTATATGGACTGTTTCTTAGTATGATTTGATTGCTTATTGTACCTTATGACTATTATTAAGTATTGCACCTGATGATTCTTGACTCTTGACAAATGTATCTTTTCTTTTATCCACACTGAGAGCATTTGCACCAAGACAAATTCCTTGGGTGTCCAACCACACTTGGCCAATAAAGAATTCTATTCTATTCTATTCTATTCTATTCTATTCTATTCTATTCTATTCTATTCTATTCTATATAAAGTATCACGTATCAAGGCGGGATTTCAATGGAAATCAAATTCACATTTTTTCCCTACTTACCCCAGCTGATCGTGGTGGCTTTATTCGGTTTTTCTTGTTCCTGTGTGCAGTGGCTAGCTTTATCTTATAACCTTCTCCTAAGTAGGAACTATCTGTAGAAGAAAAAATGAAATCTTTAAATGAAGTAAACTTCGGCATGGCAGGTGAGAATCATTTCCTCCCCCTGTTTCTGTTATGTCCTCGGGACTAACACAAGTTCCCTATCAGGTCCGTTCATCCTGCGGGGGTGTTTGCAACCCCCATTGGCTGGCTCCCTTCGACAGCCGGCTATAAAAGCCGGCTGCTAGGTCGAGCCAGCCGCTGTTCGCTGGAAGGTCCGCTTATTAGCATGCAGACGCGACAGCCCCCTTTATTCCCTGAATAAAGCGTGTTATTGATATGCTCTGGTGTGGCCTCCCCTTCTTCTCGATCTATAACATTGGCGACGAAGGTGGGATCTGGCCAACCAGCAGCAAACATCAAAAGAGCTGAAAACACACACGGAAACGCTGAACCGTAGCCGCGCCGTTGAGAGCTCGGTCAGTCGTAATTGCGGAAGTGAAAGTGGAGCATGTAGCCGCTCAGTTAAAAAAGCTACGTGAGAAGTAGGGCACTGAGAACCTCAGCCGCCCAGCATTAGAGCACAGAATTCAACCACTGCTGTTCGGATTCTGTTGTTAGCGAAACTTCGGCGCTGCGCTCACAGCCGCCAGAACACATTAGGCGTGCAATTTGAATAGCTGTCATCATGACGCTACAGCTATAGCCGCCTACGCCCTTGTAAGGGCGCGAAATTCAAACTGAAGTCAGTTACGGCGCTACAGCCATAGCCACATAGAGCGTGTAACCCAGAGAGATCCTCTAAGAGCTGAAGCAGCACTGCGAGCTGCAGTTGCCACACTTATCAGGGCCTTGTATTCCCAGTGAGATTGGTCAGTCTACCAACAGGCTGAACACCCAATATGAATTCAAATCCGGCGTTCCCACCATTTAAGCCAGATGAAGACAAGTGGGACTCTTACAGAAACCGCTTCAATCACTACCTTGATGCCATCGGTCTGGCCGACGCTACAGAGAACAGGAAGAAATCGTACTTCCTGAGTTACTGCGGGGCCACAGTATTCGATACCGCCACAGCGCTAGTCGCCCCAAGAGAATTAAAGAACGTCCCTTGGTCCGAGCTGTTGGAGACACTCTCCAACCATTATTCCCCAAAGCCATCGCAGATAGCGAGACGTTTTGCCTTTCGTATGAGGAAACAAACAGATGGGGAATCTATCAATCAGTATATGGCCACCCTGAGAACCGCAGCTCTCCACTGCAAATTTAAAAATTACCTAGACGACATGCTCCTGGATCAACTCGTCTGTGGAGTCAGAGATGTAAGGTTACAGAGGCGGTTGCTGGCCAGAAAAGATCTCAACCTCACCCAGGCGATCGAGGAAGCCTTGGCCGCAGAACTAGCGACCCAGTCGGCCGCTGAAATACAAGGAAGCGCAGCCAAACCCAGTCCGGTCACTGTTCATTCCGAGGAAGCAGTGAGTGAAGAAGACCCCACCGAACACTTAGAAGTGCATCGCCTCAAACCCTTCAAGCAGCCACAGGTAGGAGCTAGGCCTAAAAATGGCAACGTGCCTAAACACATCCTGTTGTGCCTCTCCTGCGGGGGGTCCCATGTCAGAACGACTTGCAGGTTCAGGAACGCCACCTGCAACAATTGCGACAAGAAAGGCCACATCGCCAGGGCCTGCCAGGCAACGCACGCGGCTCCACAAAAGTCATCGTCCCCTTACTCCCCTCCGGGGCCACCCAGGCAAGTAGAAAATTGTTATACGTGCTACCAAGCTAACCACACTTTTTTGACACCTAATAAAATTACCCTCTCTATTCATTTAGAAGGTAAACCCTGTCTTATGGAAGTCGATACCGGGTCAGCGCTCTCGATCATCTCATGGAGCACACTTAAGAAAATACGACCCAGCCTGTCCAGGAAGCAACTCCAGAAGAGTCGTCTCACCTTGAGGGATTATCAAGGGAAGAATATTCCAGTACTCGGAACAGGCAAGTTCCTCGTTAGATTCAAATCCTTTAAAGGCCATCTGCCTTTAGTGGTGGTAGATGGTGCCCTCCCTAGCCTTTTGGGGTTGGATTGGTTCCCCTATCTCGGCCTTAGCTTAACGGGAGTACATGCTGTCTCACCTTCCGATATCGACTCACTATTTTCAGACTATGCTGATGTGTTCAGCAATGAATTGGGTTGTTATAACGGTACGCCCATTTCCTTTTCGGTGGACCCCCAAGCAGTTCCCGTCCGTTTAAAACCGCGCAGAGTACCATTTGCTCTGCGCGCTAAGCTGGATGCAGAACTGGACAAATTGCTCAAACAAGGGGTGATCGAGCCCACGGATTTTGCTAAATGGGAGACTCCAATTGTCACACCCCTTAAAAAAGATGGTAGTATAAGAATGTGTTCCGACTATAAGACCACAATTAACCGCTATCTACAGACTAGCGCATACCCAGTCCCAGTAATCCAACACTTACTACACACATTTGAGCCGGGAACCATATTCGCCAAATTGGATATGTCACAGGCTTATCAGCAATTTCCTGTGGATAACCAAACGGCCGAATTACAAACTATTGTCACCCACCGAGGGGCATTTCGATGCAAGCGCCTCCAATTTGGCGTTAGCGTCGCCCCAGGAATCTTCCAGTCATTAATGGAACGGATACTGCAAGGCCTCCCTGGCATAGTTCCGTACTTTGATGACATTTTGATTTCAGCCAGGGACAGGCCCCAACTTTTTCTCAGAGTCAGAGCGGTATTGGATAGGTTCAGGCAGCATGGCCTCAAACTAAAAAGGGAGAAGTGTGCCATCGCCACTAGGCAGGTGGACTTTCTTGGGTATAAAATAGACGCCTCTGGCATCCACCCAGTGGAGTCTAAAGTCAAAGCCATTCACGAGGCACCCACTCCATCTTCCAAGTCAGAATTACAAGCTTTCCTGGGTTTGCTAAACTTCTATGCGTCGTTCCTACCCCACAAAGCGTCAGTAGCTGAACCGTTGCATAGACTTCTAGACAAAAACACTCCATGGCATTGGGGACCCAAAGAGGAATACGCCTTTAAGGCAGTCAAATCGCTACTCACTTCGGACGCTGTCCTAATACAATTTGACCAGCACCTTCCTCTAGTCTTAGCTGCAGATGCCTCACCTTTCGGGATTGGGGCTGTCTTAAGCCACAGACTTCCCAACGGCTCCGAAGCGCCAATCGCATTCTTTTCTAGAACCTTGTCAACAACCGAGCGTAATTATAGCCAAATTGACAAAGAGGCCCTAGCCGCCGTTGCTGCGGTCAAAAAATTCCATGAATTTCTTTTTGGTCACAACTTCGAACTTGTCACAGATCACAAACCACTGTTGGGGCTCCTCTCAGGAGAAAAACAAACACCGCAAGTCTTGTCCCCCAGGATGACTAGGTGGACCCTATTCCTGGCGGCTTATTCGTACAAACTGGTTCACCGCCCAGGAAAAAACCTCAGCCACGCCGACGCCCTCAGCCGCTGCCCGTTGCCAGCACCCGTGGAGGACCCGGCCCCGGTCCATGCCATTTTCGATGCCAGTGAGTTCGACATCCCAGTCACCGCTGGCGACATCGCCCTCCACTCCAAAAAAGATAAACTTATCGCCCAGGTTCTGGACTGGGTACGGAGGGGGTGGCCGGGCGGTAATCTCTCAACTGAATTCTCACCGTTTAAAACCCGCCAGCAAGAACTTTCCAGTTTACAGGGCTGCCTGTTATGGGGGACCAGAGTTGTCATTCCAAAACCACTGCGCACACCCGTCCTGAAGGCGTTACATGAGGGGCACCCTGGCATCGTCCAGATGAAAGCGTTGGCTCAGAGTTACGTCTGGTGGCCGGGCATGGACGACGAGATCACGAAATGGGTAAGCTCCTGCCGCCCCTGTCAAGAATCCAGGCCAGCACCACCGATCACCACCCCAACCAAATGGGAAAGTGCCAACGCACCGTGGTCACGGTTGCACATTGACTTGGCCGGGCCCTTCCACGGCAAGACCTTCCTGGTGGTCGTGGATTCGTTCTCCAAATGGATCGATGTGGCTCTCCTACCCACAACCACCACCCGAGCAATTGCCCAGGCTCTGACCCGCTTATTTGTTACACACAGTCTGCCTGACACCATAGTCTCAGACAATGGCCCCCAATTTACGTCCACAGAATTCAGCCGGTATGCCACCAACCTGGGCATCCGGCATATCCTAACGGCCCCTTTTCATCCTGCTAGCAATGGGTTGGCGGAGAGAGCCGTTAGGTCAGCAAAAGAGGCGTTGGCAAGATTCACTCAAGACGACTGGCACTCCAGACTCTCTCGCTTTCTTTTAAGCCAACACTCGACCCCATGTACTGTCACAAACAAGTCCCCAGCCGAATTACTGATGGGCAGACGTCTAAGGACAGTGCTAGATAGACTGCATCCCCACTATTGCCCAGACACACCAATTGGTTCTAACACTAGGGTCAGGAGTTTTGTATTACAGGATCAAGTTTTTGTCAGGAACTACGCAGGCGATCCCCTGTGGGTACCTGGGAAGATCGTGGCCATCACCGGTCCAAGGTCATACCGCATCCAGTTGGGGGACGGGCGTATCTGGCAGAGGCATCTGGACCAGATAAGAAGTCGCCAGGGCGAACATGCCAACGCTGACCCAGGGACTCCAGTGACTCTCCAATCGCCGCACCCGAATCCTAGCTGGGACCTCCAGAGTGACCAATCTCCACCAGCCGAGTCGAGGGAACGGACGGTAGACCGGGACCGTCCTACAGCGTCATCAGCCGTACCACCTGACGATACCACCGGGTTGCGTGACAATGACAATTTAACAATCCAACCCGAGGACTGTGACCACTCCCAGACTCCAGACCGGACACCAGATCGACCCTGTTGTCCGGCAAGGCCAGTTCCTGACTCCCAGAACTCTATGCCACTTTGTGCATCGCCAGAATTGCGCCGGTCGGGGCGCTCACACAAACCACCCGCTTACTTAAAGGACTATTCGTGTTCGTATCTAGGGGGAAGGGGTGTTATGTCCTCGGGACTAACACAAGTTCCCTATCAGGTCCGTTCATCCTGCAGGGGCGTTTGCAACCCCCATTGGCTGGCTCCCTTCGACAGCCAGCTATAAAAGCCGGCTGCTAGGTCGAGCCAGCCGCTGTTCGCTGGAAGGTCCGCTTGTTAGCATGCAGACGCGACAGCCCCCTTTATTCCCTGAATAAAGCGTGTTATTGATATGCTCTGGTGTGGCCTCCCCTTCTTCTCGATCTATAACAGTTTCTTTTTAAATTAATGTAATAGAAGAGGTTAAAATTGAAAGTATTTTGCAAACTCCAAATGCTTAGGCTAACATGGACATTGTGGTTTTAAAGCTTTCAAAATACCCCCCTCTCTCTCTTTTTTAATTAAAGGCTGTTATATATATATTTTCCTTTGGGTTACAAGGATTTTGACTTATTGGGATGATTAGATAGATAGATAGATAGATAGATAGATAGATAGGCAGATAGATAGCAGATAGAGAGAGAGGCAGATAGATGATAGATAGGAAGATAGATAGGCAGATAGAAAGAGGCAGATAGATAGATAGATAGGCAGATAGGCAGATAGATAGCAGATAGAGAGAGAGGCAGATAGGCAGATAGACAGCGAGAGGCAGATAGATAGATAGATAGATAGATAGATAGATAGATAGATAGATAGA
>NW_020769308.1:41745187-41767586 GCF_900518735.1 Pseudonaja textilis
CTATTCTATTCTATTCTATTCTATTCTATTCTATTCTATTCTATTCTATTCTATTCTAGCAGAAGAGGACCCATAACCAACTGTCAATCCAGGATAAAGATTGGATGGGAATATGTTTTTTTTTTAAAAAAGAACAGTAAGTATAGATATAGAAACATCGTTCCTGATGGAATTTAGAATTTTTATCTTTTCAGCACCTGATTTGTCATTGAGAATGTTGGACAGAAACCAGGGCGGAGTGGACTACTGTTGTCACTCAATCACT
Source organism: Pseudonaja textilis (assembly GCF_900518735.1). Next base: position 41,745,453 of record NW_020769308.1, read on the forward strand.
CATTCATAAAATAAATCAAATTATGAAGTCCATATGGATTTAAATTCCCATTAAGAACCGGTTGAGAGGAAAAGGTGACACAACCATTGAATCTGGCAGTTTTTTCCTAGCTGTTTCTATCTCATTCTTTCCTCATTCTAATGCCTGTTTCCATTTGGATGACTTGACTTGCTTTATTGATCGTTACAAAGACATCCCTCAACCTCATGATATCACCTTAAAAATAATATATCATTCAGGAGCCAAGAATCAAAATTCTGGCTGGTTATTTCAAATCAATAAGTTATTTAAATCTGCTCCTGGTTCTCCTTTTGTTTGTTTTATTTCCTCATCAATATAATCTTTATTACTTTTTAACAAAACAATCATTAATCTTGAAGATAATTTAAAAGAATAAAATAAAAGGGCATCATTATCTTTTAATCATCCTCTTTTAATGACCCCGTAATGCCTTGCAGGGTGGAGTCTTGGGCAACTGACTGGAGCTGAGGGTTTACTGGCTGGATGCCCTTCCTGTCACCAATGCGGAGTTTTGTTTGCAGATATATTCTCAGTGTGCCCAGAGAGAGAAATCTGCCTCCACCTTGGATTGAACTCACAGCTTCCTGATTGTGAGGAAACACCTCCACCTTTAGGCCACTGTGCTACTAAAAAAATAAAAATAAAATAAAAGGGCATCTGAAAAGGGGGAAAAAACAGGAAAAAACCCTATAAGTTATACTTATCAACAGTTACCAGTTTCCCGATGAATTCACTATTGTAACAAGAACCACAGAAAATGTTTTTGCAACGTAACAGAATTTTTGCCGTGGTAACAAATATTGCTGCCTCTTTTGAACACAGGAAATCCTTCACTTATGGTCACAATCGAGCCCAAAATTTATGAAGCATTTGTTAAGTGAGGTTTGCCTGATTTTACAACTTGGGGCAAAACTCAGTTAACAACTGTCTCATTTAACAACCTAATGTCTAGGACTATCTGTATACAGATAGTAAATATCCAGGGGTGAGATGCAAACATTTTTATACTGGTTCTGTGGGCGGGGCTAAGTGGGCATGGCTGGGTGGGTGTGGCCATGTGACTGGGTGGATATGGCTTCTTTTTTTTTTTTTTTTGCAGCCCCCCCCCCTCCCCGGCGGTCTATTTTTTCGCTTCCTGGGCCTCAGGGAAGCCTCCTGGACAAAGCAGTAAGTCAGCGAGGGGAATCTTGGCACAGCTGATTGATGGAACAGCTTATCGTTGGGAGGAAAAAAAGAAATACCGGTTCAGACGAACCGGTTGCTGTTTTTTTTTCCTACTGGTTCCACTGAATGGTAACATTCTTTTACTACCGGTTCGCTCAAACCAGGCTGAACCGGTAGAATACCACCACTGTAGATATCCAATTTCCAATGTCTTTTAATGGCTGCAACATCTTCTTTCAAGTTTGAAGGTCTCTCAGAGATGAAATTAACCGAGTGACTCTCTATAACCTCTGGATGCCGGATGCAGAGAAAAGAAACGAATGCAAAAAAGAAATGTCCCATATGATATCTCAGAATGTTAGTTTGGAGCTTTTGTGTTGCAGCTCAAAGATAGTCCGATACTTTATTAGATTCCATTATCCAAGCATTCAAACAGAAAATGAGGATGTATAAAAAACCTTGCCTCAGTAAACTCTCTCTCAGCCCCTGATTGCCAATTGTTTTCCTCATTATTATTATTTTTAAACTGAGCGGTTAAATGAGCAATGTTTCAAGAAGATGGTAGATTTGCAAGAGGATAACCATCATGCATTTCCAAATATTTTCCAAGTTCTTTTTTGCAGCTCGGCAGAACAAATATCAGGAAATGGAGCAATACGGAGCAAAATACATAAAATTATATATTGCAATGTCCTACCTGTCAATGAATACTTCAGCTTCAAGCATAACAATACAAGAACACATAATAGATACAAACTCAAGATAAACCGCACCAAACTTGATTGTAGGAAATACGACTTCAGCAACAGAGTGGTCAATGTCTGGAATACTCTACCTGACTGTGGTTTCTTCCCCAAACCCCCAAAACTTTAACCTTAGACTGTCTACTATTGACTTCACCCCTTTCCTAAGACGCCTGTAGGGGGCGCGCATAAGCGCACCAACATGCCTACTGTCCCTGTCCTACTGTTTTTTTCTTATATGTATTCATTTCATGTATTCATAACTATGTTTATACTTATACCTGTTATCTTATAATTGCTTGACAAATAAATAAATAAATAAATAAATAAATAAATAAATAAATAAATAAAATGGAGGAAATGGAGCAATAGCCTGGAGTGTTAGAGGACATGAAAATATCACAACAGCACCCACAATTCCATGATTAAAGTTTTGGTCTCTTTCAATGTGTGTGACACATTTAATGCACATAAAAAAGGAATAGTTTGTGATCACAAGATCCCAGCTGCCATTTTGACTTCTCCCTGCTCTAGAAAACCCAGCCAGATCCCATAACACATATTTAATTTAGGCATGAAGACTTAGTTTTATCAAAATCTGGCATTCAACAAATGGGTCAATTAACAAGCATATCAATCTGCAACCAGCTACAAGTTTGTAAGAAGTTGGATCAATCGAATATCCAACCAATGACAGTGTCGACCACCAGTTGACTCACATGACCTCCAAACAGGGTGACCTCATCACCAGATGACTCTCACGTGGTGTGACCAGTCCATCACATGACCAACCAGGGTGACATCACCATTGGATGGCCCTCACATGGCATGACCAGCTGGTCATTTGAGCTACTGACCTCCTAAGACCTATAAAAGCAGAAGAGAACTGGACTAAGATGTTTCAACTGAAGTTCTTCTGGTGATGTTACCTAGCCTGGTGATGAAACATTCAGAGGCTAAACAACAAGCTTGGAGAACAAACCCACCGCCAACATCAACCACCCAAGCTACAAATACTTTCCACCACTTAATTTCATTTCCTCACTTTATAATCTATGTATAAATGAACTCTTTATGAACCTGAAGAGGATTGCCTCATATAATCAATGTCACTCATTGTAATTATTTGCTTACTTCTATCAATATCTCTTTGCAAAGAGGCCAATAATCAGCACCAACCAACAGGCTGATCTAAAAATAAAGCAAAAAATCCAATTCCAACTCACATATAGAATGTATTTACATAACGTGCCTTTGCAACATGCATCATGTTTTGGGGTACACAACATTCTGATTTGCTCCACGTACAGGATGGCAACAATTTCAGGACAACCTAAATGGTTAGAGATCTTATTTTCTCTACCCAATTAATGTGTCCATCGATGAAGAATGAAGGAATGCACAATGGGGGGAAAAACAGTTGTCCATCCCACATGGAGGGGGTAGAATGGTAAGAATGGATTTGGAAGAAAGGGTGAGAGAAAACACCAGAGGTGACTACAGTTGGAAGAATCAAGCTGGCAGCTGCAATGGTGCAATCTATGTTCAGCTCACTTTTTATGTATGGCACGTTCCCCGCACAATGCACCGAAAAATATGCAGTTTCAACCATAGTCTGTGGTCACCATCTTGATTCTTTTCAATCATACCCTACAGATATGAAATATAGTAATATATTTATTATATTATTCTAGGTTGTATTAATAGAGGGATAGAATGAAGATCCCATGAAGTTCTAGTACCAATTTACAAAGCCTTAGTAAGAACACGCTTGGAATACTGCATGCAGTTATGGTCACCATAATATATAATAGATGTTCAGTCTTTGGAAAGAGTGCAGAGAAGAGCAACAAGAATGATTAAGGGGCTGGAGGATACAACATATGAAGAATGGGTGCAAGAATTGGGTACATCTAATGAAAAGAAGGACTAGGGGTGACATGGTAACAGTCTTCTAATATTTGAAGGGCTCCTACAAGGACGAGGAGGTCAAACTATTTTTCAAAGCACCAAAAGGCAAGACGAGAAACAATGGATAGAAACTCACCAAGGAGAGAAGCAACCTGGAATTAAGGAGAAATTTTGTAATGGTGAGAACAAGCAACCAATGGAACAACTTGCCTTCAGAAGTAGTGGGTGCTCCATCACTGGACGCTTTCAAAAAGAGCATGAACAACCATTATCTGAAATTGTATTCAGTTTCTGCTCAAGCAGAGGAAGACCTCTGAGATCCTTTCCAACTCTATTATTCTATGTTCTATGATACCCGACATGGAAGCAAGGACGTCTACATTCCCTTCACGAATATTCTGAATGATGAATGTTTCATCGCAGAACCAAGTTCTTCAGTTGGCCAAGACATCCTTTGACCTAGATTGTTTCCATGCTTGGAGTTCCTCCATAGTGACCATTCGATTTATATTCAGAGTCACCTCCCACCAGCTTCAAGCTACCAAGGAGACCCAGTCACATTTCCATCAGATCTGCATAATTCCCCTGACTGATGGAATTCACCAGTCAATATAATTAAGTGTCCATGTGAAATGTTTGCACCCATAATTACATTTCTTACATAGGGGGAAGAAAAGGTAGCCATTCAAATATATCAGAACATGGCCTCCAACAGAGCAAGATTTGACTGTTTCCTGCTAATGACTACATTTGCCTTCCTTGCTTTCATTAAACCTGTTTATCAGAATATCCTAAATTGCTCAGTCCCACTTTTTGAACAATAACATTTTGCTTTGAATAAGCCTTACCATTTATTCTTGTCAACCCTTCCTTTTCAGCCTCTCTATAAGAGAGGCTTAAAAATGGCACAGCCAGAGTTGGCCATCATAATGCATTGAAATTTTGGGAAAACTGGTGAAAACGCCAACGCTGGCAATTAGGCCAAATGAAATGCAGCCAGGTTCTGCTGAGAGAGAGAGGGAGAGAGGGAGGGAGGGAGGGAGGGAGGGAGGGAGAGAGAGAGAGAGAGAGAGTGCCTGGTTGGGGTGTGTTTGAGCTGGAGGTATCAGGGGGGATCTGTTTGTGCCCAGATGTTTGCCTGGCTTGTGGTGTGGAGATTTTTTTGTTTGTGAGTGCAGGCTTCCAAATAATTGACAGTCTGGTGGAATCATCTCTTCTATTCATGCTTTCAGGTCTTTTTGCAATCTCTATGGCTTTTCTGATAATTCTGTGGCTGGGGTTTTCTATAGTGGCTAGGATTTTGGTGCCATTGAAGTTGATGCTCTGACCTGTGGCTTTCATGTGTTGGACTAGTGAGGAAGTATGTTCCAGCTTTTTTTACTGCATTTTTGTGTTCATCCAGGCGGGTACTTATTCAACTTCAAGTACCATAGCTTCAGGTCTACTGGGGTGCAATAATCCAAATGACCACTAGGTGGCAACAAAACATACCAAAGAGATACTGTTTGCTCCCACCTAGTGGTTGTGTGGAGTTTTGCAGCCAATGTATTAGACAGAGATTGGATTTAAATCGTATTCCAATTAGCAAACAGACCTTGTAAACGGAATGTGGAGAGGAATATAGTTGTGGTCATTTGTGTAATGAGTCTGACAACCTATGTGATGTCACATTCACCAGCCAACCTGTCCTAAGAAGTCCACATGGGGAATCAAAGCAAGTGATGCCCAGAAGGACAACCAAGGAATAATTTGAACCCCTTTCCTCTGAGAGATCCACCTGATAATTTTAAAACTTTCCCTTGTCATAATTTCAAGTTTTAAGCTATTTTTGCTCTCTCTGTTCTTCCTATATTTGCAATCCTGCATTTCTATTTTTATTGTTTTATTTCTTGCAGTGAGTTGCCCTCAGAACATAAATATCTTCAGTGTTAGTATCCCCTTTTCTCTTTACTCCCTTTTGGCTGAGGCCCTGCATTTAAAGCAGAGTTTGGTTTTCTGCTTTTTTTTAAATCAGATCTGAAGGGCTCCGTGAAAAATAGGATTAAAAATACAGCAACCCGCTAATAAATGAGGCGCAAACCTCAGTTGATCTCCATTTATAGCAATTATGGTTTCCTGGGAAGAGCAATCACTTTCCTCTTACCTCAGCTTTGGAAACGATGATCAGTTTTTGATTTATGTCATGAAACGTTACCAAGTAAAGCATCCTTACTCAGCTATAAATAAAAGCTACGTTGGGATTTCTTTAGTTTATCAATTCTGATCTGCTAGAAGAATATTTACTTCATTTTTTTTACTGCCACATAGAAACTGTACGAAACATCACCACCCCTATAATCATGAAGAGAAATGAAGGATTTGGGCCTGTAGAGATTTCTCTGTCCTCCAAGTCCTGGTTGTCCTAAAGCTGCTTTTTTCAGGAGGCAACTGGACTGTCTGGTTTTTTCTTTTGAAGATGTTTTGCTTCTCATCCAAGAAGCTTCTTCAATTCTGACTGACTGGTGGAGGAGGAAAGGATTTATATTCCTGGCAGTCATCTGGTTGTTGTTGGTGGGAGCGCCATCACTTGAGACTTTCAAGAAGAGATTGGACTGCCATTTGTCAGAAATGGTGTAGGGTCTGCTTGGGCAGGGGGTTGGACTAGATAACCTACAAGGTCCCTTCCAATTCTGATTAACTGTTAATCTGTTAATCTTTCTGAGAGAAGTTGAGGCCACTTGCAGGTGTATCTGTACCACATTCTGGACAGAAAGAATAGCTGGTTTGAAAGAGGGGTCAAAGAGGCCATCTATATTCAAATTGAACAAATGTCCAAACTGAGGCAACTGGATTTTCTGGATTTTTTAAAAAAGACATTTCACTTCTCATCCAAGAAGCTTCTTCAACTCTAACAGGATGATGGGGAATGGAAGGATTTATATTCCTTGCAGGCAGCTGGTTGTTTGCATCCTTTTAGAGAGTCATTGAAGCCACTTGGAAGTTTATCTGTTTTATCAGGGTCCCCTGAGTGGTGCGAATGGCTGTGGAGCCTTCTTTGCACCATACAGGTGACCTTGAGGACACAGATAAACCCCCAAGTGGCCACAACAACCCTCTAAAAAGTATGCAAAAGACAAGAAAAGTCCAGTTGCCTCCTGAAAAAAAGCACATTTGGGAAGGATTTGGGCATCGTAAAGGATAGTCCAGGCTCTCTTTAGGAAATGGAGAATTTAATCTAACACAGGAACTAAATGAAAAAGTCTACCTGCATCTTCCAATTTCCCATTTCACACAACTTGGGCAGTCAGTTCCGGTCACAGACAAATACTTACTTCCAACTTTGTCTCCAGGTCCCTGATCTGTTGCTGGCTGTGGGTGTGTTCCGTCTGGAGTTTTTCAATGGCCTGGCTATTCCTTCCTTTGGTGATTAGCTGTGTGGAGAAATGAAATAATATTCACAAGGGTGGAAGAATGACTGTGTCAGGATAACAGCAATCACCGTAATTAAATCATGATCCTTGAGCCAAACTGCAAAGAAACTTCAAAGGATTTATTAGAGGTGACATGCTGGTGCTGCCCTGTATGAAGCTGACTCTGGCATACATAATTTACAGTCCCCTGTGTCCCCGTTTCCCCCTTCCCTCCTGGGTATGTCATAAATCAGATTCTCCAACTGAGAACGTTCAAGGGCTGGGTGTCATCAATCACATTCTCCAGTTAAATATATTCACAGGCAAAAACTGGTATTTTACTTACAATCTTTTAAAGATAAGAATTGGAATGTACTTTCGATTTCAGACTGCTGTCCCGCTCTTCCAGATTTCCTTCCTTCCCACCTCCTTTTATGGCAACTACTAAAACAGGCCTAGGAATGTTTGATGAGTTGACAGACTGGTGATGAATGAAACATGAATGTATTTAAACTCTTAGAAACAGGGGAAAAAATCATTGCTATTTTCATATTGAAGTATCCTGCCCAGGTGTTGTGGTTCACTGGCAGCAGATGCATATGGCTGAAGTCTATGACAGCGAGGACTCAAATGAGGGGCCTGCGTGTGATGCAGGGATGGGGCCAGGACTATCGAAGAGTGGAGTGTTGCCTTCAGAGGTTGCCTTCAGACGCAGAGTACCTCGGGGAGCCTGTGCCCAGTGCGCATGTGCACAGGGCTGTTCGAAGGAAAGAGAAGCTGAAGCAGTGCAGGTGACTCGGAGGTAAGGCTGGAGGGTGATGGGCCCTTCCATAAGGGATAAAAGCCAGCCTTTGGGGTTGGCTTCTTTGCAGGAAGCAAAGAAGTTCTTTCTACTCAGAGCCCTCGTTGAAACCCTGCTTACCCCAGTTTGTTTTTGGAAACTTCTGGCTTGGGATATTTATCTGCAATTAGTCTTCTGTTCTTGGCAGCCTTTTGCAACCTTGAAAGGGCTGACTCTTATCTGGGACAATTTGTTTTGAATGACTCTTGGCTGTGAATGCACAGAATTCACAGCGCCACATTAAAAAGGTTTGTTTTTATATTTTGTTTGATTTGAACAAAGCTTGGGTCAGAACACCAGGAAAGGAATCTGAAATCTGAACCAAATCAGAAAGCAATACAGGAGAAATCCTTTGGGTGTTCCAATTTTTTTTCCTTTGGAGAAAAGAGATTTTTTTTAAAAAAATGTGGCTGAATTTAAGTACAATACAGCCATACTCTCAAACAAACTTGATAGTAAGCATATGGCACGATGCAAATTTTGAAACGAGTTATATACTAGTTTGCTGCATTGGTTTTATTATGCAAATCTCCCTGTTTTAACTCTTTTCTATTAAAAGCTAGCTTCTGGCTTAACTAATAAATTTCAATATTTTACTACAGGAGCTTGGCTCATGATGTTCTCCCAAATCATTAACCCCCCTTTTTAAATAGTCTTTTAAAGGAGGGAGAAATGAAATCAAGATTTTATTACAACAGCATTGTAAAAGAAAATGAATAGTAAAATGATCTTTTATAAGCTATGGAAAGAGAAAGGACGTAGGAATACACGTTATGGGAAATTATAGAACACACCTTATTACTATGTGTGCATTTTGAGTTGTATGTATATAAAACATAATCAGTATTAAAATATATATACTCATAGATATACATATACCTCCTCTCTCCGTCCATCCATCCATCCATCCATCCATCTATCATCTCTCTCTGTATTTCTATCTTCTCTCTCTCTCTATCATATATATATATATATATATATATATATCTATATATATATATATATATATATATATATTGTTTCTCTCTCTATCATCTCCCTCTCTCTAATCTTGTCTGTCTGTCTGTCTGTCTGTCTGTCTGTCTATCTATCTATCTATCTATCTATCTCTATTTATCTATCTATATCTATTTATCTCTCTATCATTATCTATCTATCATCTCTATTTCTCTCTCTCTATCATCTCTCTCTCTATCATCTATATCTATCTCTCTGTCTCTCCATCTCTATCTATTTCTCTCTCTCTTTATCATCTCTCTGTCTAATCTTGTCTGTCTGTCTATTTATCCATCTATCTATTTGTCTATCATCTACGGTATCTGTATCTATCTATTTCTCTCTCCCACTATCATATCATATGATATCATATCACCTCCTTCTGTCTGTCTGTCGGTCCATCCATCCATCCATCCATTCATCCTGTGCATCCATAGCTATATTTTCTGATGCACACAGTATTCAGAACGAAATGAAATTACTTCATTAAAAGTCAGATCATGTTCCTTAGTTTTGAAATGGGAAAACTAGGATAGAAATCCCATAAAACAAAATTTCCACTCCACACCCCCCGAAACTTCAACATGCTTGTTGTTAATGGATGCAGAATTTTGGAGGTATTTGTATGAATCCTTGCTCAAAATGTCTGAGTGCTCAAGATAGTGTTTTTTTTTTCCTTTCCAAAGAAGCTAGTCTCTTATATCTTTGGATATATGGTAGTAATTCAACATGGTTGGGAAGATGCCAGGAACACAGATAAGCAAAGTCAACACAAGATAAACTCACATTTGCTCCCAGCAGCTGCTGCACTCAGCTTGCATCTCTTTTAAACTTTCATTCCCAGGTGTGGCTAATGAAGGGAATCAGGGCCCTTTCCTCCCCCGTAAGCCATGCAACCCACATTGCTCCCTTCTCCGTTTCTCCCTGCATGCCCTAGGATGAAGAGGGGGTGAGCCTGAGTCATCCTCTGAACTCCCTCTCCCTTATTCTACCTCTTCCCTACTTTGCCCAGCTGGACTTTGTCCTTCCCCAGTTTCCTACACAGCCAACAGAGCCACATTCACATTCCCCATCAGCTGTTCATCTTCCTCCTCGGATTCAGACTCCGACAGGGGCATGACACAGTCCTTTCAGCAGTTCCAAGAAGGCTCCATGCCCATTTTCACCACTCAGGTGACCCTGCGGACACAGACAAATTTTCAAGTGGCCTCAACAACTCTCTAAAAGGATGCAAATAACCAGCTGTCTCAAGGCATATCGATTCTTCCATTCCTCACCATCTGGTCAGAGCTGAAGAAGCTTTTTGGAGAAGAAGCAAAACATTTTCAAAGAAAAAACAGAAAGTCCATTTGCCTCTTGAAGAAGCAGCTTTGGGACAACCATGACCTGGATGATTGAGAAACTCCATAGACCTTGATAGGACTATTATTCTCTGCTTAATTGTTTGTCTGGTGTTAATCCCTGCTTATCTGAGTGTTGGTTGCTGGAGAGGATGCGTTCTAGTCTTTTGCTAAGTCTCTAGTCTTTTTTTTTTTGCTATCTTCTTTGAGGATCACAGACATCAACATACACATAGAGATAAACCACATTTACACACCATTCAAGAACTACTAAATATAAACAACTAGTAAGCTTCACTCTCTCTCATATTGATGACACATTATCTTCTACTGGGACTTTCTACACTATCAAATGCAAACTATTCAGAACTTTATAACAATACTTTATTTGTGGTCACAGACCAAAACACAAGTACAACAAAAGAAGAACATGGGAAAATTAATCATGAACAATTGGTCACCAAAAACTTAACTAAGGGGTATTACAGCGTTCTCCTCTGATGGTTACAGCTCTTTAAAAAAAATTGGACCAAAGAAGTGATATATGAGGAGCCATCCTCTAGACAAATTACTAACATTGGGTCTAGAAGGGTCTGTTTCAAGGAGAGACAATAACTTAGATCTGCCTGCATTATACACAGGGCAATATAAAAGGACATGCTCCACAGTTTCAACCTCAGCTCTGTCACAGGGGCATAGCCGCTCATTAATCGGGAGCCTCTTAAATCGCCCATCCAGTAGTGCTGAGGGCAGAACATTAAAGCGAGCTAGGGAGAAAGATCTTCTATACTTGGAAATGGTTAGAGTGTAAAAATAGGAAGCCATCCTCAGTCCGTAATTATTAAATTGGCTGAAGATCAGAGGGGAGCAAGTTTTGTTTGCTCTGGGTCGTAGATATTGCAAGTCAATGTCCACAAGCTGTTGGACTACCCTAAATTGGGCATCCTTAAGGCCATAATCTCCCAGGGCATCCCCGTAAAACCTAGCAGGTGTAATTTCTTCATCAGCTCCCTCTCCCAACGAGAAATATTCAGAACTTTTATAAAGTTCATACACTTCAAAATGTTAGACAGTAACCATGCAAGTCCAGGATATATATCCATATTGTATTAGACTAATTATGTTTGTAATGTTTCTTCTCTCAAAAAACAACAACAAAGATCTCTTTCTGCATCAATTAAAACTACACAATGGGATAAAAACACAATGTTGATTAAAACAAAAATCACGGAGGTTATTCCTGTGCTTTTTTTCATCACGTTAATACCATCCTTTGGATCTTAATTTAAAAATAATTCATTGGAAATTAATTGCCTCTGGATATCCATTTTTAATTAAGCCATTAAGAATATTAAGCTCAAGGTGAATACTAAGACAACCAAAATTTGGGTATTAAGTCTTTCTATCGCAGTGTACTTAAAGTGTGTTTAATTCAAAAGTTTTGGATGGTTCAAGAGATAGTGGACTGTAAAACTGATCAACAGCCAAAGTCTGGTTTTAATTAAAAGGAAGACGCAATTAGTTAGGAAAAGTCATCCTGCAAGGGGAAATTTAAAAATCCTAGTAAATAGGGCCTTTGAGGAAGCTAAAATAGGAATCAATCAATCAATCAATCAATTACAATTGAACTGGAGGAGGTTTTCTAGTCCAACCTTCTGTTCAAACGTCCCTGTCCTATTGTTTCTTTTATTTTTCTTATATGTACCCATTTCATGTATTCATAACTATGTATATACTTATACCTATTATCTTGTAAGCGATTGACAAATCAAAATAAATAAAATAAAATAAAATCCTATACTCTTTCAGACAGGTGGCTGTCCAGTCTCTTCTTAAAATCCTCCAGTGAGGAAGCTCCCACAACTTCTGACCTCACGGTTAGAAAGCTTTTCCTTAATTCCAGGTTGCTTCTCTCCTTGGTTGGTTTCCATCTGTTGCTTCCTGCCCTGCCCTTTGATGCTTTGGAAAAGAAGCTGACCCCACCCCCCTGCTCTTCTTTGTGGCAGCCCCTCAAATATTGGAACACTGCTATCCTGTCACCCCTTGTCCCTTCTTTTCTCTAGCCGAGCCATACCCAATTCCTGCAATCATTCTTCTTATGTTTTAGTCTCCAGGCCCTTAATATATAAGTCACAAACAATGTATACTGTAAGGAAGTAGGCACAGTAAATAAAATCAGCCACATCACTATGCAATTTCAAATCATCTCCAATGAATTTTAATGTCACCAGGATTTGGTCAATTAACACATGCTTACTAAGCTATTTCTTGGGGCCTTCCTTCCTTCCTCCCTCCCTCCCAGCTAAACATACAAAGAAAGATTGCTAAAATTGGGTATGTCTAGTCTAACGAAAAGAAGGATTAGGGGTGACAGGATAGCAGTTTTCCAATATTTGAAGGGCTGCCCCAAAGAAGAGGGGATCAAGCTATTTTCCAAAGCACCTAAATGGCAGGACAAGAAGCAAGGGTGGAAACTCATCAAGGAGAGAAGCAACCTAGAACTAAGGAGAAAATTTCCTAACAGTGAGAACAATTGACCAATTAACCATTAACAATTTACTTGCCACCAGAAGTTGTGAATGCTCCAACACTGGAAGTTTTTAAGAAGAGATTGAACAACCATTTGTCTGGAATGGTATAGGGTTTCTGCCTGAGCAGAGGGTTAGACTAGAAGACCTCCAAGGTCCCTTCCAACTCTGAAGACATTCTATGTCCTGGATTCTGTTTCTAGAGATTAAGCTTACAACCAAGATTCTTCGTTACCAAAAGGAACATGTTTTCTGATCATATAGATCTAACTTTTAGCAGGATACTTGACTCAGTTACTCCTGGAAAAAAGTTTTTTTCTAACAGATTTGAGACAATGGGAAAAGGCAGTTGTACTTACTCCAGTTCTCTGCACAGACATGGCAACGAGAATAGCACAACAAACAGCTTGCCTTTTTTCTATACCAAGTGTGTGCAACACAAGATCCAAGTTACTTGGAGACAACACAACTGTTTTTATACCTGCATAGTTTCCCCCCACCCCCCACCTGTATGAAAAGGGGGGAAAACTTCTCTTTTCAAGAGCCTAAAGAAACTGGCTAAAGTTTGTGTTTGTCTGAAAGAATGTTCAAAGGTTTAAGAGAGGAAAAGAGGAAAAATCTTGTGCATAAATATGTTAAGGAAGGGGTGTTTGCAGGAGGCAGAGACCCACCTAAGGTGGGTGCTATAACTGTGCAATTAGAGCTCTTTCAATTTTCATATCCTAAGAAGAACATTGATGCTTTTGAACTTGTAGGTGAAGACTTCTCCAATCTTGGACCAATCTACACAACCTCCCAACCAGCACTTCATCTTCCAATGACCCTCACCTGATGTGACCTCCGCATCACAGGATCCATCACAAGCCCCTCACCTGATGTGACCCATACCTGACCCCTCACAAGACCCTGACCTGCTGTAGAATAGAATAACAGAGTTGGAAGGGACCTTGGAGGTCTTCTAGTCCAACCCCCTGCTTAAGCAGGTAACCCTATACCAGTTCAGATAAATGGTTATCCAATCTCTTCTTAAAAACTTCCAGTGTTGGGGTATTCACAACTTCTAGAGGCAAGCTCTTCCACTGATTAATTGTTCTACCTGTCAGGAAATTCCTCCTTATCTCTAAGTTGCTTCTCTCCTTGATTAGTTTCCATCCGTTGCTTCCTGTCCTGACTTCAGGTGCTTTGGAGAATAGCCAGTGGTGGGATTGAACATTTTTTACTACTGGTTCTGTGGGCGTGGCATCGCTTGGTGGGCATGGCTTGGTGGATGGCAGGGGAAGGATACTGCAAAATCCCATTGCCTCCACACCCCACTAACCTGCTTTCCAGCTTTGTTCTTCTGTGCAGGGCAACCAAAGAAGACCCAGCCAATCAGCTGGGACTCAATGGGAGGCAGAGAAGAGATGGGGGAGGCGGGGCCAGTCAGAGGTGGGATTGGCTGGTTCTCTGAACTACTCAAAACTTCCGCTTCTGGTTCTCCAGAACTGGTCAGAACCTGCTGAATACCACCTCTGAGAACAGCTCGGCTCCCTCTTCTTTGTAGCAACCCTATCATGTCACTCTGAGCCCTTCTTTTCATTAAACTAGATATACCCAATTCCAGTAACCGTTCAATGTGACCCATACCTGACCCTTCACAAAACCCATCACAAGACCCTCACCTGAAATGACCCACACCTGACCCATCCCAAGAACCTCACTTGACCTGACCTCCCCATCACACTGATCACACAAAGCCCTTATCCACAGAAGGACACCAAGACTGACCTTCCCTAAGTTCCATCAAAGATGTTACCTAGCCTGATAACGAAATGTTCAGAAATCAACCCACAAACTTGGAGGACGAACCTCCTCCCCTCACCCCAGAGTAGATGGATCCTAAAACAAATCGACCCATGATTCTCTGTAGAGGCACAAACAAAACCTGGTTCAGATTCAGGGGTGGGATTCAGCCAGTTCAGACCGGTTCAGCTGAACTGGTAATTCCGGCGATTAGGTGGCCCCACCCACTCAGCCACCTGCCCTAGTCTGTCCTTAGTTCCATGTTTTGTAGCACCGCTGATTTAAGCAACACAGCGGGGGCCGCATCTCAGCGTTTTTTTTTTCACCAGGGCTGCAGCAGAAGGTAAGTTTTAGAGCTGAAAATGGACGGTTTTCAAATGTTGTGAAGCGCGCTCTCACCGAACCAGTTGTCACACCGGTTTAATCCCACCATAATTCAGATTATCCTACTTTGGACACAATTATGCAAAGATTTGACTCTCTAGAGAAGACTTTAAGGCTTTTTTTTAAAATGGTGGATTCCTCTTCCAGCAGAATTGAGGCCACTGGATAGGCTTTATAGTTATATAATTGTCCCCTTCCAGAAAAGAATCATGTTCATCTCTTTGAAGTATAGAAAGGAGGTTACTAACAAATATGCAATTTGCTTCTAGCTGTGTTAATTAAAGCTGTTAATTCACTGCTAAATGTGCTTTGCTCTGAAATGTCTAACGCTGGTTGATGGAATCACCATCGGATTCTAAGTTAGATATTATTACCCAAGTTTCTTGCAGGAAAAGATAATTCTTAATGGATAATTAAAAATCAGATGACTTCTAAAAGCAGGAAAACACCCCACTGTGTTCCATGAAATGGATGAGAGCTGGTGTGATTGGAGAGTCATGTCACAGTTGCTTCAGTGGGATTGGATGATTCCTTTGAAGTTGGTAAGATCTCACATGTGGGAAGGAAAAAATTTCTCTTGTCTCTCTAGTGCTGGGTTTATAATCTGGATTTAGGAGGGTCTTCAAGAGTTTATCACTCCAGGAGGGGGGTAGGATGCTTGAAATTGAATTAAGTTCTCACTAATGAATCCCCTCTTCTTCTTCCCAAGGTCTTTAGGCATTGTTAAAAATGACAATGTCTTGTCCGTTGGAGAATTAACTGAGCTAGATGTCCTGCCAGCTGCCAAATTTCTCTAAAGTTTGCAATAAGACAGGATATGGATTGTGCACATTTCAATTACAGTCTTCTCAGGGGTGGGATTCAGACGGTATGGACCAGTTTGGCCGAACCAGTTGTAACACTGGTTGTGATTACCCTGGGCATGGCACAAAGGCAACACAGTCGGATAAGCAATAAGAATCCCTTTATTATCTCCAACTTTGCTCCTTTGTCCAGGTTGCTTCTGGTTGGAGAAAAACTCCCCCCGAAACAGCCTTTGACTGCAGAAAATTAAGTCCGAAACATGAGTAACACAAACTATAACTTAAAGTTCAAACAAGCCAAACTGAAGTAATTAGTTTGGCAGGGGAGGAGCAAGAATTTCAGACTTGAAAGCATGGCAAAACTTACACAGTTGGGAAGATGCCAGGAACACAGATAAGCCACAATGATACCAGATAAATTCACGATTTGCTTCCAACATCTTGCTGCGCTCAGCTTCCCTTTTTAAACCCTTTTTTCCCAGCTGCAGCTAATGAAGGGAATCAGGGCCCTTTCCTCCCCCATAAGCCATGCAACTCATGTTGCTCTCTTCTCCGTTCCTCCCTGTGTGCTCTAGGATGAAGGGGTGGGTGGGCCTGGGTCTTCCTCTGAATTCCCTCTCCCTTGTTCTACCTCTTCCCTGCTCTGCCCAGCTGGACTTTGCCCTTCCCCAGTTTCCTCCACAGCCACCGGAGCCATACTCCCATTCCCTGTCAGCTGCTCAGCCTCCCCCTCTGAATCAGATTCCAACAGAGGCATGAGACCAGTTGAATCCCACCACTACCTCATATGGAGTATGGAAAGAGGCTTGCATATATCAAATACTGAGATCAAGAAGGGTTTATCTACAAGGCCAAAGGCTTTCTTCTGGAGGCAAGCATCTTATTTATTCTGCCTTGATCAAACTGCTGTTAAAATAGATCTTTAACTACTCTTTTGGAAATATTAATGAAGTCGCTGTATCAATTGTTGTCTGAGGGTGAAAAGAACCATTTTCTGAGCAGCTAGGAAGCAAATCACGTGAGGAGTTAATACCACTTTATAATAAGATCACACTTGGAATATTGCATCCAGTTCTAGTCACCACAATATAAAAAGACACTGAGACTCTGGAAAGGATATAAAGGGTAATTAAGATTATTAGAAGGCTGGAGGATAAAACATATGAAGAATGGTTGCTGGAATTTAGGTAATTCTAGTTTAATGAAAAGAAGGCTGATATGGTAGCAGGGTTCCAATATTTGAAGGGCTGCCACATAGAAGACGAGGAGGTCAAGCTATTCTCCAAAGTACCTGAAGGGCAGGAGAAGAAGCAATGGATGGAAACTAATTTAGGATAGAAGCAACCTGGAACTAAGGATCAATTTCCTGACATTGAGAGCAATTAATCAGTGGAATGGATTCCCTCCAGATGTTGTAAATCTCCAACACTTGAAGTTTTTAAGAAGAGACTGGACAACCATTTGTCTGAAGTGGTATAGGGTTTCCACCTGAGCAGGGGTTGGTCTAGAAGAACTTCAAGGTCTCTTTCAGCTCCGTTATTCTGTTAGAGTTAAAATAATTGAAATTTGTAAATTTCTCTCTCTCTCTCTCTCTCTCTCTCTCTTTTCTTTCTTTCTTTCTTTCTCTCTATCTCTGTCTCTGTTTCTGTCTCTCTGTGTATGTTATTCTGTTACAGTTAAAATAATCGAAATTTGTAAATTTGTCTCTCTCTCTCTCTCTTTCTCTTCTTTCTTTCTTTCTTTCTTTCTTTCTTTCTTTCTTTCTTTCTTTCTCTCTTTCTCTCTTTCTGTCTCTCTGTGTATGTATCTTGCCTGTAGATGACTCCAGGCAGCTTACAATCATTATTATTTATTATTACAATCAGTATTATCCATTATTCAGGTACTGAGCTCGTGCGTTGGTCAATCTATAGACAATTGTCCACGTCACCACTTTCCAGAACAGTACAGTATGGGAAATACGATAAAAGGGCCTTTCATTTTTTTTTGAACGAAAATGAATATTTTTAATTTCACTCCTGAGGCTCACTGCCTTCATAAGAACTGAAATAAATGGCCATTGTCAGAAACGGTAATAGGCTATCCAACATTGAGAATCCTCTCAGGGGAAGTGTCTCCAGTTTAGGGGGGAAACAATGAGATTGCTTAACAGGGATTGTAAAAGCATTGTGAAACTCGGGAAGTTTGCCTGTATTTATGAATGAGAGAAAAATATGGTTGTGGTTTTTTTGGGGGGGAAAAACCCTCCTTTCTGTAAGTTCTGTGTTTTAACTGTAATTTCTCCAGATCTTCTTGGCTTGGTTTCAGGAACAAAAGAGTAAGGACTAGAGGTAAAAATTGAAGCCGTTTGGAATGAATCACAACCTTTGTTAAGATTTCTCCAAAAGGAACTCCTGGTTATGTAAGAATGCTAACCTTGGCATTCAATCAATTCCTGTCCCGTTCTCCCCACCCACCCACCCACCCACCCCGGACAAAAGAAAACTTTTGAAGGCTTTGAATTTTTTTCCCAAGAAAAAAGGAGGAAACCTTTCAAAGAAACCCAAAGAGTTCAAACTCTTTAAAAACTGGCACCTCTTCTTCACCAACTGGCTTTGCCAACCGAGGGCTTCAAAGAAACAGAGGGGTGTGGATTAAAAAGAACTCCTCCCTTTCAGTTGGAGAGCAACACAAAATGAAGAATCTTTGTTTGGTGCACAGCTAGCGGTCATCTTCACATCACATTCTGTTAATTTGGGCTGATACTCAGGAGTGTCCACAAGGTGAAAGAAATCAAGGTGGCACATAAAGGCCAGAGTTTCTATGGCAATCAAGGCTTCATTCACCACATCCTGGAGATACTTCTGGCTGCTACACAAAATGGTAAATGTCATGTACATATTTCCTCTGATGTTGATAGAGATTCTCCATCATCTAGGTCATGGTTTGTCCCAAAGGTTCCTTTTTCAAGAGGCATCTGGACTTTCTGTTTTTTCTTTGAAGAGGTTTTGCTTCTCATCCAAGAAGCTTCTTCTCTTCTGACTGAATGGTGGAGGAGGGAAGGATTTGTATTCCTTGCAGTCATCTGGTCATTATCGCTCTTTCTGAGAGTCGTTGAGGCCACTTGGGTGTTTATCTGTGCCACATTCTGGACAGAGAGGAATGCTGGTTTGAAAGAGGGTCAACGGGAAGAGGTGGTATTCAGCAGGTTCTGACCAGTTCTGGAGAACCGGTAGTGGAAATTTTGAGTAATTTGAAGAACTGGCCAATACCACCTCTGACTGGCCCCATGTCCCCTTTATTCTCTGCCTCCCATTGAATCCCAGCTGATTGGATGGGTCTTCTTTGGTTGCCCGGCACAGGAGAACAGAGCTGGAAAGCAGGCTAGTGGGCTGGGGAGGGAATGGGTATTTTGCGGTAACCTCCCCCCAGGAGTGAGGAGGGAATGGGATTTTACAGTTTTCTTCCCCTGCCATGCCCACCAAGCCATGCCATGCCCACCAAGCAATGACCACAGAACCGGTTGTAGAAAAATTTGAATCCCACCACTGTCAAAGAGGCCATCTACATTAAGACTGAACAGTCCTCTGTCAACAGGGGAGAAGGAATATAACACTACTTATCTCCAGTCTACAACACAGTCCTTTCAGCAGTTTCAAGAAGGCTGTACACCCATTTGAACCATTCAGGTGACTCCGAGGACACAGATAAACCTCCAGGTGGCCTCAGTGATTCTCAGAAAGAGGACTAATGACTAGATGACTGCAAAGGTATATAAATCCTTCCATTTCTCCACTGTTCAATCAGAACTGAAGAAGCTTCTTGGATGAGAAGTGAAATGTATTTCAAGGAAAAACAAAGAAAGTCCAGTTGCCTCTTGGAAAAAATGTCACCTTTTGTCATGCCTTTGTTAGAGTCAGACTCTGAGGGAGAGGAGGAATGGCTGACAGGGAGTGGAGGTGTGGCTCCAGAGGTTGTGGAGCAGGCTGGGGAAGGGCAGAGGCTGCCTGGGAAGTCAGAGGAAGAACTTGGCCCATCCTGTCTTTATCCTAGGAGACGCAGGGAGGAACGGAGAAGGGAACAACTTGGCTTACGAGAGAGGAAGCGGCCATGATTCCCCTCATTGATTGCAGCTGAGGAGAATAAAAATAAAACATTTGCTAGACTAATACTTGAATACAGCTCATCAGTCTGGAACCCGCATTACATATTTGATATTAATACAATTTAGAAAGTCCAGAAATATTTTATGAGAAGAATCCTCCACTCCTCTACTCCTAGCAGAATACCTTATGCCACCAGACTTGAAATTTTAGACCTAGACAACCTAGAACTACACCACCTTTGGTTCGATCTAACTATAGTATATAAAGTTATATATTGCAATGTCCTACCTATCAATGAATACTTCAGCTTCAACCAAAACAATACAAGAGCACAAAATAGATACAAACTAAAGATAAACTGCACCAAACTTGATTGCAGGAAATATGATTTCAGCAACAGAGTAGTCAATGTCTGGAATACTCTACCTGACTCTGTGGTTTCTTCCCCAAACCCCAAAATCTTCAACATTAGACTGTCTACTATTGACCTCACCCCTTTACTAAGAGGTCTGTAGGGGATGTGCATAAGCGCACCAATGTGCCTACCATCCCTGTTCTATTGTTTTTTTTCTTATTTCTATCCATTTCATGTATTTATAACCATGTTTATACTTATACTTGTTATCTAATAATTGTTTGACAAAATAAATAAAAATAAAATAAAATAAATAGTATATAAGAGAGATGGTTAAAACACAGCATTGCCAGAAGCAAAGTGTGTATTACTTTGGGCTGAAGTTATCTTGGTTGGCATCCTTCCAACAGACTGTGCCTTGTTATCTCCTTGAATTTGGTAATTGCTTATCCTGGTCCATTGTGGAAATTCCTTCATTGTAGTTTGTTTTGGTTTTTTATTTCACATTTATTTGCTCATTAAGTTCGGACTGAAGTGCATTCTTTTGAAGACTATTTTTGAATAGGTTTTATCTCCAGCTGAGAATTATTTGAACAGTGGGGCCAAGTTGGAGGCATTAAATGACATTTAGTTTCTATATCTATAAATGGCGGCAAGAATAACTTATGCACAGAATTGGGAAAATGATAGTATGCCACAAGAGGAAAGTGTGATAAAAAAGATACTAGAGAGTGCCAAGATGAAAGAGAGGAAACGGATTATTATTTGACATGGAATGTACCGTATGATTGGCTAAATAATAGATGATAGAGATGAATAGAAAAGATGACAATAAGATAATAAGGTAAAAGTTATAGTGGACAAAATAGATTAAGAAATATAGACAAATGTACAGAGAGTTAAGATTTAGGTAAAAATAAGTATACTGTCACGGAAGCGTTGTAATGAATGGAAATGATGTTGTATATAAGAAACATTGTTTAATAAAAATTATTTTTAAAAAAGAAAAGAAAATGGACCTCTAAAGTTTGTGACACCCCACCTACACTGCAAAAACCTTAGTCAGAAGATCCATTAACCATGTATTCTGAAGGTGGCTTGTGTTTTAGCATTATTGACGTCAACCTGGTGCATATGTTTTAAGCTTAGCTTTATGCGATGTGAGCATCTGAAATAAAATGTCTCTTTGAATTTGTAAAGATAAATTCACTTTTTCAACTCAGCATAGCCAGATAATGCCTGACCATAATAATAAGGGTCAAGGAAATGATTAGCATACAAATAGCTCTTTCCACAGTCCTGCTTTAAACATCCTGGCTGTTTTTTTTTTTTACCTCTATGCCTTTTAAATGCAAAGCGATGCAAGCCATAAACTCAAAGAGAGTTAATTAAATTGCATCAATTTGAGTGGTCCTTATTCCCTCCCCCCTCAGTACAGTGTACAAAAGAACAATGGTTTAACAAATCGAAAACTATCCAGGGAAAACACAATTAGATGTCAATTGGATGTTGAATCTGTGTTCTTTTCCATATGTTTTAGTTACCTCAGCTCTGAAAGTTCAGCAATTTGTGATAAATGGCAGATAGGTACAGAGGTTAGGAACAGGATCATAGCTGAGTATTCTTACTAAATGTAATTAATTCATTTATAAAATATGTTTCGGGCTTCAAAATGAGCCCTGGAGATTCAGATTTATGGGGAGAAGGGAGTCTGATGTTAAAAAAAAGGAAAAAATCAATATCTATCTATCTATCTATCTATCTATCTATCTATCTATCTATCTATCTATCT
>NW_020769308.1:41772999-41785349 GCF_900518735.1 Pseudonaja textilis
CTTCTCTTCTCTTCTCTTCTCTTCTCTTCTCTTCTCTTCTCTTCTCTTCTCTTCTCTTCTCTTCTCTCTCCTCTCCTCTTCTCTTTCTTCTCCTCTCTTCTCTTCCCTTCCCTGCTGCATTCTCTTTCCTTTCCTTCCCTTCCCTCCCCTTCCACTCCATTCCACTCCACTCCACTCCACTCCACTCTATTCTGCATTCTCTTCTCTTCTGCATTCTTTTCTCTTCTCTCTTCCCTTCCCTTCTCTTCTGCATTCCCTTCCCTTCCCTTCTATTCTATTCCCAAAAGTTTACTCCTTTCTAAACATGCACTGAATGCATGGCCAGTCTTCAGCTGCAAAGCAAAGAGATGGTTATGATGACCCCCATGTTGGATGGGCCTGTATATCCCTAAGTACAGCAGCACTTAGCCCAGAGATGGCAAGGAAGAAATGAGTGAGGAAAAACAAAATATATAGCACATGAAATTGAAAAAGAATGAGGTTTTCAGCCCGTTCCTTCCTCTGTACATCTAGTTTCACACTCCTTTATGATTAATCCCCAAAGGTGGATTAAATAGGGAGGGCTTCTTAGGAGGTTCTCTTGTGCTTTCCCTTTGCAAACTCTCTCTGGTGCACCAAGCCTGGCTGACTCAGTGGCCTTCCTAACTGGGTGGCACGGAGCCATCTGCTTAATGAGAAGCTACAACCCATTCAGGTTAGATTGTGTCATTTGTGCGTGGAAGCAAAATTTGACGAGCACCAGGAGTGACAGGGCCAAACTTTGTACTGAGTTTCCCCTCCCCCCTGTTGCGCTTCAAATAGAGGAGAGAAGCATCTGGATCTAAGGGATGAGGTCTTCTGCTCTTCATCCCACCAGAGCAATTGTGCAGAAGACACCAAGTCACACCCTAATTAGGATTGTAAACTTAAGAAGAAAGCGAGAATAAAACTTAAACTGCTACAAGAAGCAAGAATAAGAGGAGGATTTGCTTTGCCCAATTGGGAATTATACTACCAAGTGACAAGTCTGATGTGGGTAAAGGAGTGGATAACACTAAGGAATACTAGACTTTTGAATTTAGAAGGACATGACCTGCTGTTAGGGTGGCATGCCTTCCTCTGGTATAAGGGAACTAAAATGCAGGGGTATTTTAGAAGACATTATATTCGAGAAGCATTGTTTCTAAACTGGGAGAAGATAAAAAACTAATATTATTTAAAAATTCTGCTATAGTTATCTACTATTGAAGCTTTTTCCTATCCAATAATATATAAAAAGGAACAAACAGATATGGTGAGATATTGAATGAAAAGGGTGAACTTAAATCTATGCAAGTGTTGGAAGAGCAAGGTGTAAAAATGAATTGGTTTTCATATTTGCAAATACAATCTAGATTTGATAAAGATGTTAAAACAGAAGGTATCTATGATAAATTGACTCGTTTAGATAAAATTTTGACAGGGACTGATGAAAAAGTAATCAAAAAACATTATGGACATCTGCTAGAGTTTAAATTAGAGGAAGAACAAGTAAAAGAAACAATGATTGCGTGGGGGAAAAATTTAGACTTTAAACCTGAGATATTTTTATTGGGAATTATACCAGAAATATATTGTAAAGAATTGAAATATTTGATTATAAATGTTTTAACAGCAGTTAGAATTGTATCTGGTAAGAATTGGAAAAATGAAAAAATACCTATGCAGGAGGAAATTATTAAGAAAATCATGGACTGTGCCGAAATGAGTAAATTGACATTTGAATTTAGAGAAGCAGAGGATAAACAATTTTATATGATATGGAATTTATTTTATCAATGGTTAGATAAAAAGACATGGTAAAGAAATAGATTAGTAAGCCTTACAATAAAAGTTAATAGACTGATAAAGAATACAATATAAAATATATAACCATTGGATGAATGTATAAGATGAAATCATAATGAAAATTAGAATATCTCGTATAAAATGATGGAAAAATAGTCAAAGTTTAATAATTGATATTATATAAGCACCGGCTAGACCGATAAGGTGAGAATTTATATAACTTGTGAGTAATGGTAAAAAAAGGATAGCACAAAAGATTGTAACCAACTGACACACTGTATGTATATAACTGAAAGAGTGTTTTATGTTTTTATGTTTTGTTTATATGTTTGTTGTAAAAAATAAAAACTTAATTTTTTTTAAAAAAAGATCCACCGTTCCTTGATATAAGAATGTGGTCACTATGGAGGAACTCCAAGTGTGGACATAATCTAGGCCAAAGGATGTCTTGGCCAACAGAAGACTTTGGTTCAGAATATTCATGAAGGAAATGTAGACTTCCTTGCTTCCATGTAGGGTTATCATAGAACATAGAATAATAGAGTTGGAAGGGACCTTTGAGGTCTTCTAGTCCAACCCCCTGCTCAAGCAGGAGACCCTATCCCATTCCAGACAAATCTCTTCTTCAAAACCTCCAGTGTTGAAGCATCCATAACTTCTGGAGGGAAGTCATTCCACTCTTTATTTGTTCTCACCCTTAGAAAATTTCTCCTTAATTCCAGGTCATCTCTCCTTGATGAGTTTCCATCTGTTGCTGCTTCTCCTGCCTTCAGGGGCTTTGGAGAATAGCTCTTCTTTGGGTCAGCCTCTGAGATATTGGAAGATTGTGATCACGTCTCCTCCAGTCCTTCTTCTCACCAGATCTGAATGCAGCCCAACATCGTTGAGGTTGCATATTATTTTTGGGTTTTGCAACAATCCAAGTGAGGTGTCGGCCCTAATCAGCAACTTTTCAGTGTGGTTAATGAAAGCATGAAAACAATCCAGCACCTACATTCATCTCTTCCACTGAAGTCTGCAGAATTACAAAGCGCTCCGGTTTTTTATATCAGATGGTGCTGATATCAAGTAATGCAAAAAAAATAAATAAATCACTTGTTAACACGGCAGAAGCTGCCTCTGTTTAATTATTCTCGACTGTATGAAGTGACTTTATCTATCTCTCTATATAAAAGCGAAATACAACTCATGCATCATCACAAAATCTCCAGAACCGTAAAGCCTACAAACTTGAAATTAGGCCCGTATGTTCCTCTTGGCTTCTAGGGGCTCGCTAAGAAAGGATTTTTCAAAATGACCATCAGAGCATTTAGAGTATTTCCTATATTATTATTATTAGCACGCTCTGGTGCTAAGGAGTTCTCCTTCCCCTCCCCACCTGAAAAGAAATCTCTTCCAAATGCAAAACACAAGCAGAGGAGTTTCACTTTCACTTTCACTTTCACAGCAGCATCAAGCAGCTTTAATACAGAATAGTTGAGCTAAGCCACGCCCAAGCTCCTTGCTGTCTCCTCCTTGCTCACACAGCAAATACTTTCACTTTCTGAACAGCCCTCAACTCTCTCACACACTGACAAGACGCTAGCAAGATGAATACTGATGGATGCTGGTAGGCAGAGGCAGAATTTATTTTTTCCTTATTTTCCTCCCCAAAAACTAAGCCCGACCACATAGTTTCGTAGCCAAGCACGGGTATCAAGGTAGTGATTTCATATCTCTATCCATTTTTATACTATTTGAAGAATTGGCAAAACCCGCAGGCTGAAAACAGGGGAATGATGTGCAAATCACTACAGATAGTTCTCAACTGACAACACTTGTTTAGGGACCATTTGAAGTTAAAACGGCACTGAAAAAAAGTAAGTTATGACCGTTTTTTCACACTTACGACCGTTGCAGCCATCCCCTTGGTCATGTGATCCAAATTCAGGTACTTGGAAACCAACTCGTATTTGTGGGACTCACATGATCCCCTTTTGTGACCTTCTGACCAGCAAAAAGTCAGAACGGAGAAGCCATAATTCACTTAATAACTAGGTTACTAATTTAACAACTGCAGTGATTCACTTATAGCAACGTTGGTGAGAAAAGTAAAATGTGGCAAAGCTGACTTTGCAAGTATCTCACTTTGCAACATGCATTTGGAGCTCAATTATGCTTGTAAATCAAGGACTATCTTGAACTCTTCAAGATTTTGAACCCAGCTAGTCTCCATAATTTTTTTAAAAAATCACAGTTTCAATGTACAGTATTGAAGATTATTGCAAATTAATTTATCAGCGACACCGACTTTTGATTAAAGTGCGTTTTTTTAATCTATATAATATGCCCATTAACCCTCAAGCTATTTCATTCACATTCAAAGACTTAAATCCTTTTTGAATAAATTGTCAAAATACTGCATAGCCTCACACGTGAGAAGAGAATGAAAAACCCATGTATAAATTTAGTCATATACTCAGATAAAAGGAGTTTAAAGCATTGGAGGAATATTAACCATGATGGATTAATTGTCCCTTGCTAAAATGGAGGAGAAAATAGACACTGATTATTATTGCCACTGGTATTTATTTCATTTTTTTTAGGTTTATTTAGAGGAATTGTTTAATCAAAAAAATAAATTAAGCTCTTATTGGGACAGTTTAATGACTGTTCTTCTGTATAAATATCACACTTTGGCAACAAAAGTAAAAGAAGGTCTTAATCTTCTTGTCACATTATGGAAAGACAAGTGAATGGATATGAGCCTGCGCTGAATTTTTACAACTTCTAACCAATTTGTATGTATATTTATGAAGAAACAAACTTTTTTGATTCCCATGGAGTTTTGCAAAGGACTTTTGCAAGAAGAGAAGGGCAATACCATTAGCTTTTAGGATTATACGCTGCCCCGTAGCCCTGGCAGTTTGCAATTATTTGCATCTTGCCCCCCAACAATCTGGGTCCTCATTTTACCGACCTTGGAAGAATGGAAGGCTGAGTCAACTTTGAGCTGGTCAGGATCGAATTCCAGGCTGTGGGCAGAGTTTGCTTGTAATACTTTATTTTAACAATGGTGCCACCAGGGCTCAGTGACCTTGACTACATAGTTAAAATCCCACTCTTTATATGAGTATATGAATTGCCCCTAAATTTGATATTGGTATCATAATTAGTCAATTTCTCTTCCTCTTGTTATCTATTTATCTATCTGTCTGCATCTATCTCTATCTTTACCCCTACCTCTGTCTCTATCTGTATCTCTATATCAATCTCTCTATATCTCTCTATCTCTCCATCCATCCATGCATCCACCGTATCTGTCTCTCTGTCTCTGTCTCTCTCTCTCTTTATCTATCTATTTTCTACCTATCATCTTTCTATCATTTACCTGTCATCTATTTATCATCTATCTGTCATTCTCTCGCTCTCTCGCTCTCTCATGTTTTGTCTTTCCTCTCTTCCATAGGATTCTCCTATTCAAGACCCATTCCTTAGCAGTCCTGTACAGTTTCATAAGAGACATAAACTTGGTCAGCTAAATTAATTTGAGAGTAGAAAAGATTTTTTCATTTCTAAACTTGACAATGGCTCAAAATAGCTTCCTTTTATAAAGCTCTAGTTTGAAGATTGTTTTTTTTAAAAATGCCTTGGCACAATTCTGTGGGTTTTCTGTCCTCTATGTTTCTGAATCTATTTCATGCATTATAGATGGTCCCAGTGCTGATGAACTTAGCAGGTGAGGCTTTCATTTAATTAATTTTGTATGTCCTGATGCCATTTTTACTGAAATGACTTTAAAAGATGGATGGATGGTTGGTTGGTCCAGAGAGAGGTTTTGCTGATGAAACGAACTTCTTTTTGTACTGTTAAATGAAGACTGCTCAAAATAGAGCAAGCTGAGATGGAATCAACATCAGAGAAATGCTGTTTAATGTCTTTTAAAAAGTAGGCAATGAAGAGTCGAACAATGTGATGCAAGTAAATTTGTTTGTATATACATATATTTCTGGTTCAGGTTAATTCTGTGTAAAATTAACATCAACAGTAGTGATTATACACAAATGAGTGAGTGAATGAATGAATGAGGTAAATGTATATTTATTGGACTTTCATTTTAATAAATCTGTAGAATTCTGGCTACAGCCTTGGAACCTGTACATAGAATATGTGGATAACTCTGCAGAATTCCAACTCATAAATTTTAAACTCCAGATTGCATAAGGAAACATGAACCTTCGATAATGAGTGTTGGTTCCCATCAACTCAAATCTCAGGATAAAGCAGATTTGTTTAAAATTACTTCTGGTAATGCTGCGCCCATCTATCCATCCTTGCATGGCCACACACACGCAAGTACGTACACACGTACACACACAAACACACTAGAACTACTAAAGGAAGCAAGATCATGGTTTATTTCATCCGAGATTCAACCTTGGACAATAGTAAGAGTTGGATGAAGACCCAATAAGTTTATCCTTCTTTGGGTTTAGTCTCCAGCCTTCTGGAAGGCAAGTAAGAAAGATGAAAAATCAAATGGAAGGATATAACTGGCTTTCATTCATACCTTTTCATTTTAAGACATCGATTCAAACCTAAATTTTTAATTGTTATCACGCAGAAACCAAAACAAAATCTTGGAAATATTCTGATTTTTTAAAAGTCAACATGCAATGATTAAAAGTTGTTGTTATTGTTTTAAATTTGAACTCTGGGAGTTTTGTGTCCCTCACTCAGATGTTTTCCAGTCTGAGTGGTGCGGTGGTGTAGAGATGGAAACTCTCGCCTCACAATCAGGAGGCTTTGAGTTCAATCCTAGATAGAGGCAGATATTTCTCTCTGGGCACAATGAGAATATATCTGCTGAACAAAACTCCATACTGGCAACAGGAAGGGCATCCGGCCAGTAAACACTAAGCTCCATTCAGTTGCCTAGACTCCACCCCACAAGGGATTATGGGGTCATTAAAAGTGACTCAAATGTTATCCATTGCTACTAAATTCACACTGTTTGGATCACTGATTTTCAGTTTCACTTACAAAGAGATTTGACTGTCCAATTTGTGGATGTACAGATTAAAATTCCAACCGTCTAAACTCTATGCCTTTCCTTATTGTTGAAGTTGAAGGGCATCTGATACACAACAAATCTAGTTCTCTCCCAAGCCTCTCGCTAGTTAACAATTGTGATCTTGGAAGAGAAACTGCAGCAAAAGTCTTTAAATGCCTGCGTTGGCACAGAGCCACCGAGAGTTAAATTTTAATCCCATGTACGGTGCCTACCCTTTCTCCCCAATGAATAAAAAACAAGTGGCTTGTAGTTTAGATGAATCAAGATGCACTGGTATTTGCAGAGATGAAATTAGAGGGAAGGAATGTGATGGAGTCCATATTTTGCTGATGACCAAGTTCTCCATCCTACTGGTCAAAAATGATTGGATAGAAGTTCTCTGTCATGCCCCTGGTGGAGACTGATTCTGAGGGAGAGGAGGAACAGCTGACATGGAGTGGAGGTATGGCTCTGGAGGTTGTGGAGGAGGCTGGGGAAGAGCAAAAGCCGGCTGAGCAGTCAGAGGAGGACCCAGGCCCATCCCTATCCATCCTAGGGCACGCAGGGAGGAGAGGATAAGGGAGAGACGTGGTCTACCTGGGAGGAGAGAGCCTTGATCCTCTTCATGGGCTGCAGCTGTAACAACTGAATAAGAGGACGGACATGCATACGGGCAAATGCTGAAAACAAAGCATGGAAATATCTCTAGTCTGTCGTTCCTCCCTGAGTTTGGCGTCCTTCCCAGTGTGTGTTTTGATATCTGTGGATGTCCAAGCCCTTATCTTGCTTGGTTTGTGTTGTTTTTTACTCTTTATAATTTAAATGGCATTTCCTCCTTCTTGTAACTGTTTGTGTGGGACTTTTTTGTCTCCAGTCAAGGATATTTGGAGCTTGGAAGCAAAGTGAAGGAATCAAAGAGGCTTTACCTGTTTTGGACCTGCATACTGGCGAATGCTGGAAACAAAGCGTGTTTTATTTTGGTCTGAGGTTATCTTGGTTGGCGTCCTTCCAACAGACTGTGCCTTGTTATCTCCTTGAATTTGGTAAATACTTCTCCCTTTCCGTTGTGGAAATGTCATCATTGTAGTTTGTTTGGTTTTTTTATTTCACCTCTATCTGCTCATTAAGTTTGGACTGTAGTGCTTTCTTTTGAAGACTATTTTTGAGTACATTTTATCTCCAACTGAGTATTATTGAATAGTGGGGCCAAGTTGGAGGCATTAAAGGACATTTTGGATTTTGTCACGTTTGTATCCCACCCTGAGTCATCACATTCTCTCTGAATTTCTAAATCTGCCTTTTTAGTTCTTTGAGCCAAACCAATGTTGACAAGATAATGAACAAGCAACAAAAAGGAATAGAAGATTTGGGTTGGGGGTTTCTTGAGAACTAATCTACAAACAATCATATGGAAGAATATAAAAATTTAACCATACTCTAAGGAAGGAAGGGCTATTCACATTTACTCATGTATTTATACACATCCAAACCTAAAGCCAATGAAATAAATTCTGCAGTGAACACAAAAGGACACAATCCAAAATAAAGCAACATTACGTTCCACCAAAATGCATGCAAAGTTTTCTAAAAATGTCCAAAAAACGTACCAATGAATTAAGACCAATTCTACATGCAGCAAGTCTTCCAATTTTTCCTCATTGAGCTTCAAATCTTGGAGAAAATGCTTAGAGGCTCCAGTTGTGTGACTGATTAGGAGTTCCAGCCTTCAGCCTTATCAATATACAATCCAGTTGTCAAAATGTAAGCCCATTTTAAAGAAAGAGATTTTGGGGAATGTCATCAAAGGGCAGCTGCTATCGAACGATTTGATCAAGGAAGCCCTCTCCCAACAGACCTTAAAGATATTTTGGGACTGCAACTCTTAAAATTCCCAAATGGCCAAAGATAGATTTGTCTGTAATCCAAGAACTTTAGATGAAAAACACTTGGCTGTTATAACTAATAAGATTTGGAGTAAGCATCCATTGGGATGAAATCCAGCGTATGGCTTCCCACTTAAGTTGCTAAGATTAATGGACCACATCAAACGAATTGCTATTATCATCAAAACTCTGGGCAAAATCATTGTGCTAATAATATGAGTTCAAACCAAACTTCATCATCTTACGAGCACATGCTCCAGAATCAAATGTGGGGTTTTTAATTGTCATAACAACTTTAGGCCCATATCTCTGTAATTAATTTAAAAGCTATTTAAAAGCACAACCAGAAAAGCAAATCAGACAAGGAAAAAAGATAAGAGAAACAAAAAGAAAAGAGAAAGATATTAGAAGATATTAAACAAGATGTTTTTTTAAAAAATGTGCAAAACTTTCTGAGTCACATTAGAACTTAACCTTACCTAGGAAAGGAATCAAAACTGTTATTAAAATGAAGT
Organism: Pseudonaja textilis; assembly: GCF_900518735.1. Next base: position 41,782,236 of record NW_020769308.1, read on the forward strand.
CAATAATAAAGCATTAAGAAAAAATACCTAGGATTATAAGAATTATAAAATGATGTAAACAATTAACAAGAGCTTGTAGCTGATCTAAAAAAGTTCTACTCTGCATACAATGTTTGGGTTAACATGAAAGCTTTAATATATTAATTCATACCTAGTGGTATATAAAACATTAGGCATGAATTAATATATTATGTCTTTCATGTTAACCCAAAGTCTGTATGCAGCATGAATTCAGGTATAGAATTATAATTTATCAGTTGTATCAATCAATCATCCAATCAGTTTATTTAGACCAGAGACCAGTTGTATCCAAATTGTGTGAAATTCTATATAACTGTTATTTTCAAATACCAAGCTACTTTTTTTTTAATATTGATGTATTGCTGTGATTTTCAGTAAAAAGAACAAGGAATCCTGGCAGCTGCTATCACCCACAAGGCTAACTCTGTAAACTTTCTGTAAGATTATTTCATTATATTATACATCAACTTCCAGAATTGTTGAGTTTTATTACATTGTCACCATCAAACACAAGAAGGATCATACAATTGCTTCTCCAACCATTTTTAGAAAATGAATTCTTGCCTTTGGGCCATCAGCACCGAAGCAACATGCCAAATAAGATAATAATAATAATTTTAAAAGAATTGTCCAAGTGTGATATTTACAGTGTATTTCAATATTCCACTTCTGTTTTTCCACATCAATAATCCTCTTTAGATTCTATGTCTATTTAATGATACAGCCTTTAATCTGTTCAATTTTTAAGGCATATTTCCATTACAGCTTGTTGTAAAATCCCCAAACATGTTCTGAGTTATATACGGGTAGTCTCGAGTTACAACCACCCCAAGCTCCAAATTGCTGCTGCTAAGTGAAAGATTTGTTATGTGAATTTTTTCCCATTTTATTACCTTTCCCTGCAGTTGTTAAGTGGGCCACATGGACATTAAATGAATCTGGCCTCCCCTTTGTCAGAAATGTCGCAAAAGGGGATCATCATGTGACCCCAAGGACAGTGCAAATGGTCATAAATATGAGTCAGCTGCCGAGCCTCTGAATTTTGATCACGTGACCATGGAGAATGCTGCAAAGGTCATAAGTATGAAAAATGGTCATAAGTCTCTTGTGTCAGGATTCTAGCAATCGCCCTAATTAAATCATGATCCTTGAGCCAAACTTCAAAAAACTTCAAAGGATTCATTAGAGGTGATGTCAACTCATGAAATGTTTTGTATATACATTTATAGTTGACACCAGAAAGAAGGGGGGGAGTTTCAAAGAGCAGGCAGCAGTGTGGAATTGAAAGTACATTTCATTCATATTTTCTTCAAACACTGATTAGATGACTGAAGCTTCTACCCTGCAAAAATCTAATTGGAGAACATGATTGATGACACTTGGCTATGGATGTTTTTCGTTGGATGATACACCCAGAAGGGTGGGTGGGGGGAAATCAGGGTCAAGGGTGACAGTGAATTACATATCTCAGAGTTGGCTACACCCAGGTAAATGCCAGATGTAGAATGTTACCTTCAAATAAATCTTTTTTAGTTTTGGGAGTGTGGCTCAAGGCTCATGATTTAATTGGGGTAACTGCCGGAATACTGACAGGAGACATACTGGCACTGCCCTGTATGAAGCCAACTCTGGCATATGTCATTTACAGTCCCCCGTGACCCTGTTTCCCCCACTCCCCCCCGGGTGGTGTCATAAATCAGATTCTCCAATTGAGCTCGTTCACGGGCTGAGTGTCATCAGTCATGTTCTCCAGTTACGTTCTGGATGTCATCAATTACATTCTTCAGTTACGGGCTGAGTGTCCTAATTCACATTCTCCAATTAAATATATTCATGGGCAAAAGCTCTGGTAGTTTAGTTACAACCTTTTGAAGATAAAGAGTTGGAATGTACTTTCACTTTCAAACTGCTGTACTGCTTTCCATATTTCCTTCCTCTCCCCACCTTTTTTTATGGCAACTACTAAAACAGGCATAGGAATGTTTGATGAGTTGACCTTTTGTTTCAGTGCCATTGTAACTTTGAACAATCACTAAATGAACAATTGCTTACCTGTATTGTAAGTTCTTTTAATTCAGTCAAGTCTCCTAGCCTTGCCTTGTTTTTGCAATTCTGTTAGGATTATTTGACAACATGGAAACCATGAAGGTCATTCAGACTCTGCTGAAGAACAGGCCGATTTATTTCATGGGCCAAGCGAATTTAGCATTAACAATGATCTCATTGCTCCAGTGACATTTAGAAAAAAGTCAAAACAAGAACTTTGCTCTTACAAGCTTCCCCTCCCCAAATCGCACAAAAATAAAATCCATTTATCACAGGACAATAAGTTTTTTTGCAATGAATATCTGGAGAACATTTTGTAAGGAAGGAAGGAATTTGATGGCAGCTATAAGCCAAAGGCCCAACAACTATCTCTCATATGTTTTATGTTTAAAATCAAGAGGTTGGTGAGTTAAGATTCATACTTCTAAAATGGAGGCCAGTGTTGATGAATCTTCTTTTTGGGGGGATGTTCTCGGAAGAAGGGCAAGGAAGGTACTTCTTCAAGAAATCACTGAATGTTTGTGAACCAATGAAACATTCTTTTAGCTTGAAGGAGTAATAATTAACAAGAAGGGGTAATCCAGCAGAATACACAGTGGCAATGAAGAAATAATTGTTCTACATCACAGAGAAGGAGACCAATAAAGGAGAATATTTGTAGCTCAGGGTTGAAATGAGCGGTACTTGGTGCTCTCTCTTGAAGGTGTTTCATGACTCGACTAGGTAACACCATCAGTACTAGAAGGGAATAGTTGTTTGCAGAAAAGGAGGAGGAGGAGGAGGAAGACTGTGGACTCCTTGGTGCTCTCTGAGCTTTGTGTTTTTCTTGCAAATGTTTTATGACCCAACTAGGTAACATCATCAATGCTAGAAGGGAGGAGGAGGAAGAGAAGAAGGAGGAGGGAGGAGGAAGAGGAGGAGGAGCAAGAGCAGGAGGAGGACGTTTCAGTACCCAAGTACATAACATCATCAGTGCTAGAAGGGGAGGAGGAGGAGGAGAAGGAGGAGGAGGAAGAGTACCCAACTAGGTAACATCATCAGTGCTAC
>NW_020769308.1:41791001-41812921 GCF_900518735.1 Pseudonaja textilis
CTTCTCTTCTCTTCTCTTCTCTTCTCTTCTCTTCTCTTCTCTTCTCTCCTCTCCTCTCCTCTCCTCTCCTCTCCTCTCCTCTCCTCTTCTGCCCTGCCCTGCCCTACCCTCCTTTCTGTTCTGTTCTGTTCTAGCAGAAGCAGTAGCGTCAACCACCTTCAAGACAATTCCAGAGAAACCTGTGTTCTATTTTTAAATGTGAGCAAATGTAGATCAGCGTGTATGTGCAGGAGAAAGTGTGAGAGAAAACCCAGGCATGTTTTATCTCTGGAGTACGTGCAAATGAATGCAAGACCTCAGATTTCACCAGGGGGAGGGCTATAGAACTCAATCTTTCAGCAGAAAAAGACGCCCCCCGAGGTGCTGTTTTTCTTTCCATTTCCTTGGCTGGAGTTAGGGTTGAAAGGCAGGTATTTGAGAGAATTATGGACATGCAAAGCATGCCAAATTTGCTTTCCTGTTGCGGCTTCTTCCAAAGAGTTACTCAAGATGCTTTGCTGACAGACGGAGGTGAGGGAATGTACTGAGCAGTTTCTTGACTGGTTCTGGTCCATTCAACACTTCTCCTCCTTCCTTCTATCTCAATTTAATCAGAATAGAGCTGGAAGGCACCTTGAAGGTCTTCTAGTCCAACCCCCTGCTCAGGCAGGAGACCCTAAACCAAGGGTCTTCAAACTTGGCATGTTTAAGACTTTGTGGACTTCAACTCCCAGAATTCGTGAGCTAACATGACTGGAGGAGGAATTCTGGGAGTTGAAGTCCAAAGTCTTAAAGCTGTCATGTTTGAAGATCGCTGCCCTATACCATTTCTGCTGTCCAGTTTCTTATTTATTTTTATTTATTTACTTGATTTGTCCATCGCTTACAAGATCATAGGTATAAGTATAAACATGAGTAAGAATACAGGAAATAGGTACGAAGAAATTGGGACATTTATTTATTTATTTTATTGAAAGCCTCCAGTAATGGAACAGCCACAACTTCTGGAGGGAAGTTGTTCCACTGGTTAATTGTCCTCACAGTTAGGAAGTTCCTCTAGTTTGCTTCTCTCCTTCATTAATTTCCATCCATTATTTCTTGTCCTGCCTTCTGGTGCTTTGGAAAATAAGTCGACCCCCTCTTCTTTGGGGCAGCCCCTCAAATACTGGAAGACAGCTCTTCTGTCCCCTCAAGTCCTTCTTTTCTCTAGACTGGCCAAACCCAAATCCTGCAACTGTTCTTCATATGTTTTAAAGGCCTCCAGGCCTTTAATCATCCTAGTTTTATTTATTTTTTGATTTGATTTGATTTGATTTGTCAATCGCTTACAAGACAATAGGTATAAGTATAAACATGGAATAGGTACAAATAAATGGGGACAATAGGACAGGGACGGTAGGCACGACGGTGTACTTATGCACGTCCCTTACAGACCTCTTAGGAAAAGGGTGAGGTCAATAGTGGATAGTTTGATGTTAAAGGAGTGGGGGTTAGAGGATGTAACAACAGAGTCAGGTAGTGAGTTTCAGACATTGACCACTCTGTTGCAAAAGTCGTCTGTTGCAAAAGTCGTACTTTCTGCAATCAAGTTTGGAGTAGTTTACATTGAGTTTGTATCTGTTGTGTTGCTCTTGTATTGTTGCAGCTGAAGCTGAAGTAATCATTGACCGGAAGGACATTGTAGCAGATAATTTTGTGTACTATGCTTAAGTCCAACCATAGGCGGTGTAATTCAAGGTTGTCCAAGCCCAAAATTTCAAGCCTGGTGATGTAGGGTATTATGTTGTGAATAGAGGAGTGTAGAACTCTTCTCATGAAATACATCTGAACTCACTCAATTGTATGAATGTCCAATATACAGTGCGGATTCCAGACTGATGAGCTGTATTTGAGTATTGGTCTAACAAAAGTTTTGTATGCCCTAATTAGCAATTCAATGTTACTGGAGGAGAAGTTTTGTAAGATTAGATTTACAACTCTTAATGTCTTTTTGGCAATGCTGTTGCAGGGAGCTCTGGGGCTTAGGTCTTTGGATATGAGTACTCCAAGGTCCTTGACAGAGTCATCAATGAGACCTAGCTTGTATTTGGTGTACTTTTTTTTTTTTTACCAATATGTAGGACAGAGCATTTGTTGGTCATAGTTGCTCTTCTCTGCACTTTTGCCAAAGTCTCAACATCTTTTTTGTAACTTGGGGACCCAAATTGGATGAGGTATTCCAACAAATCCTTCCCACTTGTACCAATTCTGAGATGGATAGTAGTACGTACCTGGTGAGAATAAATTCCTTGGGTATTTATTTTCTCCCAAAAGGCTCCACCAAGGAATTATTTTTTTAAAAAAAAGTCAACAGGCCGAGAAGTACTGTTTGTTTACAGTCAGTTTTGACTCTCTGTGAATCCCAATATCTCTCCCCATCTCTTCTCCTTACTGTGTGTTTGCATAATTCCACCCAGTCTTAATTTAGATCAAAAACTCCTTAGGGCTTCTCTTTCCCTTATCTGGCTTGCTAAATCCAGCTCCCCTGTAGTTGGAGTGGGTGATATAAATCAGAATCTCCATTAATCTCTTGGCTTCAGAGGGCCTGTCCCAGTTGAGGAGAGACATAATGGAAGAGAGTAACCAATGGCCCCGGGGTGAACTGAAGGAGTTGTTTTAGAAACTAAGAGTTTCTAAAATGACTGAAGTTGGAATAGATGTTGAGGAATAATTCGATCCTGAAGTCGGAGAAGCATAAAGCATGAGTCTCCAACCTGGGCAATTTTAAGACTTGTGGACTCCATCTCCCAGAATTCCCCAACCAGCATGGCTGTCTGAGGAACTCTAGGAGTTGAAATTCACAAGGTTGCCATGGCATAAAGCATAAGGAATAACTGCATGGAATAGCTAGGCGGGAGATAAGAACCACAAGGTCAGGTCTGCAAACATCTCCACTATCCCAAAGGTGCTTCTTCAAAAGGCAGCTAGACTTTATTTTTTCCTTGAAGAGGTTTTGCTTCTCATGCAAGAAGCTTCTTCAGTTCATTTGCGTTCAGCTCAGTTCAGAGCTGGAGAAGTGTGATGACCCAAAGGCAGGGGGCACAAAGGTAGCACAGTCAGGTAATCAGTAGGAGTCCCTTTATTCGCTCCAACTTCACCCCCAATGTCCTGGTTGCCTTCTGGGCTGGAGAAAAATTCTCCCAGGAACAGCCTTTGGCTGCAGAGAATCAAATCCAAAACGTGGTCAACAAAAACTGTAACGGTAACAAGTCAAACTGAAGTAATTAATTAGCAGGGCAGGAGCAGGAATTCTAGACGTGAAGGCACAGCAATAACTCAACACAGTTGGGAAGACACCAGGAACGCAGATAACCAAAGTCAACTCAAGATAAACTCACGTTTGCTCCCAGCAGCTGTTGCTCTCAGCTTGTATCTCTTTTAAATTCTCATTCCCAGGTGGCAGGAAGACCATAAAGGCCTATCCGTCAAACCAAATATGGGCATGATATTCTGTCTTTCTGTGCCAGGAAAAGCTCTTTTAGTGGGAAAGAGAGAGGCATGGGTTAAATTAACTAAGACACACACTGAGTGTGGTTTAAAGATATTTCTTACTGAAGTCATTATGAGAACTAATCTCAAGTGCTTTGCTTCTGAGCACATCTGGTAACGCTAAGGAGGAGCATAGCTGTCCATTAAAAGCTTGGAAGTGTCATTTGCATGATGATGTCATTGGATATGATGTCACTCCTTGTAGGCACAGGAGAATTTTATGTGTGTGTGTGTGTGTGTGTGTGTGTGTGTGTGTGTGTGTGTATGCAGATCTTGGTGTGTTTAGGTCCCACGTAAGATTGAGAGTATCTTGGCAACATTTCAATGAGGTGCCCCTTGCCATCTTCAGGCTGGTGCTTTCAGCTTTGTGCTTGTGCGAGCAAAGCGTGATTGGAGCTGCCGTCTCTCTATAAATACTGGTGGGGAGGTTGGCTGTGTTGTCATTTCTTGATTGGTTGATGGAGTTGATGTTTGCAGATTGGCTGACTTTTTCATAATATGTGTGGCTGAGGTATTGGCTGTGTGTCTATCAGCCTCCTGTGTTGTAACGACCTGGGTAATGGGCTGTGTGATGACCTTCTGAGTTCTATTGTTGTGACATCCTGGGTCTTGTGCTGTAATCTCCTGGGTCATTGGCTACAATCAGGATTAAGGGAGGTACTAATACCATTTAATAAAGCCTTAGTAAGACCACACCTAGAGCACTGCATCCAGTTTTGGTCACCAGACTACAAAAATGATGTTGAGACTCTAGAAAGAGTGCAGAGAAGAGCAACCAGAATGATTAGGAAACTGGAGGCTGAAACATATGAAGAATGGTTACAGGAACTGGGCCTGGCTAGTCTAGGGAAGAGAAGAACCAGGGCAGACAGGATAGCAGTCTTCTGATATCTGAGGGGCTGCCATAGAGAGGAGAAGGGGGTCAAACTATTTTGCAAGGCACCCAAAGGCCAGACAAGAAATAATGGATGGAAACTGAGCAAGGAGAGATTCAACCTGGAAATAAGGAGAAACTTTCTGACAATAAGAAGAATCAACCAATGGAACAGAAGTTGCCTTCAGAAGTCTCATCACTTGAGACTTTCAAGAAGAGACTGGACTGACATCTGTCAGAAATGGTGCAGGATCTCCTGCTTGGGTGGGGGGGTTGGACTAGATGACCTACAAGGTACCTTCCAGCTCTGATTATCTGTTATCTGTTAGAACTGGAGGTTCTGTTCATTAATAAAATTTCTTTCCAATCCGTCTCCACGTTGTTTCTAGCCTTTTTCTCCCAGCTTGGAACCGAACCAGATGGATTTTCCTTCCAACAGACTGAAGTTCAGAATATATTTTGCCGGCTGTGATGTTGATGTGAGTCAACATATTTTATCTGATCAGGACCTGAATGTTCAATATTTGTTCAGTTCCAAATTGCTCCAGACATTGGTTTCAATTCTGGGATCTGGTGTCTTTGCTTTTATCTTCCCCAGAGCCCCCTTTAGTACCCGCACGTAATTGTTCTTTGTGTTATGTTATTTTCAAATACATATTAAAGGGGCAATATATTTCCCCCTTTTAATCTAATATAAAGGTTGGTTAATGTTCTTTATGGCATCATTTCAAAATGACTTACAGTGCGAGTGAATGTAAAGCCATGTAAAGAAGAGCAGGGACAACACAAAAGTAGTCGAGCCTCCATAAAGAATAAAAAATTAAATGAAGGATCATCTGATTTTCTATTCTAAAAAGAACGTCAAAGAGAATAATGTCACAGTTGAAGGGACAAAAGAAATATAATGGCTTCACATATTTGCAGCGGTCTGTGCAGGCCTGAATGTGCTTTCCTGGGTGAGCCCAATGAGCTGACTTTAGTGAACACAAATTGTAATGGCTGAGTTCACACACCTTTACACAGAGAGAGACAGAGACAGAGACAGACAGACACACACACACACAGAGAGAGAGAGAGAGAGAGAGAGACAGACAGACAGACAGAGGCTGGGAGGCAGAGAGGGACAGAGAAACACACACACACAGAGAGACAGAGACAGAGAAAAAGAGAGAGACAGAGGTGGAGAGACAGGGACAGACAGAGGCAAACAGAGCAAGAAAGAGAGACACACACACAGAGAGAGGCAGACAGACAGACAGAGAAAGATAAAGAAAAGGAGAGACAGAGAGAGACAGGGACAGAAGGCGAGAGAGACATACACACACACACACACACACACACACACACAGAGAGACAGACAGACAGAGAAAGACATAGAAATATAGAAAAAAGGAGAGACAGACAGAAGAAAAAAGAGAGAGGCAGAGAAAGAAAGAGAGGAAAAAAAAGAGAGAGAGACAATTAGGCAAAATTAAGGTGTCTCATGGGCTCCCAGGCAGATCTGTTGTTGCTTTAATCAAGCAACTCTCGAACTCACTGGATATTCTGATCTATAGTCTCAGTAATTTCATTTGCTCTCTAATCCATGTGAAGGTCGAAAACAAACAAAAGTATACGATGCTACCAAGAGAGTAAAAGAATGGAAATGGGAATGGGCTGGTCACAGAGCTGGTGGCCGGTGGACCAAGGCAGTCCTAGAATGGATCCCACTGGATCAAAAGCATCCAGGAAAGAGACCTAAAACAGGATGGATCGACAACATCAGAAAGTATGGTGGGACCAATTGTCAAAAGAAAGCTCAGGACCATCTTGGTTGGAAACACGAGGAAGAGGCCTTTGTCCTACAGTGGATCGATGATGGATAGAATGAGTGAATAAATTTAATAATCCCACCTGGATACTCTGGAGTTTAAGGAAGGGCATAGAAGTATTTCCTCATTTCCTTTCTCATGGTGTAGGCCCCTGATGGCGAACTTATGGCACACATGCCACAGGTGGCATGCAGAGCCATTTGTGCTGGCACGCAAGCCACAGGCAAACTTACCTCACTGCACATGCGTGTGCCTCACAGCTGATTTTTGGTGGATTTGAGGCCTTTTTTGGCCTCCCTGGTCTCCAGAGGCTCTCTGGAAGCTGGAAATGGGCCCATTTCCAGCCTTCCTGAACTTCCAGGAGGCCCGTTTTTCACCCTCCCTGAGCCTCTGCACACGGCCTGCACTTACCTGCATCCAAAATGGGCCACGTGGGGAACTCCTGGAAGAGGTGGGCGGGGTGGGCGAGGCCAGCCAGGGGCGGGATTTGCGGGTTCGTCAAACTGCGCAGAATCTTAGCTAGAGGATCAACCGAACCCCTGCGAACCCCCAGCAGCCCACCCTGATCATGATTCAATGTGAGTTTGTACCAGGAGATCCACTCTACTCTATCACTTTAATTAGTGCTTCACTTGGCTCTCACCGCTGTCCTTCAAAGACAATCCGGAGTTATATAAACGCCTTCTTTTTGAAGACAGCCAGACCAGGCCATCAATGGGAAATGGTGGGTGTTGACAGGTTGCTGATCCATCTCTCTTGCTTTGACTACAGGGATCATAGCAGGAGTACATACCTAACCAAACTAGGAAAACTGTGCAGCAAGAGAGAGAGAGATGGTTTATGCAAAACCCGTCAGTCTGTTGCTCAGGAGATCCTGTGGGACAGCAGAAATGTAAGACTCACAAAACAAGAAGGTCTTCCCAAATGTGCTCAATGCAAGTGACATCTCTCCTCTTGCACCTAAGTTTAGCACAAACCATAACCTAGCAACCTCTTCTCTTTCTGCTCTGGTTGTCATCTCATTCCCAGCAGAGAAATAGCACATCTTCAAGTCAGGTTCCTCCCTTCTGCAAACACTATCCGTGGTCAGCTTCGATAAGTCAATTGTCTAACTAGTGAATCCAAAATAAGGAAAGACTCGGGAATTTGAATTCCCCCAAAGTAAAACTTAATTGGATAAGCCCGGGGGTGGGTGGGTGGGGAAGCTTCATCCAGTTCACACCAGTTTGGCCGAACCGGGTGTTAATTATACATCTGGTTCAATGAACCGGTAGTTCTGACGACTGCCTGGCTCCACCTGCCCCACCCCTCCCAGAAGTCCCCACACAGCCTGTTTTGGATTGCAGGAAAGTGCAGAGGCTGTGCGAAGGCTCAGGGAGAGCAAACAATGGGCCTGCCGGAAGCTCCGGAAGGCCAGAAACGGGCCCATTTCCAGCCTCCAGAGAGCCTCCGGAGTCTGGGGAGGGCAAAATGGGCCCCTTGCAACCCCTTTTCATTCCCAGGGTGGTGCAGGGAAGCCTAATAGGTCAAAAACGGGGACATGCGGGGCACAAAACATCCCCCCTGTACCCATTTTTGCTCCCAAGGGTGATACAGGAGGCTCTCCGGAAGCCAAAAACGGGCCCATTTCTGGACTTCCAGAACTTCTGGGAGGCCCGTTTTTTCCCCTCCCTGAGCCTCTGTGCGGGCCCTGCGCTTACCTCACATCCAAAATGGGCCGCGTGGAGATTCCTGGGAGGGGAGGGATGAGGTGGGAGGGGAGGGGTGGGTGGGGCCAGCCAGGGGTGAGATTTGGCGGTTCTCTGAATCAGCCATAACATTAGCAACAGGTCCCCACAAACCCGTAGCAGCCCACCCCTGCATAGTTCAAATAACTTGGGAGTATGGAACATAGAATAACCGAGTTGGAAGGGACCTCAGAGGTCTTCTAGTCCAAACCCCTGCTTGAGCAGGGGACCCTCTACCATTTCAGATGAAGGGTTGGCCAGTCTCTTCTCAAAAACCTCCAGTGATGGAGAAGGAAGAAGGAAAGACAGGAAGGAGGGAGGGAGGGAGGGAGGGAAGGAAGGAAGGAAGTTAGCATAACAGAATAACAGGATTGGAAGGGACCTGGGAGGTCTTCTAGTCCCACCCCATGCTCAGGCAGGAGACCTTGTACCATTGGCTGTCTAGTCTCCAGTGATGGAGCACCCACACTGTTATGTCTTTGGAACTGGTTGGAGTCGCCAACCAGGTCCGCTGTTTGAGCGGGAGCACCAGCCGCTCCCATTGGCTGTCACTGTTTGACAGCCGGTTATAAAAGTCGGCTGTCGAGCAGTGCCAGCCCATTGTCGCTAGCTAGTCTGCCTAGTGAGAAGGCAGACGCGGCAACCCTTTATTCATAGTAATAAAGCCTTTTACATTGCACCCTGGTTCAGCCTCGTTCCTCCGCCGCTCTACAACACTGGCGACAAGGGCGGGATGCGATCAGAGGCTACCAGTAGTGCGATTCCGAAGAGCTGAGGCCACCGATGCTCACAAAGAGCGCGTAATTCAAAAAAGCCTCTGGGCTTTGAGCTGTAGTCGCTAGAGCGAAGTCACGGGCGCTGAAGCCGCAGCCGCCGACGCTCAAAAAGGGCGCAAAATTCAAAAAGCCTCCGTAGCCGGAGAGGCAGACACCGCCGGATAGCGCAGCCGCAAGTGCTCTTCTAAGAGCGCGAACTTTGAATCAAGACTGAAGAGACGAGCACTGCCATTTCCAGAATGAATGCCAATCCGACATTCCTGCCATTCAAGCCAGCCGAGGAAACGTGGGACTCATATAAAAATCGTTTCAGCTACTTCCTCGATGCCATCGGTTTAGCGGATGCTGCTGAGCACAGGAAAAAATCCTACTTCCTCAGCTACTGTGGGGCTGCGGTTTTTGACACCGCTACAGCACTAGTCGCCCCTCGCGCTATCAGGAGCGTCCCGTGGGATGAACTCCAAGAGATCCTCTCCAACCACTACTCACCTAAGCCATCCCAGATAGCCAGAAGATATGCTTTCCAAACCAGAAAACAGGCTGAGGGAGAGTCAATTAACGAGTATGTGGCAGCTCTGAGGACAGCTGCCTTACAGTGTGGTTTCAGAGACTACCTAGAAGACATGTTACTAGACCAGATCGTCTGTGGGGTTAGAGACCTTAGGCTGCAAAGACGCTTGCTAGCAAAAAAGGACTTAAACCTAGCCTTAGCCGTGGAGGAAGCCCAAGCTGCTGAGCTCTCTGCCCAATCAGCAGCTGAAATTCAAGGAACTCCTGTAAAACCCAGCAGTTCCACCATCCATTCAGAGGAAGTTTCCATTGAAGAAGACCCCATAGACTCAACAGACGTTAACCGCCTTAAGCAACAAAAGCCTTCACAGGTAGGAGCAGGGCAGAGAAACAACTTTGCCCCCAAGCAACCTCCCATTTGCCTAGCTTGCGGGGGCTCCCACTCTAGGGCATCCTGCAGGTTTAAGAACGCCATCTGCCTGAATTGTCAAAAGAAAGGCCACCTCGCTAGAATCTGCCTAGCAGGGCGAACTTTTCCTCAAAGACCTCCACCACCTACTACTTTCCAAAGGCAAGTGGAGGACTGCTATACCTGCTACCACGCTAACCAAACTTCCCAGACTCCTAATAAAATCACTATCTCTGTTTCTTTAGAAGGTAAGCCCTGCAGGATGGAAGTAGACACAGGATCTGCACTTTCAATCATCTCCTGGGAAACCCTAAAGAAGATCCATCCCAGATTTGCGAGGAAGAAGCTGCAGAGATGCCACCTGACACTGCGGGACTACCAGGGCAAGAACATCCCTGTCCTCGGGAAAGGCAAGTTTTTAGTTCAATTCCAAGCCTTTAAAGGCCATTTGCCTTTGGTGGTTGTTAATGGTGCCCTCCCCAGTCTGTTGGGGCTAGATTGGTTCCCCTCCTCGGCCTTAGTGTAACTGGGATCCATGCTGTCTCAACTTCTGACGTAGACGCCCTATTCTCAGATTACTCTGATGTTTTTAGCAGCGAGCTGGGTTGTTATTCTGGCACCCCCATCTCCTTCTCTGTGGACCCCCAGGCAATCCCCCTTTGCCTTAAGCCACGCAGGGTGCCTTTCGCCATCCGTCCAAAGTTAGATTTAGAATTAGATAAGTTACTAAAGCAAGGGGTGTTAGAACCAACTGACTTTGCCAAGTGGGAGACCCCCATAGTCACCCCACTCAAGAAAGATGGCAGTTTAAGAATCTGCGCAGACTATAAGACCACCCTCAATCATTATCTACAGGTCAGCGCCTACCCTGTCCCTGTTATTCAACACCTGTTACACACCTTCGAACCCGGCACCATCTTTGCCAAATTAGATATGTCCCAGGCATACCAACAGTTCCCTGTGGATGATCAGACAGCTGAGTTACAAACCATAGTCACACATAGAGGGGCATTCAAGTGCAAACGCCTCCAATTCGGCGTAAGTGTAGCCCCGGGTATATTCCAATCCCTCATGGAAAGGATCCTCCAAGGTCTCCCAGGGGTTGTCCCTTACTTCGATGACATTTTAGTCTCAGCAATTGACAGACCCCAGCTCATACAGAGAGTCAGAGCAGTCCTAGAGAAGTTTAGGCAGCATGGCCTCAAACTTAAAAGGGAGAAGTGCGCCATCGCCACTAGACAAGTGGACTTTCTGGGATATAGGATAGATGCCTCTGGCATTCACCCAGTCGAATCCAAAGTAAAGGCCATCCATGAGGCGCCTACACCAACCAACAAGATGGAACTCCAAGCCTTTCTGGGGCTACTAAACTTTTACGCCTCATTCCTCCCGCACAAAGCGTCTATTGCTGAACCCTTACACAGACTGTTAGACAAAGAATCCCCCTGGCATTGGGGACCCAAGGAAGCCCATGCCTTCAAGGCAGTCAAATCCTTACTCACATCTGATGCAGTTTTAATCCAATTTGATCAAAGACTTCCCCTGGTCCTAGCTGCGGATGCATCTCCCTTTGGGATTGGGGCTGTTCTGAGCCACAGGCTTCCCAACGGTTCCGAGGCACCAATCGCTTTCTTCTCTAGGACCTTCTCTACTGCAGAAAGGAACTACAGCCAAATTGATAAGGAGGCCTTGGCTGCAGTAGCTGCAGTAAAAAAGTTTCATGAATTTTTGTTTGGACACCATTTTGAACTTATAACTGACCACAAACCACTCCTGGGGCTGTTATCAGGGGATAAGCAAACCCCACAGGTACTATCACCTAGAATGACCAGGTGGACTTTGTTCCTGGCCGCTTATTCATTCAAGTTGGTGCATCGCCCTGGAAAAAACTTGAGTCACGCCGATGCCCTTAGTCGCTGCCCCCTACCAGTCCCAGTCGAAGACCCAGCACCTGTTCATGCCATTTTTGAAGTTAACGAACTTAAATTGCCGGTTACAGCCGAGGACATTGCTGTGCACTCAAAAAAAGACAGAATAATTGCCCAAGTTATGGACTGGGTGGGAAGGGGGTGGCCGGAAACGCAATACACCGCTGACTTTGCTCCTTTCAAAACCCGTAAGCAGGAATTGTCGAAACTACAAGGATGTCTGTTGTGGGGGACAAGGGTAGTCATTCCAGCCACTCTTCGTGTACCCATCCTGAAGGTACTTCACGAGGGCCACCCGGGCATCATAAGGATGAAGGCTCTGGCCCGCAGCTACGTTTGGTGGCCCGGCATGGATGCCCAAATCTCCAACTGGGTAAGCTCATGCCAACCTTGCCAAGAAACCAGGGCTGCCCCACCAGCAGCCACGCCTACCAAGTGGGAGAGTGCTAGTGGTCCTTGGTCTCGCCTGCACATTGACCTGGCTGGACCAGTACATGGCAGGACCTTCTTGGTTGTAGTAGACTCTTATTCCAAGTGGATAGACTTGGCCCTACTACCCTCGACAACCACTCAAGCAATTGTTAAGGCTCTGACCCGCTTCTTCGTTACCCATGGGCTCCCTGACACACTGGTGTCTGACAATGGCCCCCAGTTCACGTCATGTGAGTTTAGCATGTACGTTGCCAACTTGGGCATCAGACACATCCTTACAGCCCCCTTTCACCCTGCTAGCAACGGGATGGCTGAGAGGGCAGTCAGGTCAGCAAAAGAGGCACTTGCCAGGTTTGGCCAGGAAAACTGGCATTCCAAACTGTCACGTTACCTCCTGAGCCAACATACGACGCCATGCACTGCTACTAATAAATCCCCTGCCAAACTCTTGATGGGGAGACGCCTGAGGACCACCCTGGACAGGTTGCACTCCCACTATTGCCCAGACACCCCTTTGGGATCTGACAGTTTGGTCAGGGACTTTGCCTTGCATGACCTGGTGTACGCCAGGAATTATGCAGGGGATCCTCTGTGAGTACCAGGTCAAGTTGTGTCAGTCACAGGTCCTAGATCCTACAGGGTCCTCTTGGAAGATGGACGCCTGTGGTGTAGACACGTGGACCAGCTCCGTAGACGATGGAGAAGCACAACTGATACCAACCCAACCCGACCTCCTAGCACCGAGGACTCCCTGCCGGTACCAGCCTGCCCAGCCGGGAGCTCCCTGCAGGATCCGAGCTACCCCATCGACCAGGAGGCTCTGCTGGAGGGTCCGAGCTGTCAACAAGAGACATCGAGCCAACAGCCAAGCGAACCAGCCTGCAGGCCGGACCAAGCGACTCACCAAGGTCAGCCCGAAAATGTGGACTTACCAAATTCACAGAGCACCACACCTGACCGAACCCACTTCCTGACAACCTCCGAGACGATGCCTGGGGGCGAGGACTTGATGCCAGCCAGCAGCTTGCCCGGGTTGCGACGTTCCGGCCGCCAGCGCAGACAACCAACTTACCTGAAGGACTACGCATGCTCCCAGCTGGGGGAAAGGAGTGTTATGTCTTTGGAACTGGTTGGAGTCCCCAACCAGGTCCGCTGTTTGAGCGGGAGCACCAGCCGCTCCCATTGGCTGGCACCGTTTGACAGCCGGTTATAAAAGGCGGCTGTAGAGCAGTGCCAGCCCGTTGTCGCTAGCTAGTCTGCCTAGTGAGAAGGCAGACGCGGCAACCCTTTATTCATAGTAATAAAGCCTTTTACATTGCACCCTGGTTCAGCCTCGTTCCTCCGCTGCTCTACAACACACACCCTCTGAAGGAAAGCCGTTCCACTGGTTAATTGTTATCTTCTTCCATATGAGTGTATCTAGAGAAAACCCGCATCAAAGATCAGCAAATCTGCAAAGAGCACCTCAAAAGCATTTCTCGAACTCCCTACCAAGAGAGCCAAGGTGACCTCTTAATCTCCAAAGGCTTTTGGCAAGCCGAGGTATATTTATGCAACTGGACGGTTCCCAACACACATTGCTATGACACGAGCATTCATCTTAGGGAGGTTATTATTATTTTTTATTGGATGCATTCTCCTAACTTAGCTGTGCTGATGTTTTAGCGGAGAAAGCCCTTTCTAAAACCACGGAGGTCCCCTTTTTCAGCACTGTCATAACTTTGAATGGCCACTAAATGAGGACCACCTGGATGAAACACACAACCATGTCAACCTTTTTTGGTTTCTATGTGTGTTGGTCATGGCTGCCATCTCCAATTTTTTTGGAGACACACACTCACACACCATGGACATCCTGTGATCTATGATGGCATTTATCCCAAATCAGGTAACTATTATTCAGGGGGAAATTAGTTGTGAAGCCAACATGCCATGTTTAAAATGAACAGTCAACATTATGCACAGAATTTAAAAGACAGAATGAATTTGCAGAAAGGCTACGAAGGAATTTAAGTCTTCTCAGGAGGAAGCCAGAAGAGTTGGATTAATAGTTTATTGTTAACCACAAAAAGATCCTTATTATTTTCTCTACTACAGGCACTAATAAATCATGTTAAAACTGTCTAGGCACCCCCTCTAGGATTAGAAAGGAGTCATTAAATTGGAATGAAATCATAAACTGAGCATCTCACCCTCAAATAAATCCCCATGATTTGTAATTTTAAAACAACATGCCTTATCGGACTTGTTTTATTTTCATGAAAAATTTTAAAAAATAAGTGCAAATAACATTATTTAAACCCTTTGCCCCAATTCTGTTATCTGGAGCTCAAGTAGAATTTAAGTAAAGCATAAATAATAAGACATAAACTTTGGAGACAGAAGAGTTAAAGTTGATGAAAAATAAATTTCTGTATGACAAGATAGAGAGAGAGAGAGAAAGAAAGAGAGGGAGGGAGGGAGAGAGGGAGAAAGGGGGGCAACTCAATTTATATTGGTTGAAATAGCGCACAATTCAAAATATGATTTTTAGTACCTCATAGGACTAAGAAGGAGAAGATAAGTTACCAAAATGTTTATAAAATGTCCAATTCAGATCAAAGCATTATAGGTAAAAATGTGTTTTTTGTGGAAATGCTGCATTTAAAACAAATGTGGCTTTTATTTCTATGTATGTATGTATGTATGTATGTATGTATGTATGTATATGTGTGTGTGTGTGTGTGTGTGTGTGTATATATATATATATATACACACACACACACACACACACACACACACACACACACACTCTGTGACAAGAAGATGCCGATGCGCCTGAAGGCGAAAATCTATAACTCTGTGGTGCGCCCCGTGGCCATATACGGCGCAGAGTGCTGGCCGACGACCAAAGAAGTCGAAAGCAGACTCCAGATAATGGAGATGCGAATGCTCCGATGGTCGGTAGGCCTCACCCTACTCGATCGCGTCAGGAACGAAGAAGTGCGTAGACGGTTCAACGTCGTGCCCATCCCCACGGTCATGAGGCAGTCCCGGCTACGATGGTTCGGCCACGTGAGCCGCGCCAAGGAAGAATCCATCATCAAATCTGTAATGAAGGTGACTGTCGGAGGAGCGAGACCGCGTGGTAGACCTAAACAACGCTGGATGGACACGATCAAGGCCGATCTAGAGATCGCGAAGGCAGACCCGACACACGTGGCAGACAGAGAGGTGTGGAAGCAGTACTCAAGGACATTAGCGGACCTCGCCCGAGCGCGAGACAAACGCTGAAGAAAAAGAAGAAGAAGAAGATATATATATATATATTGAGATTGATGTGAAAACTGAATGGAACAGACTTTTCAATTAACTCAAAGCTTAATGGATGCTAGAAAATTACCACTGAGGGGACAGCTTTAATTAGTACCTAACAAAGATGGGACTTGGAAATTTCCTTCCTGCTTTTCAGAAATAACATGAGCTAAAATGTACATGGAAAAAAAGACCCCATATAAATAAATATAATGTGGTCACAACGATATATAAATAAAAGGATATCTGATTGGAGTGGAGAATACCATAAATTAAAAATCAGGTCAGCACTAAAAAGAAAAAGAAAAAAAAGTAAGATTATCCACAGAATGCAAATGTGATGACCCAGGGTGGGATACAAAATAAACACAGTCACAAAAAAAAACAGCTGAAGCCCCTTTTATTCCTTCACTTTGCTTCCAAGCTCCAAATATCCTTGACTGGAGAAAAAAAACTCCCACACAAACAGTTACAAGAAGGAGGAAATGCTGCTTACATTATAAAGAGTAAAAAACAACACAAACCAGGCAAAATAAGGACTTGAAGACGTCCACAGATATCAAAACACACACTGGGAAGGACGCCAAACTCAGAGAGGAACAATAAACTAGAGATATTTCCACGCTTTGTTTCCAGCACTTGCCCATACACATGTCTGTCCTCTTACCCAGTTGTCACAGCTGCAGCCCATGAAGAAGATCAAGGCCCTCTCCTCCCGAGTAGACCATGTCTCTCCCTGTGTGCCCTAGGATGGAGAAGGGATGGGCCTGGGTCCTCCTCTGACTGCCCAGCCAGCCTCTGCCCTTCCCCAGCCTCCTCCATAACCTCTGGAGCCACATTTCCTCTCCCTGCTGGCTGTTCCTCCTCTCCCTCAGAGTCAGTTTCCACCAGAGTCATGACAGCAAAGTTGATCAGTGGGATGCAACAGGGTAGGGGTACAGAGTTTCTCCACCCTCAGATTCTCAAAAGTTTTGGGAACATAAATTCCAGGTATGACCCTTGAAATGAAAAATCAGTGGGAGAGGTAGATGGAGAACAACAATGCAAGTCACACCTTTCTTACAATAAGAGGATCTGAAGATCACATGAAGTGTTAGTGCCCCTTTATCATGCCTTGGTAAGGCCACACTTGGAAATCTTGCACCCCATTTTGGTTACCAGGATGTAAAAAAGATGTTGAGACTTTAGAAAGGGTGCAGAGAAGAGCAGCAAAGAGGATTAGGGGACTGGAGGCTAAAACATATGATGAATGGTTGCAGGAACTGGGTATGTCTAGTTTAAGGAAGAGAAGGACTAGGGGTGACATGATAGCAGTCTTCCAATATTTGAGGGGCTGCTCCAAAGAAGAGGGAGTCAAGCTATTCCCCAAAGCAGCTGAAGGCAGGACAAGAAGGAAGGATGGAAACTAATCAGGGAGAGAAGCAACGTAGAATTAAGGGAAAATTTCCTGATAGTGAGTACAATTACTCAGTGGACACCTTGCCTTCAGAAATTTGGGTGCTCCAACATTGGAAGTTCTTAAGAAGAAATTGGACAACCATTTGTCTGAAATGGTATAAGCTCTCCTGCTTGGGGTGGGACTAGAAGACCTCTAAGGTCCCTTCCAACTCTGTTATTCTAACTTAAGCAACCATGCATCTGTCAACAGCCCAGCCTGGGATAATGTTAATAAAGGCTATATCCCGTTCTGTCAGATAACTAAAGTTCACGGACGTTGTGGTTCGCTGGCATCCGGTGCAGACAGCAGCGGAATCGGACAGTGGGGAAGAACAGGGACCAGTCCAGGAGTCTGGGGAGGACTCGGATGAGGGTCCTGCATCCAATGCAGAGATAGGGCCAGGACCATCTGGGAGTGGGGTGCTGTCTCCGGAGCCTCTGGAGTCTGGCAGTAGTGAGGAAGAGGAACAAGGGGAGCCTGTTCCCAGTGTGTGTGTGCGCAGAGTTGCCAGAAGGCAAGAGCAGCTAAATTAAAAGGGGTGACTTGGAAGTAAGGCTGGGAGGTGATTGTCCTCCCATAAGGTATAAAGGACAGGCAAAGGTGAAGAAACCTTCGCAGGAAGCAAAGTCATTCACTCTGTTCGAATTAAACCTTGAAGCTCTGTGTGGACTTTGTACTTCGGTTGGTTTTTTTACTGTTAATTTGGCACTTTAGTTTTTGGCAGCAATTCAAAGGAGAGAAAGGTGAGTGCTTATCTTGAGGGATTGCTTGGGACTCATTACTGGCTGGGAATGAACAGAATTCCCAGCGTTGAAATAAAACAAGAGTTGTTTTAACTAAGCGTGTGCTTAATTACGGTCTCGGAAACCTTGGTCGGATAACTCTGTTTGTTTTTAACTTAAGCATATCTTTGTACAGATGGAGCAAAGAAGAAAAAAGGCATTAGTTAAGGCAAGTAAGTTACCTCTTCCCAATCTTGCTTACCCAGGGAAAATAACTGTCCACTCAGCCATAAAACATTTAGACACCAGAATGTTGATTAGCAGTGGGAATAGCACTGGGAAAGAAGCCATCAAAAGATAACACTTTGGAAAATGTTATACAATTTCAGTGTCCTTCATGCAAAAAACACCGCCTTGGTTTAACTCACTGAGCCATTTTCTAAAGTGCCAACTCAATTAGCTTTATTCCTGTTTTTAAGGGTTCGTTTTTGTCCTGCTGTCTCTGGTTACCATGATAAATAACAGAATAACAGAGTTGGAAGGGACCTTGGAGGTCATCTAGTCCAACGCCCTGCTCAAGCAGGATATCCTATGCCACTCCTGACAAGTGGCTGCCCAGTCTCTTCTTAAAAACCTCCAGTGTTGGAGCTCCTACAACTTCTAAACTCAAGCAGTTCCGCTGATCAATTATTCTAACTGTAATGGAAGAACAGGGCTGGAAGGGACCTTAGAGATCTTCTAGCCCATCCCCCTGCTTGAGCAGGAAACCCTAGACCAGGGGGCTTTGCCAGCTTTGCTGGCTGAGGAATTCTGGGAGTTGAAGTCCACAAGTCTTAAAGTTGCCAAGGTTGGACACCCCTGCTCTAGACCATTTCTGGAGGCAAGTCATTCTGTTCCTCAATAACCTCTTCTTCAACAGAGTTGGGTTCTAATGTCTGGTCTAAATCAAAATTGTAGGTGATTTCTCCCACAAAAATGAAAAACTGCATTCCTTTTTCATGGGCTGTTTCCCCACCAGAAAATCCTAGCAACTTACACCAGCCATTGATTCTTGATAGTGATATAAAGTCTGCCTGTTGCCATATTATTGACACACAAATAATAGTAACTCTAAAAGCCAGCATGGGGGTTTTCACACTTAACCCTAACCAGAACTCAAATATGCCTGGGAAACATCCCTGTTTTTCAGTCAGAACTGAAGAAGCTTCTTAGATGAGAAGTGAAACATCTTCAAGGAAAAACAAAGGAAGTCGAGTTGCCTTTTGAAAAAGCAACTTTGGAACAACTCTGCTTTTCCATGTCCTTTTTCCAGCCTTTTTTTTCCATGTCTAGTCACGAGTAAGACAGGTGCAGTTGTCCTTAGGTGTAGTTGTGTAGTATTTCCCCCTTACTCTGCTATAGTCTAAGAGCAAGCTCAGCATACATAAAACAGGTTAGTCTTTGTCCTCTTGTTGGAGAAAATTATGAGGATATAATTCTGTGGTCACCGGGAATTCATCTTGATCTTAAGAGTAGTGATCCTATCAAAACAATCTTTGCTGATTTTGACCCAGTTTAGTTCTTGGATGAGACTCTACTAGGGTGGGCTGGAATCTAAAGCTAAAAGAGTATTTGTGGGCTGTTGACAGGGAAATTGCATGGACACAATTCTACAGAACTTTTATGGATCACTTCAGAGTCAGAATATTACATGTGAAGAATCAGGACTATGCAGTTCATAAGATTTATTGCTCAAGCAAGCCTATATACAAGAACCTAGTCAACTCAAGTTCAATTCTAACTTGGCAGTAGATAAGGGCCAACAGAATTTAAAAGGACTCAGACCATTTGTGGCAATGTAACAATTCTAAGCTTCTGACTTGCTTAACTCCACCCCTCACCCCTGCTTCTCTCTACATAGATGCTGAAGCACTTGACCAGCCTGAATTGAGAAGAGGATAGCTGAGATGGAGATGGAGTTTAGGTCAGCTAAACCAGGGCCCAAGCCTTGGGAACATTTTAAACTATAAGCCACAGCTCACTAGATTAAGCACCTGGATTATCTCATCCCACAACCTCAATTGGAATTTAGAATTTAATCCAGAGCTTTCAGGTGCCACGGAGAAAACACTTAACATAGTCGTGCCATTTTATCAAATTTATTTTATTTTATTTATTTATTTGATTTGTCAATTGCTTACAAGATAATAGGTATAAGTATAAACATGAGTAAGAATACAGGAAATAGGTACAAATAAATGGGGACAATAGGACAGGGACGGTAGGCACGATTGTGCACTTATGGGATCAGGAAATGCCGTAAGAGCTTAGTTTTAACAGTAATTTGTCATGTACCACTGAATCAAATGCTTTACAGAAGTCTATGTAAATTGCGTCTATTGTTTTGCCCTGGTTGAGTAGAGCTGTCCATATGTTTTTGCAGTGCAAGTGTTGCAGATTACAGGACAGTTTTTTCCTGAAACCAAATTGTTTTTTGGAGAGTAGGTTGTTTGTCTCTAAGTGGAGGGTAATGGAATGGTTAATAATTGATTCCACGACTTTGCACATGACGCAACACATTGAGATTGGTCTGTAGTTAACAACCAGGCTGGGGATCGATGTTGCCATCCATGATGTACTCTCTGATTTAAGAGACAATCGGAAAGAAGATTCGTTTCCATTTTTTTACCAGCTAACTTTGCATGTCGTTTGTACTTCACATGTCATTCCTGGCAGGGAGTCAAATTTTTCAACTTCAAAATTTCCAAATGTTGGGGATGCTCAAATGTTGTGATGTGCCTTGGGGATTTTGGCTACTTTAATATAATTGTGTTTGGTAAGGAACGACATAAATATCATAACTTTTTAACATTTTGTGTGTTTCAGTTTAAATGCTCTCAACCTGTTTCCTGTATTCTTACTCATGTTTATAATTATACCTATTATCTTGTAAGTGATTGACAATTAAAATCAAATAAATAAATAAACAAACAAATGGTTGCTAAGATAGAGAGCAAATATTTTTGGAGACCTTGCCAGAAACACAGTCAACATTTCTAAATATTATATATTGAGGTGGAATTTAATTTGAGTGATATCATTCTTTTTTCAAATACTCCCTCTTGTCCTGCAATTAAGGTGTTTAACTCTGAAAGGAAGCCTGTCATTAAGACTAATTTATCCTAATCTCCGTAGTATTTCAACGGCACGCCTCTGGTGATGGAAACTTTGCAGGAGATCTTCCTTCTTCTTTGTTTCACAATAGTTTTTTTTCTGCTCGACTCTGTCCATGGGTGGTGAGGAGAAAACGAGCACGGGTTTATAGCTAATTACTCAGTGTCTGTCAAAACAATCAAAAACACAGATGTTTTGCACAGAACCACAGGGCTGAGAATAGGGAAAAAACATGTGGAAATGAAAACTTCATTTTTATGACTAATAGGGAAAATTCCACAGCAGGCACCAGAAAAAAAGGTGGAGCTTTTGAGCGGGAGGAACTAAGGCAGCTGTGACACAACTTAGCAAGAGAACTACTTGCGAATAATGGAACACAAGGGACTCCAAGCCAATACAGAACTTTATGTAATCATTATGGCAGAATTGTGTGTAGAAGGAGGACTGGCAGAGCTTAGGGGCAGAGTCAAGGGAGTCATTAGCCTAGAGTCCTTACGTTCCCATAAACAGTGTAATTTCAATCCCTCTTGAATCCCATTGAGTCTCATCTAAATTCCAACTTATTGTTGGCCATTAGTTGATTAGATTCTCATGTATAAGCTTGAGCAATAAATCATATTAACTGGAACTTAATATGTGGTCTCTATTCTTCACCCCTGACAAAGGGACCTTTGAGGTCTTCTAGTCCAGTCCCCTGCTCCAGCAGGATACCCTATACCATTTCAGACAAGTGGATGTCCAGTCTCTTCTTAAAAACCTCCAGTGATGGAGCAGCCACATCTTCTGGAGGCAAGGAGTTCCACTGATTAATTGTCCTCACTGCCAGGAAATTTTTCCTTAGTTCAAGGTTGCTTCATTCCTTGGATAGTTTCCATCTATTATTTCTTGTCTTGCCTTCTGGTGCTTTGGAGAATAATTTGACCCCCTCTTCTTTGTGGCAGCCCCTCAAATATTGAAACACTACTATCATGTCACCCCCTAGTAGTCCTTCTTTCCTCTAGACTAACCAAACCCAAACCCTGCAACCGTTCTTCATACGTTTTAGTCTCCAGGCCTTTAATCAACTTAGTTGCTCTTCCCTGCACTTTTTCCAAAGTGCATGGTAAGAATGTTTCCTGTATTCATATATCTATATTTTCATCTATTAAGATGAGAAAGTTCGAATGTTACACGTAATACTGACATAAAACAGAGCCTAGGAGATTAATATGAAGGAAGGAAGGAAAGGCAGACCACTTCAAGCAGAAAATACCAGGTTTCTGGGGAGATAGATGATAGATAGATAGATAGATGATAGATAGATAGATAGATAGATAGATAGATAGATAGATAGATAGAT
>NW_020769308.1:41815163-41825881 GCF_900518735.1 Pseudonaja textilis
AGAAGAAGAAGAAGAAGAAGAAGAAGAAGAAGAAGAAGAAGAAGAAGCGGCAGAGCCTCCTCGCTGACGGACTATGGTCTGTGCTCTTTCATTGGAGAGCCCCGATCATTATGATTAGGGGCTGAAGCTGCCTTGGAGGGGCGGCAGAGTGAGGGGAAGCTGCAAGCCAGGTTGAGGGGAGCCACATCTCCCCTCCTGAGCTTGGTCTTTTTCCCCCCCGAAGACAACTGCAGCGGTGGTTTTAAATGGCCACCCCAAAGAGGAGAACTCAGCTGGATTAAGCTTTGTGCAAGAGGGAAGAAAGAGGTGGATAACATCTGAACCGGGACAACTGGGCAATACAACTAAACAAAAGTACCCTGGGATTAAGGTAACATGGAATTTTTAAGAAAAGAAAAGTGAGCGGCGAAATTACAAAGGGACAGGAAAAAAAATAAGAAAATATTTTTGACAGCTAAGCGGGGCTTCGAACCGGGAAAGGAAGAAGCTGGAACTAGAGATTTAACTAAATTGGACCAAAATATTTTGGCAATAAACATTCATAAAATAAATCTGGACTTAAGATTGTCAAAAAATAATAATAATAAAGTTTACAAATTGGAGACTGGACTGTGCTGGAATATTGAGGTTCGAAAAACCCTAAACAAAAAAATAGGGGGGAAAGGTGAAGACTTTGTATAATGGAGAGTGCCACCTTTTGACAAAAACTTGAGCTCAAACAAAAGGGAAAGCATCCTGTTTCTGAATGAACTTGTGTGGATATAACACTAAAGAAATATTGAAACAAAGTAAGAATCTTAGAAAGTGAAAGCAGAACCAGAACAAAGAAAAAAACAAGGAAAGACTGACTGGGATTGATTGATGTTTTTGGTATAGACCCTGGGCTGGAATAATTGAGAACTTTTGAAAATTGAAAGAAGAAAGAAGGAAAGTAAAAGTGGTTTTTTTGTGGACTTTAATGATCATAAAGTACAAGAGTATTTATGTAATGATGATATCTCTTCGGGAATTAAAAATAGAACTTAAAAATATGAGAGAACTACTACAGGAAAGAGATGAACCACTTTGCTCTGTGTTAGAAAAAATGGAAATGGCGATTGAAGAACAAGAAGAAAGAGCTTCAGAGGAGGAGGAGTCGACTCAAGGAGAAGACATTTTAAATAGACAATTAGCACAAAGAACACTACAAAGAAGTGGGGAAAGAAGGAAGGTTAAAAAGTTGAGATTTAAGAAGGCAATCAAAAGGGGGAATACCAGTGAAGTCGGGAAAGGCAGAAAGACCCAGCAGAAAAGGGGAAAGGAAGATATTGAGAAAGAGAGGGATACAAACTGGAATGAGAAAAGATATGGGGAAAAGAGGGGGAGGAGAAGCAGTAAGAAACAGGTGCATGAAATAAAGAAATACGGAAATAGTAAAACGTTGAAAAGAAATTGTTTTTTCAGAGATAATGGTTGATGAATTAAAAAGGGGATTCTGCAGGGTGACAAAGGGTAATAAAAATATTTCTGCAATTAAAAATATTTAGAAAATAGGGTAATATAGATACTGATAACTTTTATTAAAAATTAAGGAGGGAAAATATGCTGCGGAATCCAAATGAAAAGATGTCATGATTATTATTGTAACTTCTTAAAAATAATGGTTTATTGGGAATCAAGATGAGGGAATAAAGATATATTTTAATCCCTGAGGTGTCACACTCAAAGCATTAAAAGGGGGAAACCTATACTTGTTTTTTTTTTCTTTAGTGTTAAAATTTGTATTAATCTAGAATTTATAAAAAGAATGTGTAATGGAAAGAGAATATGACAGACTAAAGAACCAACTAAATTAATAAATTAATATAGACTATTAAAAGCAAGGAGAGACATTGGTAACCATTATTATTATTATTATCATTATCATTATTATCATTATCATCATTATCATTATTATCATTATTATCATTATTATCATTATCATTAGGCAAACACATATTGTTTATCTTTATTTTTAAAATAAATATTAAAGGATTATATTTGAAATAATTGAAACAAAAAGATGTTTCGATTGAGATTAATGAAAGAGCCTAGAATTAATGTGTTTGTTTCTCTCCTTACTGAAAATTTGGAATGGAAAAGGTAATAATAGAATTAAGTATGCATATATGAATGTATAATTGCTGTCATATTTGTATGTAAAGGTGATGACCCGGAAATATGTTGTCCACTAAAAAGAGATTTTGTTTTTAACATAAAAAACTGAATAAAATTTGTTAAAAAAAAACAAAAGAAAGAAAGAAGAAGAAGAAGGAGAAGGAGAAGGAGAAGGAGAAGGAGAAGGGCATGATATCCAGTTGCCATGACTCAACTTTCCAGATCCAACTACTAGAGTTAAAACAGAAGAATATCTCCCTCTTTGGCTTGAGATGAGATGATGGATGAAAGCAAATTATGAGGATATGACAATGGTAGACTTTACTAGGGTATATTTGTGCCACTGGGGTAAATAAATGCAACTGTGGAAAATATCTGAGAGAAATAAGTTGGTTTCCCCCAGAGTTGGGCGTTCTGCCTAGGAAGCAATCAGTTCAACTATTCATTCACTTGTTTCTGCTTTTGAATATTTGATAAGAGAAGGTTAATATTTTATAATGAAGAACGGCTTCACGATTTATTCTCCAAACAGACTGTAGTTACACAGCTTGCCTTTTGTTTATCACCTCTTTGAGACCCAAAGTCTACCAAATGTTCTCTCTCTCCCTCTCTCTCAGCCCTGAAATTTCAAAGAAGCCATTTTTAATCCTCGTGGAAAGGATAAAATAAAAATGTAGCTTATCTTTTTAAAAAAAAAAAACACACCCTCCTTGCTTTTTAAGATTGCTCTGGCCTGCAAGTTCAAACATACCATGTTTCCCTGAAAATAAGACCGGGTCTTATATTAATTTTTGCTCCAAAAGGGAAGTGGTGGGATTCAATTTTTTTTATTACCGGTTCTGTGGGTGTGGCTTGGTGGGCATGGCAGGGGAAGGATACTGCAAAATCCCCACTCCCTCCCTACCCCACTAACCTGCTTTTCAGTTCCATTCTCCTGTGCAGGGCAACCAAAGAAGACCCAGCCAATCAGCTGGGACTCAATGGGACGCAGAAAAAAGATGGGGGCGGGGCCAGTTAGAGGTGGTACTTGCCGGTTCTACAAAGTACTCAAATTTCTGCTACTGGTTCTCCAGAACTGGTCAGAACCTGCTGAACACCACCTCTGATTAGGGCTTATTTTTATTTTCTGGTTAGGTCTTATTTTTGAGGAAAATATGGTATTAGACATCTGTCTGGCTCACAATCTTAACTGGGGCTTATTTTCAGGGTAGGGCTTATATTACGAGCATCCTGAAAAATCATGCCAGAACTTATTTTCCAGTTGGGTCTTATTTTCAGGGAAACAGGATAGGACCGTGACATAAGATGGTTTATTTAGTCTTGTCTCAGTAGGTTGTGTGAACATCTGGAGTCCATTTAATAAATCATGATTAAATGTTCAGATGGTTTGATGTCTTTTCTTCTAAAAAGAAAAAAAAGACATCTGTAATATGTACAGAAATACAATTATGGGCCCAGTAACAAAAATATCACACCCTTAGGAAAAAAGAATAAATGCTGAGAAAAATGCTGAGTGGCCTTAAAAATATTCCAGAAGTTTAAGGAATGATACTTAGGTTATTATTTATAAAAGTTTTTTTTTTCATTCCTGGCAGTTGGAGTGTTGACTTTGGCTAAGACTTCTGGGTCCCTCCCACCAGAATATGAAAAGTTAGAAAATTCTAATTCTTTCTTTCACCCCCATGTTATTCAAACAACAGCAACATCCTGACATTCTAGGAAGAAACAATGACAACGACACATAATTGTACACAATTGCATGCAAGTTGAAATGAATGGAAACTGGACAAAGTATAGCAAAGTCATTCTGGTGTTAATTAGAGCACAGCAATGGAAATTTTATACACACACACATTCACTAAAAATATGCAGGAATCAATATGAAAAACTTGCATAAATCTTTAGGAGTAATTAAAGACAACTCTTTAATTAAATTTAATCTCCTAATGTTCAGGCTGCCAATACCATGCGAACTCTGGGCAGCTTCTGTTAAAGTAATTCAAAAAATAATAATAACATAGATCAAAGAAAAGAAGAGAGAGCTGATAGGCATTTGCTTTTATTCGTATTTGGGACATCATTATTTATTACGATAAAATAATTCTTACATTACAATAAAAATAGGAATGTAAAACATTATAAAGCAGCCCACTCATTGGTTTTGGGGTGGAAGTCAAGAAGAACGCTGGCCAATTCATGACTCCACCTGAACATCACAATTTCAAAAATGATAACAGCCCAGTTCTTGTATTTTTCCTATGCCTTAAAAAATATAATAGTGGCAACAGAACTACAGCCCCAGGAAAACAGGGGGGATTTAACACAACCAGTGTAAATCACAATTGCAGACCTGAAGAGGGGAAATGCTTTAACAGGGAAGGAGTTTCTGGAAAAAGATTTCCGAGTCAAGAGATGCATTGATCTGAGGTTCAGCCAAAGATAATCCATGGAGTACTACATGCCACTGTTTCGGGGGTGGGGGGTGAAAAAGAAGTGTTTATCTTCTCTAGCTATCAGGAGTTAACTTCAAAAAAGAGTTTTTTTTTTAAATTTACCTATCAAAAACACTAAACAACAACAACAACAAAACACTATTCAGGAGAAATTTGTTAGCGGCGCACAATCACTTGTAAGAATCCAAAATTCATTTCTTAGAGTCCTCCTTTGGTTGGCCAGGTGGTTCATCGGTCAGCCAGGTGTTCAGATTTGATTTGGCATCCGTGTCCACCTCTCAAGTCCTTTCCAAGACTCTGGGATAAGGCAGGTGTTGTTCTTGGATGGAGTTAGAGGACGTAAGTACAGGATGTAAGCTGTTCCGAGTGAGGCTGCCTTTCGCAATTGACTGGTGGCGAATTTGTCAATGCTGATGGTTTTCAAGCTGTGGTGCTGCAGATGTTTTGGGATTGCACCCAGGGCATCTATTACCACTGGTATTAAAAAGGTAAAGCTTTCCCCTGTCCAGTCGGGTCTGACTCTTGCGCGCAGTGCTAAAAGCAATAGCAATAGCGCCTAGACTTATATACCGCTTCACATCCTTTCTAAGTGATTTACAGAGTCTGCCTTTCCCCTCCCCGCTGTGCCCCTTCCAGGAGTCCCCACACGCCCTATTTTGGCTCCCAGGTAAGTGCAAGGAGGCCTACTAGGCCCAAAATGGGCCATAGGGGTGTGTGGCGTGGCCTCCCGTGGCCCATTTTTGCTCCCAGGAGGCTTCAGGGAGGCCTATTAGGCCCAAAACAGGGTGCGTTGCTCCCCCCTCATGGCCCGTTTTTGCTCCCAGGAGGCTGCAGGGAGGCCTACGAGGCCCAAAATGGGGTTTGGGGTTGTGTGTGCATTGCGCCCCCCCTCATGGCCCGTTTTTGCTCCTGGGGGGGTGCAGGAGGCCGAGTGCTGCCTGTCACAGCCCCTGGCCACACCCACCATGGTCACACCCACCTATCCGGTCATTAAGGCAGAGAACCTGTTGTTAAATTATTTGAATCCCATCACTGCAAGGGATATCTTTCTTTTTGTCTTTTTGATAAATGTTTTATCTTTTTATCTTTTGTAAAACATCTCATTAGATGAACAATGTGGTTCAGGTTTTCACATTTCTACACAAACGTGACCATTATTACATACCAACTTTTATATCCAGATTTATATCCTATTACTTATTACCTTTATCTTTAAATAATCTCATACATTATTTATTTATTTATTTATTTCTATATTCATTACTCTTATTTTATACAATCTCATTTCATATTATAGCTTACTTCATTTTTCTTTAAATATTCTCCTGTCATATTAAACAATATTATCCCTATTCGTATTCAATTTCTATAATAATTATACACATGTTCTTACACCTGTCACATTTTCAATTTTTTGCACATACAATTATTCCGTTCAAAGGTTTTTCCCTTTTATTCCCAATTCGAGCTTGCCATCCCTTTACATTTTCCCCATTTACTCCCTTTAACCCTTTATAAAAATGTATAACAATATAACATTAACTACTATTGAGTAAACATACATACACACACACACACACACACACACATACATATCTGTATCTATATCTGTATCTGTATCTATATCTGTCTATCTATCTATCTATCTATCCATCATCTATCTATATCTCTGTCTGTCTGTCCGTTTGTCTGTCTGTCTGTCCGTTTGTCTGTCTGTCTGTCTGTCTGTCTGTCTGTCTATCTGTCTATCTATCTATCTCTAGCTAGCTAGCTATATCTATCTATCACAGATGAACCCTATACAGAAGCCTGATGATGGCAGATGAGATTCTGCCGAAACGTTGCTACAACTTTAAAAGCACAACTACAATGACGTGGGAAAATACCCGAACAAAGCTGAATGCCATAAATCTATCTATCTATATCTATATCTATATCTATATCTATATCTATATCTATATCTATATCTATATCTATATCTATCTATCTATCTATCTATCTATCTATCTATCTATCTATCTATCTCTATCTACATCTACATCTATCTATATCTATCTATCTATCTATCTATCTATCTATCTATCTATCTATCTATCTCTAGCTAGCTAGCTATATCTATCTATATCTATCTATATCATATCATTATCTATCTATCTATCTATCTATCTATCTATCTATCTATCTATCTATCTATATATATATATATATATATATATATATATATTTACATCAGATTCCACATGGTGTTCCCACTGCAACAGATTTCTAAATGAACTGGTTTCTCAGTTTTGAAGAACAGGGTTTTATCAGTTCTTCTCTGACTCATGTTCCTGTGTTTGCGACAAGATTCCATTCACCAGATCAAGTGTTGTGTTTTTTCTTTCTTTTTCTTCAGAAGCTTACATGAAAACATTCCACTCCACTGATGGTACAGATATTTTGAGAATTTGAAAAGTCAAGATACTCAGAAGGCTTTGTCTTGATGATGATGATGCATATCTAAGGGTACACAATTTTTCCTGGCAACAGGGAAGATGTGACTTACCGTTGTCTTCTTTTTTTCCCCTGGTATTAAATGGACATAGGTAGAAAACTGGATAACAGAATAACAGAATTGGAAGAGACCTGAGAGGTCTTCTAGTCCAACCCCCTGCTTAGGCAGGAGACCCTATACCATTTTAGACAAATGGCTGTCCAATCTCTTCTTAAAAACTTCCAGTGTTGGAGCATTCACAACTTCTGGAGGCAAGTTGTTCCACTGATTAATTGTTCTGTCGTGAAATTCCTCCTTAGTTCTAGGTTGCTTCTCTCCTTGATTAGTTTCTATCTGTTGCTTCTTCTCTTGCCTTCAGGTTCTTTGGAGATAGGTTGTCCCCCTTCTTCTCTGTGTCAACCCCTTAGATCAGGGGTCTTCAAACTTGACAGCTTTAAGACTTGTGGACTTCAACTCCCAGAATTCCTCCTCCAGTCATGTTAGCTAAGAAATTCTGGGAGTTGAAGTCCACAAGTCCTAAACTTGCCATGTTTGAAGACCCTTGTCTGAGTTATTGGAAGACTGCTATCATATCCCCCTAGTACTTCTTTTGATTTAACTAGGCATACCCAATTCTAGCAACCTTTCTTCAGATGTTTTAGCCTCCAGTCCCCTGATCATCTTTGTTGCTCTTCTCTGCGCTCGTTCTAGAGTCTCAGCCACTTTTTTTACATCATGGTGGTCAAAACTGGATGCGATATTCCAAGTGTGGCCTTATCAAGGATTTTGGATGGGAAGGTGACCTCTTCTACCACCAGATAGAGAAAGGTAGTCACTTGGAGCAGCAGTTGTTGAGTTGCAAGAACAAGGTTGTTGGAATTACTAATGTTCTGCTACCTTCTGGTGCAGCATGTGATAGACAATGTTCTTGGGTTCAGCTGTGCATGTCATGGGAAAAAGAACCATCTTGTTAATTGCTTGAAATGAAATAATACACCCCAAAAATAAATCTTAAAACACTTATTTACTGGAAAGGAGAGGAGACACTTGAGTCTTAATTGAATCTTTATTGCTGAATACTCATTTCAAAATCCACAACTCGTGGTCCATTGACTTATCAGTTGCTCTGATCATGGACCGTGCTAGTCAAGAATGGGTTTCTCAATTAATGGCTTGATCAAGTTAAGGTCAGGTATCTTCCTAGAAGTCTTCTGATTTTGTTGGATGAAAATCCAATCAAAACTTGACCCAGGCTACTATCTCTTGGTTGCTGTCTCTTTAAGGTCCATCTCCCTGGGCTGTTGGGTGTTTCTGATTTTCAAGAAGCTTCCTAGGAAACAGAGTGTAACGTCTTACAGGTCCACCTTCTGTTTTCTACCACAGCAAAACCCAAGAAATGATAGCCAAGAAGAATTGGAAACTCAAAATCTCGACCAACAAATGCTCTGTCCTACACATCGGTAAAAATAAATCAGTACACCAAATACAAGCTAGGCGGATATGACCTCATTGACAATCGTCACTCTGTCAAGGACCTCAGAGTACTCATATTGAATGACCTAAGTGCCAGAGCTCATTGCAACAGCATGGCCAAAAAGGCATTAAGAGTTGTAAATCTAATCTTACAAAGCTTCTCCTCCAGTAACATTGAATTGCTAACTAGGGCATGCAAAACCTTTGCTAGACCAACGTTCAAATACAGCTCATCTGTCTGGAATCTGTACTGTATATCAGACATTAATACAACTGAACGAGTCCAGAAGTATTTCATGGGAAGAGTACTACACTACTCTGCTCTCATTCTTGAGCACACAACAGATACAAGAGCACACAACAGATACAAACTCAATGTAAACCACTTCAAACTAGATTGCAGAAAGTACGACTTCAGCAACAGAGTGGTCAATGCCTGGAATGCACTACCTGACTCTGTTGTTACATCCTCAAACCCCCACTCCTTTAATCTCAAACTATCCACAATTGACCTCACCCCATTCCTAAGAGGTCTGTAAGGGGCATGCATAAGTGCACCATCGTGTCTCCCGTCCCTGTTCTATTGTCCCCATTTATTTGTATTTCCTGTACTCTTACTCCTGTTTATACTTATACTTATTATCTTGTAAGAGATTGACAAATCAAATAAATAAATAAATGAAATACACATGAAGTTACAAGTGGCTGTTTTGAAGAAACCATGTTGGTCCAGAGACAGTAAGACGAGATGGCTGGAATCTAGCAAAAACCTCTCTGCTTAAACAGTCTTCTGCTCCAAAGACCAAGTCTCTGTGCTCTTCAGCATTGGCAGGAAGCCAAGGAGAAGTTTCTCAGAGTTAACAACGCAATAGGGAGAGATCCCAACTCACAGCAGAAGTTCAGATCTTTGTGGTCCTTTTATATCCCAGATCAAGGCTGTCTTTGCTTTCCTGCTGTGGGAATCACAGAAGAGACAATGTTCTGAAGCTTCTCTCCAGTGACAATGTCTATGTACAAATTAGATCCTCCGGTGTCTCACTCTAATCCTCTTTAAATCCCCTTAGTGAGAGGTCTGCGCATGTTTCTCTGTTTCTCTCTGCTTCTTCCTCTGCCAATTTGAAGTGGGAGACCTTCTCTGCAGATTGCCTTCCTCTTAAGACTTCATTCACTGTTTTATCCCAATTCTCTCTGTGTCCCCCTCTCTCTGTGTCCCCCTCTCTCTGTCTCTCTCTCTCTCTGTCTGTGTCCCTCTCTCTCTATTCCTCTCTCTCTGTCTCTGTCTCTCTCCCTCCCCCCCTCTCTCTGTCTCTGTTTCCCTATCTCTCTGTGTCTCTCTGTGTCTCTCTGCCTGTCTGTCTCTGTTTCTGTCTCCATCTCTCTCTCTCTCTGTATGTCTGTTGGTCTCTCTCTTTCTTTCTCTCTTCTCTCTCTCTGTCTCTGTCTCTCACTCTCTCTTCCTTGATTGACTTTTTCCTCTAGCAAAGTCCTAAGCAAATCTTCTTCAGGATCATTCCATCATTCCAGAAAAGGGATCAAAAAACAGATACACAAATCCCCGTTCAAACCAACCAGCCAAGCCTATAAGGACTTTAATTCTACAAGA
Source organism: Pseudonaja textilis (assembly GCF_900518735.1). The sequence goes on from NW_020769308.1 coordinate 41,825,302, forward strand.
ATCTCTTTATCAGCAGGTACTCTGCACACAGCTACTCTAATTGGGTGCTTCACCTTAATGTCCATGTCGCTCTCAATTTCATACTTTCTACTGGATTTCTAATTTTCCCAGATAGTCAGTTGGTTGCAATTTTTGCTACTCCCCAAGGAAGTAACTAGTATAATTTGATTCTGCATGCTCTTTCTCTGTCATTAAAAGAGGTTTTAATTGGATAAGATTGTTCTAGCCATAGTAACTAAGCTTAATTGATCAGGACACGTGTTAGCACATTGTTTTAAAATCCTTTTGTGTGCATTTTATGGTCCTAAGTATGTGTATTAATTCAATATAAACTTTCCCAGTACAAATTTGCTGATTATATTACGGTAGAGGAGATATAGATTTCTTGGCTGGGGACATCAGCTATTAGTCATAATGATGAAAAAGATTAAAGTGAATGGGCACAAATATACAATATATGAGATATGTGCTGTAATGGCTCAGTACACATTTGGTCACTTACCTCTCTCATTCTTCCACCCTTGGTCATTTATGAATAGAATAGAATAGAATAGAATAGAATAGAATAGAATAGAATAGA
>NW_020769308.1:41849680-41873212 GCF_900518735.1 Pseudonaja textilis
TAATAATAATAATAATAATAATAATAATAATAATAATAATAATAATATAGAAAATACTCTAAATGCTCTGATGGTCATTTGGAAAAATCCTTTTTTAGTGAGCACCTAGAAGCCAAGAGGAAAATATATGCCAAATTTCAAGTTTGTAGGCTTTATGGTTCTGGAGAGTTTGTGATGATGCATGAGTAGCATTTTGCTTTTATATACACTGCTCAAAAAATAAAGGGAACACAAAAATAAGACATCCTAGATCTGAATGAATGAAATATTCTTATTAAATACTTCGTTCATTACATAGTTGAAGGTGCTGACAACAAAATCACATAAAAATTATCAATGGAAATCAAATTTAGCAACCCATGGAGGTCTGGATTTGGAGTTATACTTAAAATTAAAGTGGAAAAAAACACAACAGGCTGATCCAACTTTGATGTAATGTCCTTAAAACAAGTCAAAATGAGGCTCAGTAGTGTGTGTGGCCTCCACGTCCCTGTATGACCTCCCTACAACGCCTGGGCATGCTCCTGATGAGGTGGCGGATGGTCTCCTGAGGAATCTCCTCCCACACCTGGACTAAAGCATCCCCCAACTCCTGGACAGTCTATGGTGCAACGTGGCATTGGTGGATGGAACAAGACATGTGTCCCAGATGTGCTCAATTGGATTCAGGTCTGGGGAACAGGCAGGCCAGTCCACAGCATCAATGCCTTCATCTTGCAGGAACCGCTGACACACTCCAGCCACATGAGGTCTAGCATTGTCATGCATTAGGAAGAACCCAGGGCCAATCGCCCCAGCATATGGTCTGAGGATCTCATCTCGATACCTAATGGCAGTCAGGCTACCTCTGGCGAGCACATGGAGGGCTGTGCGGCCCCCTAAAGAAATACCACCCTACACCATTACTGACCCACTGCCAAACCGGTCATGCTGGAGGATATTGCAGGCAGCAGAACGTTCTCCACGGCATCTCCAGACCCTGTCACGTCTGTCACATGTGCTCAGTGTGAACCTGCTTTCATCTGTGAAGAGCACAGGGTGCCAGTGGCGAATTTGCCAATCTTGGTGTTCTCTGGCAAATGCCAAATGTCCTGCACAGTGTTGGGCTGTAAGCACAACCCACACCTGTGGACATCGGGCCGTCATACCACCCTCATGGAGTCTGTTTCTGACCATTTTAGCAGCCACATGCACATTTGTGGCCCGCTGGAGGTCATTTTGCAGGGCTCTGAAGTGCTCCTTCTGTCCCTCCTTGCAAAAAGGCAGAGGTAGCGGTCCTGATGCTGGGTCGTTGCCCTCCTACAGCTTCCTCCATGTCTCCTGATGTACTGGCCTGTCTGCTGGTAGCGCCTCCATGCTCTGGACACTACACTGACAGACACAGCAAACCTTCTTGCCACAGCTCGCATTGATGTGCCATCCTGGATGAGCTACACTACCTGAGCCACTGGTGTGGGTTGTAGACTCCATCTCATGTTACCACTAGAGTGAAAGCACCGCCAGCATTCAAAAGTGACCAAACCATCACCCAGAAAGCATAGAAACTGAAAAGTGGTCTGTGGTCACCACCTGCAGATCCACTCCTTTATTGGGGATGTCTTGCTAACTGCCCATGCTTTCCACCTGTTGTCTATTCCATTTGCACAACAGCAGGTGAAATTGATTGTCAATCAGTATTGCTACCTAAGTGGACAGTTTGATTTCACAGAAGTGTGATTGACTTGGAGTTACATTGTGTTAAGTGTTCCCTTTATTTTTTTGAGTAGTGTATATATAGATTAATCTTCAACCTCTTTGAAGTATTTCTCTCAATTGTATACTGCAACTCCTGCAAGAGCTACTCCGCGGGGGGGTTTCAGGGGTCACACTTAAACGTGTAAAAACATTGAATTGTACTTACATAGAGATGGGTAGACTAGTATCCTTCTATTAGGGCATTTTTCTCCCCATCTTAACTAAGAACTTCTTAGATTTTTGTGTGAGAACTAAACCTGGAGGTCATTGAGAAAGCTTTTTATATGTCGATGCATGCACTCAACGTAAAGACATTCGCAGCTGCGATCTCTTTAAAATAACTTAGAACATAGAATAATAAGTTGGAAGGGGACCTTGGAGGTCTTCTAGTCCAACCCCCTGCTCGAGCAGGAGACCCTATCCCATTCCAGGCAAATGGCTGTCCAGTCTCTTGTCCCAAAGGTACTTCCCCCACCAAGAGGCAACAGAGAGTTTTTGGGCTCAACTGCAGTTGTTAAGTGAGGATTATCTGCAACAGAGTGGAACTAGAAGTGGGTAAATCCATTCATTTTCTTCTTGGAAACCAGCAAACCTTTTCTTTGCCTTCCTTACGGTCAAAGAATGCTGAGTAGGCAGCTGGATCCTGAACAAGATATTTGTTTTTTGTTTTTAAAGGCTCCTTTAAATGTCCTTGTGGACTTTTTTTTATTTATTTTCCAAATTAGAGGTGGTAAATGAAGAAAACGAGAGTTGCTTGGAAGACACATTCTTCAATTGCTCTTGGCCCCAAAAGCAAACAAACAGAGATGTTAATGGTCTAAAAAATAAAAAAAAATGGCTGAAAAGTTTATGGAAATAGAGAAGGATCTATTTGAGGGAGTATTTCACCCACTTTTAAACCGCTGGAAATGCTTCCAAAAAACAACAACTTGTTTGGATTGTTTTGGAAGAAGTTGGTCAAGGGGGTATTTTTTGTGGGAGGGAGAGGATTGTAACTGCAATTCTCAGTTTGATGCTGTCTCCAAATTGTCAAGTTATTGGTTGATTAGCTTATCTCTAGTGGCTTTGGCTGGGCTTATTGTGCACAATCTGTCTCCCATTCTTCGACCTTAAGGAGTTTTTCAGCTTTAATGGGATTCTGTCAATTTGCCCCCTTTCATGCATAGCCATTGTTTGTGGCTTAAGCCACAGCCATTTAGCTTGCAGAAAATCCTGGAGTTGATAAAAAGAGAATATTTGTAGCTCAGGGTTGAAATGAGGGTGCTCTGTGAGCTTGGTGGTTTTCTTGCAGATGTTTCATGACACAAAGTAGGTAACATCATCAGCACTCTAGATATTTGGCACTGATGGTGTTACCAAGTAGGGTCATGAAACGTCTGCAAGAAAACCATCAAGCTCAGAGAGCACCAAGGGCCCCACAGTCCTCCTTTTCCTCTTTCTTCCCTTCATCACTACCACCTCTTCCTCTTCTTCCTTCACTCCATAGACACCATTCCCATCTAGCACTGATGATGTTACCTAGCTGGGTAATGAAACATCTACAAGAAAACAACCAAGCTCAGAGAGCACCAAGGACTCCACAGTTCTCCTCCTCCTCCTCCTCCCTTCTAACATTGATGATGTTACTTAGTTGGGTGATGAAACCTCTGCAACAAAACAACCAAGCCCAAGGAGCACCAAAGTCTCCTCAACTTTTGAACTTTGGACTATTAAAATCAGCAGAAAAGCTCTCACTTTGAAGCAATATTAGGGAGTATTTTGGAGGTTTCTTTTGTGATCCCTTACCTTTTGGAGGTTCAAAGTAGATATGTGTGCAGCCAAGTTCATCTATTATGTAACTTTAAACCCCTCCAGCCACCCCCTAATTAAAGGATCCCAAAATCCATTTCTGGCAAGGTTACCATAGCATCAGATGTGAGCATCGTGGCCCTTGGAAGCTGAAATAATTTTTAAACCTGCAGCACAGCTATATTAAAAAAACAACAACAACCCCACTTAGTTTTCAGCCCTTTCTTAAATTTTCTGGCTTCATAGGGGTGGAGAGTAGTTGTTATTCTTGATTCTTCTCTGCACTTGCAAAGGATATGTGCATCATTGAAATCCAGCTGTCCACATTTCTTTGAGTAGAGCTGGATTTCAAAAGTAGCTACAATAATTGTAGACTCGTACTAGGGACTTCTTTAAAACCTTGATATCGACACCAAGAGACCCAGGTGTGTAATTCTAATCATATTAAGTTTGAATTAAGTCCAAAAGATTTACTTGTAAGTAAGCAGATATGTGGGGCCAGCCCTAAACTATACGGATAATCTCTGTTTGCTCACCTTCCTTTTGTTGATTCACAAAATCGCATCTTTTTAAAGTTTTTTTCTTTTAAAAAAAACTTAAGATATTCCCCTTGGCCAATTTGCAGCATTTCTTATCTCTTTGTCATTCCAAACTAATCTGGAGTTCGTTCCTTTATGTCAGCAAGCTCTTTTTCTGTCTGATTGGTTATCTTGTTTGCTGGATCTGGAAAAAGGACATGTAGGGTTGCAGCAAAGATAACGGGGTTGATCTGATCCATTGAATGCCTTAGTTAAATGCCTTCAAAGTGTGGTACCTGTGTCCGTTTTTTGCCTGTTGTTCTTATTCCCAATAACTTTTGTCTGCTGCTCCCTTGAAATGTAACCCACTTAGCTGATAAACAGATAACAGACAATCAGAATTGGAAGGGACCTTGTAGATCATCTAGTCCAACCCCCCGGCCCAAGCAGGAGACCCTACACCATTTCTGACAGATGGCAGTCCAATCTCTTCTTGAAAGTCTCAAGTGGCGCTCCCACAACTTCTGACAGCAACTTCTGTTCCATGGGTTGATTGTTCTCACTGTCAGAAAGTTTCTCCTTATTTCCAAGTTAAATCTCTCCTTGTTCAGTTTCCATCCATTGTTCCTTCTCTGGCCTTCAGGTCCTTTGGAAAATAGCTTGATCCTTCCTCCTCTCTGTGGCAGCCCCTCAAATATTGGAAGACTGCTCTCCTGTCTCCCCTGGTCCTTCTCTTCACTAGAGTAGTCAAGCCCGGTTCCCATAATTGTTCATTGTATATTTTCAGCCTCCAGTCCCCTCATCATCCTGGTTGCTCTTCTCTGCACTCTTTCCAGAGTCTCAAAATCTTTTTTAATAGTGTGGTGACCAAAACTGAATGCAGAACTCTAGGTGTGTTCTTCCTAAGGCTTTATAGAGTGGTATTAGTATCTACCTTGATCTCGATTATATCCCTCTGTTAATGCAATTTAGGATTGCATTGGCTTTTGGGGACGCTGCTGCATGCTTCTGGCTCCTATTTAGCTGGTTGTCCACTAGGACTCCAAGATCCCTCTCACAGTTCCTGCTATTGAGCCTGGTTTCACCCAGTCTATATGTGTACTTTTGGTTTTTCTTGCCTAAGTGTAAGACTTTACTTTTCTCTACATTGAATTTCATTTTGTTAAATATGGCCCAGTGTTCTAGACTGTCAAGATCCATCTTATATTCTTATACTGTATGTTGATCAATGTTTTTCAGACTTGACATTTTTAAACCTTGCATAAAACCTGTGCTTTGGAAGAGTGTTCATAGTGGAGAGATTTAAGGAAAGAAGCTGTGAATTGAGCTGAACCACAAACTTGCCAAGGGTTTTCGCAGCTCACCTGTCTTTCGATTTCTCGGTAGGAGAATACAGGCGCTCCTTGACTTGTCTTACAACCATTCTTTAGTGACTGTGTTCTGACCTAGGCTCCCCTAACATTATGAAGCCGACTCCTCATTCTGATAAAACCCCTTTTATTTAGTTTAGAGTGAATTCCTCTCCAGCAAAGTCCCGGCAAACAGTCTTTCAAGAGATTTCACAATGACAGACCTTAATCAGGCTTGGAGAGCTGCCAGGCTGATATCTTTCAAATGCCACACTCTAGCAGCAATTATTTGGCAAGGAGTCAGGAACAGAACTTCACCCTCAAGAATTGAACTAATTGTCTCCTGCAAACCCCACTCCCCTTTCATTCCTCTTTTATTCCCTCTGGGAGGGGCCATTCACTGTCCACCTGAGCCTTTACTCCCGAGTCAGCCCTTGTTCCTTAACTGTTCCCTTCTCCTGGCAGCTCTGTGCATGCACACACTGGGAACAGGCTCCAGCTATTATTCTTCCCTACTGATCTCCAACTCTGAAGGCAGCTGATATCTCTTGGACGACCCTGGCCCAATCTCTGCCTCTGACGCAGAGCCCTTATCAGAGCCTTCCCCAGATGCCAGGACTGGCCCATGTTCCTCCCCAACCTCCACACTGTTCAGGGAAACAGGGTAGTACCTAAAATTTTGTACTGTACATTCATCATTTGGCAGTTTAAACTGCTGGTGGACGCACAATTTGTTAAGAATAATCCTCGTCCAAAATTAAAACTGTCTCTTCTTCCATGAATACAGTCTCCTTTTGTTACACCTAGACAGTTTTTCATGCACGTCATATTTTAAGGTTTATTTAGTTATCCTTAAAAAAAACAACGGAGTCCATGCCAATGGATTTTAACACTGTGCTTTCTTTTCAGTCTTTAGATTTATAATCTTGGGCCAAGAAGATCTTTTTTTTTAATGTTCAGAAGAACGTATGCCAAGTTTTGCTAGGACTTGGGGGAAAAAGGGATATATACATTAATCATATTTAATACACTATTCATATTCCAATATATAATGTGATATTTTGCATTTTTGCCTGTGTATGTTTTCATGTACTCTAAAACTTACAACCAACTCTTCAAAATGTATGTTGCTAAGTGAAATGTTGGTTAAGTGAGTTTTGTCCCATTTTAGGACCTTTCTTGCCTCTGTTGTTAAGTGAATCACTGTAGTTGTTAAGCCAATAAAATGGTTGTTAAGTGAATCTGGTTTCCCCATTGATTTTGCTTGTCAGAAGGTTGCAAAAGGGGATCATATGACCCTGGGAGACTGCAACCATCATAAATATGAGTCAGTTGCCAAGTGTCTGAATTGCGATCATTGGTCATAAAATGGTCATAAATCACTTTTTTCAGGTCACTAAGCAAATGATTGTATGTTAAAGACCAGCCTTATATATGAATGTGGTTTATTAGTTAATATAATTGCTTACTGATCTTAGAAATTAGACAGGGACCACCAAACTCATAATTTTAAATCCCAGAGACCCTGGGAAAATCCCCCAAAAAGTCTGCAGAAAAATCCCCCACCCTGTTTTCCTACCGATCGAACATTCTTTATTTGGGATCGCAGGGTCCCGTCCCGCGCGCGGGGGGGGGGGGGGGGGGGGGGGGAGAGAAAGAGACTTTTGGCTTCATGCAAAGAAAGCAGCAAAAGCAGCAGATGTCTTTCTTTCTCTCCCCCAAACTCTGCCAGAAATGAGTCTTTGTGAGATTTGTCGCTCTGGCGCAGCCTCTTGGAGCAGGAGGTCTTGCAGGGTTCCATTTCTGGCAGAGTTTGGGGGAAGAGAAAGGAAGACTTTTGCTGCTTTCCTTGCGTGCAGCCAAAAGCAGAAGAAGGAAGAAGTGGAAAGAAGCAGCCCGATAGCCAGATGAGGCAAGTGGGGCAAGTTCCTCCCTCTGCCCTTTCCCCCCTCCCCTCACTACCTCATGTTGTTCGCAATGCAAGCGACACAAAACTCCTGTTCCCATGCAGCCTGGATTAATTGTTTTGGGGGGTGACATTTCTCTGCGGACCACCAAAATTTTCTCACAGACCACCAGTGGTCCCCAGCCCACTGGTGGGCAACCACTAGGTTAGATTGAGAAGTTGGTGAACGTTCTAGAACAAGTTTGAACAGTGGTGGTATTCAACCGGTTTGGCCCGGTTCCCATGAGCCGGTAGTAAAAAATGCTACCGTTTCGGCCAAACTGGTATTTCCAACGATCAGCTCTGCCCCGTGATTTAGATTAGCTAGAAAGCAGGAAATTATTAGATTTCTTGCTTTCTGGCTAATCTAAACTTACCTGGCCAAGAGGCTTCCCTGAGGCCCAGTAGGCAAAAAACGGGGCATGGGGGGGAGGTGCTGCGAAAGGGGAAAAAAACACTACATAGCCACACCCACCCAGTCACATGCCTACCTAGCCACGCCCACCTAGCCACACCCACCTAGCCACGCCCACAGAACAGGTAGTAAAAAAATTTTTGAATCCCACCACTGAGATATAAGTCAGTGTAGAAAATCACACTGAAGCATTCACACAAAGCTTCAACTTCATTGGGATGCAACTGAACATAATATCCTAACTGTTCCACAGATAGACATGCTTGCAATAACACTATTTTTTGATTGAATTTCACTCTGATCCGCATTGCAAATGTCCTTTGAACATTTGAAATTGTAGGTGTGCTTAAAGACCGTTTGTAAGGCCATGTGAGATTTAACACGTGGGGGTCATACACAAGTTTTGGATGTTGTGAAAAGTAATTGTGTCGGAAGGCTGGTTGGCACAGCGTTTCGGTTAGCGCAATATTTTCCAGTGTGGGGTGTACGGTTATTAAAGGTCAACGCTCTTCATTCATCACAACTTGGCCGGGAGTTGTTGTGAGTTGTGATTCAAGACAGGCTTGGAATGTACAAAGTTGGAGAAAGAAAAATGAATGAATTCAAGCTAGCTGGGCCATATACAAGGGAAGCCAACTGTTTTTTGGTGTGCTAACAAAAAAAAAAAAGACAGGTAGCTATTTCTTTTGGAAAAGGGACAACTGCCAAAGTAGACCAGGAGAAACTATGCAAGAAAAAGAAAAGTATTTTTTTAAGGAAGAAAATGGACAGGCATTTATCCAGAATGGTGTAGAGCCATGATGGCAAACCTATGGTACGCCTTCCACAGGTGGCACACAGAGCCATTTGTGCGGGCACGTGAGTACAAGCCAAACCTACCTGCACTGTGCATGCACATGCCTCCCAGCTGATTTTTGGCTTGTGAGAGGCCTTTTTCGCCCTCCCAGAGGCCCGTGGGAAGTCTCTGCAGCCTTTGGAGGCTGAAAAATGGGCCCATTTCGGCACTTCCGGTATTTCCAGAAATACCGAAACCAGAAGTGCTGAAACTGGAAGGCCCTCTGGAGGCTGAAAACGGGCATTTCTGGTATTTCTGGAAGGCCCATTTTTCAGCCTCCCAAGGCTGCAGAGGCTCCGGGAGGGCGAAAAGGCCTCAAACGGGCCAAAAATCAGCTGGGAGGTGCATGCATGCACAGTGCAGGTAAGGGGTTTTTTGCGTGCGCATGCATGGGGGGGGGGCGCACATTGCATTGTGGGTGCATATCACACACACACACACACACACACACACACACACACGCTTTCAGCACACCACAACAAAAAGGTTTGTCATCACTGGTGTAGGGTCTCCTGCTTGTGCAGGGGCGGGGTTGGACTAGAAGACTTCCAAGACCCCTTCCAACTCTGTTGTTCTGTTAAATTGTAACTGCTGGGAAAGAGAAGAAGGCAGCCCTGGATATTTTGGGTGACCAGTTTTCATTTATTCACATTACAAGCTCTCTTTGCTTCCAAACTTGGATCAGCTTACATATACTCACCCTATTTCCTAATGTCTTTTTCTGAAATGTTCTTTGGCTCAGGTCAGTCAACCTACCCCGGAAGTTCTCAGGCCGTTTTCCACCCAATTGCAAACCACGTTGTTTTCTACTTCATTTCTGGGACCAGCTAAGGTGCTGCCCCTTGTCCAATGATCCCTTTTAATTAATAAAAGCCAGCAGTTCATAACTAGCAAACGATACGAACACCCCTCTTCTTTCAAAACCAGTGTGTAAAATACGGAGAGCTCTGCCTTAGTCATTGTATATACGTGAAGGTCACTCCATGAATTATATTCCTGTAACATTGCCTCCTGAGGTAAAAGAGTTTCTATGGAAATGTCTTCTGAACTTCAGGGACACCAGTTTCATAAGCCATGAAAAACATGCACCAGCTGTTCCCGCGTGTTCATGCAGTTGGAAGTCTGTACCATCATATTAAAAATTCTCTAGAAAGAGTGCAGAGAAGAGCAACAAAGAGGATTAGGGGCCTGGAGACTAAAACATATGAGGAACAGTTGCAGGAATTGGGTATGTCTACTTTAATGAAAAGAAGGCCCAAGGGGGACATGATAGCAGTCTTCCAATAATTGAGGGGCTACCACAATGAATGGGGGGCCAGCCTATTTTCCAAAGGCAGAAGAAGCAATGGATGAAAGCTAATCAAAGAAGGAATCAATCTAAAACTAAGGACAATTTTCTCACAGCAAGAACAATTAACCAGTGGAACAACTTGCCTTCAGAAGTTATGGGTGCTCCATCACTGGGGGCTTTCAAGAAGAGATTGGACAACTTTTTGTCCAAAACTTTAGTCCTTGAGCAGAAGCCAACTCTGTTATTCTGTTAGGAATCAGGCTTCAGCCTATCTGAGAAGGCTGTCTTCTCCTGAATTAAACTACCATGGAGTCTTCACACACTTAGGACGATCAACCATGGGAGTCATTTTGGGGGCTGACCCTTCAGACTCCCCCCCAAAAAAAACCCCATGGTTGATTGAGCTGATTGGACAATGAGAGACATATGATCTTGGTAGCCTAATTGGATGAGTGGAGAAAAGAGTAATTGACATGTATCTAGATCCTTCTTTATTTTCCTAGACTAGGCATCTTCAAACTTGACAGCTTTAAGACTTGTGGACTTTAACTCCCAGAATTCCTCCTCCAGTCATGTTAGCTCAGGAGTTCTGGGAGTTGAAATCCACAATCTTAAAGTCCCCAAGTTTGAAGACCCTTGGATTAGATAAATAGATAGATGAGAGAGAGAGAGAGAGAGATCAATAGATAGAGAGATGGATGATAGATAGATTAGATATATAGATTAGATAGAACAATAGATGGATGGATGATAGATTAGATAAGATAGATTAGATAGTTTAGATAGATCAATAGATGGATGATAGATTAGATGTATAGATTAGATAGAACGGATGGGTGGATGGATGGATGGATGATAGATTAGATCAGGGGTCTTCAAACTTGACAGCTTTAAGACTTGTGGACTTCAACTCCCAGAATTCCTTCTCCAGTCATGTTAGCTCAGGAATTCTGGGAGTTGAAGTCCACAAGTCTTAAACTAGCCAAGTTTAAGTTTGAAGACCCTTGTGATAGATGATACATATGTACGTAGGTAGGTAGGTAAGTAAGGAGAGAGAGATGATAGATAGATAGATAGATAGATAGATAGATAGATAGATAGATAGATAGATAGATAGATAGATAGATAGATAGACAGACAGACAGACAGACAGACAGACAGACAGATAAGGAGTCTTCAAACTTGACAGCTTTAAGACTTATGGACTTCAACTCCCAGAATTCCTCTTGCAGTCAGGAAATCTAGCTCAGGAAATCTGGGGGTAGGAAGTCCATAAGTCTTAAACTTGCCAAGTTTGAAGACCCTTGTCCTAGACCTAGGAGATTTTATTGTCTTATCATAGCTCGATCCTTTCTCTTTCTCCATCCTCTTCTCACTTCGTTCTCCGCATCCCCTTTTAAATAACCTTTTTCTCACGTAGTTTCCACTGGCCTACTTTGGAAGCTGTCATTCAGCTGTCTTGGTTTGTTATTATCTTTAGATTTTTCAGCCTGGACATGTAGAGTTTTGCAAATGCATTATGCTGATTGGGTAGAAACTTCACGTTAAGTTAGGAAGGTTGAAAGGAGAGAGTTACTTTCCTTGGAATAAGCAGATCTAAAAGCAGTATAAAATGTTTTTTTAGCTGCCTTTTTTTGGTGTCATGTCTAGACAACGTAGATGCAATGTTAAGTATTAAAACATTTTTTTAAAATTTTGCAATAAGGAGGATGGACTGCATAATACGATAAAAAGCTTCCTTAGTCAAATTCCACTGTAGATATTAATATGTTGAGCAAGAATGAACCTACAAAGATGCAATACATCTTTATACATTCTGTTGCTGCATCTTCAGTTATCTTCCTATTGTCCACAACAGACTTATAAACTTGGGACAATCAAACATACTTGTGTAATCTCTGCCTGGTTTGTCTTCTTGATTGTACATGGCAAAATGCAGAAGGTGGGCTTTAACAGCACACGTTAATGAAGTTTCTTCCGCCCATTTTTCGCCCTTCGGGAGGCTCCGGTGGGCCCTGTACTTACCTGGCATCCAAAATGGGCCACCTGGAGAGTCCTGGGAGGGGAAGGGCGGGGTGGGCGGGGCCAGCCAGGGGTGAGATTTGCCGGTTCACCGAACCAGCCATTAAAAATGATAAAATTAGCTATGGGGTTCACCTGAACCACCCCTGCTAAGCACGGTCCATGAATTCCCCCATTGCATGAAATGAGAGCTATGTTCAAGAACCTAAATGCAAGCCAATTTTTTTTCTGGTTGTGTGTGCAGAGATCTGTACCTTACGGAAAGTGTTCTGACCCAAACTTTGTTCCAAGTAAGCAAACACCACACCGAGATAAAAGCAAAACCTTTTAATGCTTCTCCACAAGTTCCGTTAGTTCACAATTAAAAGGCTGCTTCAAACTCATGGTCTCTGATAAGAACGAGCCTTGCCAAGGTGGTGCAAGGCTGCCAAGAACACTAGATTAAATTGCCAAGAAATATTCCAAACAAAAAGTCTTCAAACACAAACCAAGATAGTCCGAACTTCCACAAGGCTTGAAGTGCAAGAACTTCTTTGCTTCCTGCAGAGAACTCCGGTTTCTCAGCTGGCTTTTATCTCTTAAAGGAGGGGCCATTACCTTGCAGCCTTACTCCCAAATCGCCCGTGCTGCTGCAGCTGCTCTGTCCTTCAAATGATGGTCCTGGCCCCATCCCTGCATCCCAAGCAGGCCCTTCATCTGAGTCCTCGCTCTCTGAGACCTCAGCCGACCACACCTGCTGCCGGCAAACCACTTCAGGAAGTGGGAATTTGAAGTAGGCTTTCTACGTGAAAAACACCCCAATTTGGACAGGTACAACCTTTCAGAATTAACTTGCATCTCGGCAATTTTTTTTCCCCTTAGTGCAATCTGCCATCTGAAACTGTTGCGTTTTGGCAGGAATCAGCTCTGACTTCCCCGACTGTCATGCAGGCATCAAATATTTACTTCAGGAATATGTGGGAGAGCGAGGAAGGCTGGCTTTTTATTTTTAGTGCCCACGCTATGAATATTTAATCGAGTAGAAATTTCATTCGGAGGTTTCCCTCTTTTGAAACTCACTCCAGTTCTGTATAGGGAAAACAGATTTTGTTCCATAAAGCGACTTGATTTCAATGCAAACCCCCTCTGCAATTAATTAGATGGAATTAAGGAATAAGGTTAAGGGCGGGGGGGGGGGCAGAAAATGCACCCTTGCTTGTTTTGGCAAAGGTGTTTAAAGAAAAGCAATATTTCCTACCCTGTGTTTAGTTTTATTCTGCACAGGGAGATTGTTCTCTTCACTTTCACACAGAAAATGGCTCAGATCTAACCTCACCAAGAACTCCTGAGCCTTATCTGGCCGTTCCCAAGAGAAATGCAGTCAGCCTGGCAAGATTCTTGTAAATTAGGCACACGGCAATAATAAAGTAACTTGGAACAGCTCACAGTGTCATTTCTGGCTAAAAGCAGGAGAAATTTTGTTATGCAATTCCACAACGCATGCGTGCCCCCTGCTGAAAGAGACGGCTGCTTTAACAAGCTGCAGGCAGCCGTGGCAAATGTGCTCCTATGTTTTATGAAGCCTTTGCTCCACCTCCAATCCAGTGCACTGCGTGGGAATGTGGCCTGGATTCCCAGGAGGGGGGGCGGGGAACAGGAGACAGGGATGTTTAGATAGATGGGTTGGGAGGAAGAGAGTGAAGACGGGCCTTCCCTGGACCGTCTTGGAGTATATCTCTTTAACGATGCAAGTATAATGATACCTTGGTACTCGTTCTTAATTGGTTCTGGGAGGCACGATGAGTAGCAAAAACGATAAGTACCGAACAAAACTTTCCCATAGGGAAGAATCACAGGACAGCCAACACTGAGAAGTTCTAGCTTTTGTACATTGAGTATTAAATGAACAATGAGTACCGGGACACAATTTGCATATCAGATTATGTTGAGTACCAAATCTGATGAGTTTCAAAGCAGTTGAGTAGCAAGGTACCCTCGTAGTTGCTTTAGCTTGACAAGATTTTTCTCTGTGGGTGAGGAACAGTAAAGAAACTACAAGTAGTAACTCAGGCTTTCGTGGTTTGGGGGGGCCTGCCATTTATGTCAGAGATACCATAATCCCACGTGGCCCACACATATGACAATTGCAGCGTCCCCATGGCTGCAAGGTTTACATTCAGATGCTTGACCACTGATTCACATGTACGACTGTTGCAGTGTTCTGGGCTTATGTCACCTTCTGACATGCCATATCAATGGGGAAGCCAGATTCACTTCACAACCGGGTGACTAACTTCACATCTGCCACGATTCCCTTAATAACAATGGTAAGAAAGGTCATAAAACAGAGCAAAACTCACTTAACAACTGTCTCATTTAGCAATTGTCATACGTTGAGGACTACCTAGGAGTGGTGCAGTGGCCTAGAGGTGGAGCTCTCGCCTCACAATCAGAAGGCTGTGAGTTTGATCCCAGGTAAAGCCAGATATTTCTATCTCTGGACACGATGAGAATATATCTGCTGAACAAAACTCCGCTCTGGGGACAGGAAGGGCATCCAGCCAGTAAAACACTCAGCTCCATTCAGTTGCACAGACTCCACCGCGCAAAAGGTTATGGGGCCATTAAAAGAAGATGATGATACATTGAGGACTACCTGTGTTCAGCATTGACCATTGCAATTAGTTACAAATGGCTGTTCTGCTATCTTTCAAAAATCATTTTTTTTTTTTTTGCAGTGTTTAGTGCCTTTGAATGGAGTTCTGCGGATGTACAGGGATGGCTTTGTTTATTTTCTTGCTGACCCAACCCTCCTGAATGTCATCTAGTGCAAAACTTGGCCCACAATACTACAGCCAACAACACAGCTACGGAAAGGTTGCTCACCTCCTGATAGAGAGGATTATAGTATTAGCCATTGTTTGGCAGTATGTGCAGGGATTACACATGCAAAAAAAAAGTGTTGTTTTGTTCAGATGCAGCCGCTTGATAAAAGCTTTTGCTTTCTTGTCACATGTTTTCACCAGGTTAAGAATGTTCAGGATTTCCTTTAATGCATTTCAGATATTAATTTACCAGGAAAGTGGGGAGGGGGGGGGAAGAAAGAGGAATTTATGATTTTTTAAAACTTGGTTGCTGAAAAAATTCAGGTACAACTGGAAGGAATTTGGAGGCAGGAGGTAGAAAAACTCCAAAACTGTGTGTTGCTCTTTATACTTCAAATCACAATTTACTTTTACCTACCTAGCATTTTAGTGCTTGAGATTATGGGGTGTTTTTCTAAAGCGGATCAGAAGAATTTACTTTCTCATTGGTTGAATTGCTTTTAAGTCTGACTGGAAATATTTACTGGGCATTAATTCTCAAAGAGTTCAGCAGGTCTCATGTCTGAGTAGATGTATAAAAGGCTGTGTTGCACAGTTGTTACGGTAGGGATATTTATCAGTGAACGGGGTGAGGGGCAGCTGCCTTACAACCAAAGCATTTGTAGGTTTTGTATAGTTGTGTCTGCCAATCTTCCTTTGAAGAGTCAAGCCAAATAATCAGAAGTCCTTCTGAAGTTTAGGTCAGACGTTTGATTCTCTGGTCCATAGGAAATGTTCTTCTGCTGTGGGATTTCCAGGCAGTGGAAAATGCACATCCTAAATAGGTCCACTTTGCCCCTATGGAAAGAAAGGCATATTAAAAGCTCCAGAACAGACACATTCTTCCTTTCCATTATTGTCACAAGAGAGCAAGCTTGCATGATGGTACTGAATGCCGAGCTGAAGCATACAAAAAGTACTTTTTCTAGCATCTTATGTCTAAGTCTATTCACCCATGTTGTATGGTTGTAGTATTATTATTATCCTACCTCCTCTGTCTTCTCTACTACCACCTCTTATTAGTATCATTTTATGAATATTGTTGCTCTGTTGCTTTGCATGTACACGGAGAGCTTCGACACTCAAAGAGACACAAATTCATTGTGTTTCTAATCACACGTGGCCAAAAAAGCTATTCTGTTCTGTTCTATTCCATTCTGTTCTGTTATGTTCTGTTTTCTGTCCTTTCCTCTCCTCTCTTTTCCTCTGCTCTTTTTTTTCCTCTCCTCTTTCCTCTCCTCTCCTCTCTTCTTCTCCCTTATCCTATCCTATCCTGTCCTGTCCTGTCCTGTCCTACCCTACCCTACCCTATCCTATCCTATCCTATCCTAGAATTCTAGAGAGAGAGAGAAAGGAAGAAAGGAAAATATTCCAATAGCAATAGCACTTATATACCACTTCACAATGCTTTACAGGCCTCTCTAAAGAGTTAATCCGTCTGATTTTATTTACTGTTTGGTTTCCAAAATGATACTGTGTTCATTGAGAATAACATGGGCAGAATTTTTAGAAGAATTTTTGTTTAGTTTTTGAAGGTTGTTGAAACAATTTTGCCTAACACTTTTAGCCTTTCCCTTAGGGGAAGGTGTGATAAATATTGGTAAATTTTTAAAAACCAATTCAGGAGGTCAACCAAAATAACATCTACTCTTCCTGTGCCTGTTGAAATTATTTGACCTATTTTAAATGGGAAAAAAACTACTGGATTCTAGTCACAAAACTCTTGGATTGCTAATAGATCATTGTTCTCCACAAGAAGAAACAAACTGTTCCTATGAGGATTTTCTGGAATAGAAGACTTCCATATTTGGAACTGAACAGTAACAAGAAACAGAACAGAACAGAAAGGGAAAGGATGTGGGTTAACTTAGAAGCATTCTCACCTACAAGCCAACATGTGTGATGAAAGTGGCCCATAAGATGTTTCCTATCTCCAACAGGAAAAAGAGAGGAAGGTAGCAGGAAGAGTTTTTCATATTATTCTGACCTAAACCTTCCCAAGATCATGAAGCCAACTCCTTGTCCTGATAAAACCCCTTTTATTTAGGTTAAAGGGAATTCCTCTCCAGCAAAGTCCCGGCAAATGATCTTTAAAGAGATCTCACAACTACAGATCTTGATCAGGCTTGGAGAGTTGCCAAGCCAATAGCTTCCAAACGCCACGCTGTAGCAGCAATTACTTGGCAAAGAGTCAGGAACAGATCTTTACCCTAACGAATTGAACTAATTGTCTCCTGAAAACACCACTCCCCATTTGCTCCTCTTTATTCCCTCTGGGAGGGGCCATTCATTGTCCACCTGAGCCCTTACTCTTGAGTCGACCCTTGTGCCTTAGCTGTTCCCTTCTCCTGGCAGCTCTGTGCATGGAAACAGGCTCCAGCTGTTCTTCTTCCCCACTGATCTCCGACTCTGTAGGCAGCTGATATTTGTCAGATGGCCCCAGCCCCATCTCTGCCTCCGATGCAGAGCCCTCATCAGAACCTTCCCCAGACTCCAGGACTGGCCCATGTTCCTCCCCAACCTCCTCACTGTCCGAATCTGCTGCTAGTGGGCCATAACACAGATATATTTTGTATTAATGCATTACTGTATGGGTAGTCCTCAACGTATGACCACAATTGAGCACCAAATTTACTGTTGCTAAGTGAGAAATTTCTTAAGTGAGTTTTGCCCCAGTTTACAACTTTTCCTGGCCTAGCTGTTAAGTGAACCATTGTCGTTAAGTTAGTCCCCCTGTTGTTAAGTGAATCTGTTTCCCCATTGACTTCGTTGATCAAATGTCTCACTTACCAACAGAAATGTTAGGCAAAATTGTGGTCGGAAATGGGGGGCTACTTGTATATTGTTGCATTTAAATGATTCTTTGTGTTTCCCCACATTAATCTGTTGGACTGTAAATTTTTAAAATGACTATATTTATCTCAGTTCCTGGGAGCTTCAAATAGTGACCCTCGGCTGTGTTTCCCTCAAGCAGATCAAAATTACCTATTAAAACAGACAATGTAATTGCTGTTGCTATAAATATGGGGTAATCTTTAATTATACCCTCCAATGCAGCAAAAAAAATTCAATACTTGCCCAGTTCTTTGGATTTTGGAGCTTCGTTTTATTCCTAGTACTTCATTGTTACCTTTTCCTTGGTAGGTGATTTTTTGTCATCAAAAACTTGTAGCCTCGTGTTTACGCTAAGATTAAAACAGTTGTAAAGATCTTTCATCCTTGGCAATCTTCTTAAACTGGTGTTTCTCCCTCGAGCTGCTCGGATCATCCAGAGAGTGGGAGGTGCTCCAGTCTGCGTCTGTGTAGGCTGGGCTTAATCATTAGGGAACGCTCCGCCCTCTGTCACATGGTCCCTTGTAGCCTCCCAGTTTATGCCCAGCCTTTGCAGAGTTAGGCTGTGTGTTTTGATTGTGCTTCCCACTCTTTGGCTGATTCAAGCAGGATAATATTTCAGTTCAGGTTTGAATTAAGCTTATTATTCCCTTAGCCTCTGCGCATCTGGGGGTGTCTTGAGACTTAGGGGTGTGCGTTTTTTGCCCCCAGGGGGCTGGGCGGGCAGCTTAGCAGCACTTAGTGCTAACACCCCCCCACCCACCCCTCTCTGCCGTTTATTTATTTATTTATTTTTTCCTGCCTTGCTGTCCTGGTGCCTTTCTAAGGTCTGGAGCCTTTTTTATTCTGGTTTTCCCCCCACTAACGCCAATTTCAGCGTCCTCGCCCTCGTGGCTTGCAGGATGCACCCACCCTGAGCCGCCCGCTTTGCCTTTCACTTTCGATTTCAAGGCGGCCGCCATTTTGGGTGCTGCCTCGTGGCCGGGCGACATTTTGCAGGCCTCCTATTGCTGCGACGTTCTGCTGGCCCTAGGCTTAGGCTCCCAGGCCTAGTAGGGCTGATCTCTCTATCTCCCTCTCCCAGAGGGGAAAAAGAAAGCTGTTTTTTACTCTTTACTCTGTTAATGGTTGGTGTAAGTGTTGGCTTCCGCAGCAGATCTCAGGGTGGGGAATTAGAAAAGCAGCCACTCCCTCCCTGAGGGGGGGCAAGCTGCCTGAGGCCTTGTATTGCTGGCGTTGATTTGGCTGATTGGCTTCTCTTCCTTTTACCAACTGCCAGGTTGTTATTCAGTCTAATACAGAATATCTTCATATTTCCTTACATTGGTAATCCAATCTCATTCAATTGGCATTTTTTCTCTCTCAGATTTGCTTAGAGAGACCTAGCTTCCATCACTGTCGCTGCAGTGTGTTTTCCTGGATCCTTATCCTGGTGGGATATAATTGTACATTAAAAGCTATATCTGTGGCAGTTTAAAAAAAAAAAAAAAACTTGTTTGGTCATATTTTCAGATTATTCATTGCAAATTCCAAAAGGGGGCGCGGGCCAGTTTCTGGATACCCGGCCTTACCCAGGTCGTATCCTAGGCGTGCCAACCGCCTGTACACACACACATATATATATATATATTTCTATATATTCATTTTGATATTTCTGTTGTTTTACCATGGCAGATGATAACCCTAACTCCCGCCATTCTTTGAAGGCGAAATCTAAGTCCCATCATGTGCGCAGACAGGCTAAGGAAACCTCTCAGGAGACTTCTAAGGCCTCTCAAAGGGACGCTTTAAGGCGTCATAAGGCACTAGAGAGGGAGTTCGATAGGCGCTCTAGGGTGACTCAACCATCACCCCCAGCCGCCCCTTCTACTTCCAGGCACCCCCCCCTCCAGTTTGTTCCCCTCTCTCCAGGCACAGCTCATCCCAGGAGTCTCACGACCCTGGACCAGCTACCAGCCGAATGCCTGAAGCAACCTTCACTCCCACGGCCGCTGGCCTGAGACAGGAGGACCCACCCATGATCGAGATGCCTGAGTACATGAGAACTTGGATGGAGCAGGCTATTCGACAGGGGATAGCTCAAGGCATGCAGCAGATGGCCGGATCAAGCCTTCCTCAGACGGTTCCCACGCAAGAACCGGTGCCAACTAGGTCCATGCCCGCCCTGGACCCTGCTCCTGGTCAGGTACCCTCCCGGGGGGCCAGCCCTCTTCCAGAAAGGGAACCGGAGGAGGGAATGGAAATTTTAGACCAATACAGGGAGGAGGAGGAGCACCTTGAATGGGGATCCACCTTCCATGGGGAACCCTTTTCAGATTTAGACCCGATGGAAGCAGAGTTGTCGGAGGACGAGGGCCTTACCCCCGTCCAGCCTTCCTTTGTGGGGTTATTCAAGCCCCACATGTTTAAATCCATCTTGTTTAAGGCCAAGAACACCTCGGGCCTGGCCACTCAACTTCCCCCTGTCCCCCACTCCTCTGGGGAGGAACCGGAGGACGCAATGTTCAAACAGCCCGTGGTGGCCGAGGATGTGATTCCCGCTCCTCCCATTTTCCACGATCTGGTTTCCAACCAACTGGGTTTTACGGGGGCTCCTCCGGCCCCATCCACACAGGATAAGAGGTTCTTTAACCTCGAACCGGATTTCTGCTCCCTCCTCAATACCCCGGAGGTGGACGAGCCCATTGTTGGTCTCGCCTCTTCCTCCTCCCCGAGTGACCCACTGGAGGCCCTCAAACCCGAGGATAGGAGGTCTGAATTGGCCTTGCGGCGGGCTCATCTAGCCGACGCTTGGGCAATTAGATCGGCCACCGCAGCCTCCTTCTTTACCAGGTCCTCTATCCGGTGGCTCCGTCAACTGAAGGCCCACATCCCTCCATCCAATACATGGGCGCTGCAGGACATTGCCAAAATCACAGCGGCGGCAGAGTTCTCAGCGGACGCCACGTACCATTCGGTTAAATTCGCCTCCCGGGCGTTAGCATCCCAGGTCACTGCCCGCCGCCTGCTCTGGCTCAAACCATGGCAGGCGGACGTGAAGAACAAGGTCAAGCTGGCATCCGCCCCCATTAAAGGGGAGAAGCTCTTTGGGCCGGCCCTGGACCCTCTCTTGGCCGAAACTAGGGGAAAGAAGAAATTCCTTCCTCCTCTTTTTCGGAGGCCTGACTCCCGAGCCCCTCAGCCCTTTCGAAGAGGATCCTCCCGGTCCTTCTACCAGTCCCCCTTCCCCCCCAGGTACCCGAGACCTCCCTCGTATAGAGCATCATATTCCCAGGATCGTTCCGACCCGAGCGATCGAAATAGGAGGGGCGGAGGATTTAAGCGTCCCTTCAGGGGTTCCGGGGGGAGACCCTTCCGGTGCTCCAAATGAATCCTGTCTTTTTCCCCCCATTGGTGGTCGGCTGAGGCATTTCACCGACCTGTGGGATTCTACCACTTCCAACAAATGGGTCAGGGACTCCATCAGGTTTGGACTCGCTCTGGAGTTCAACTCTCAACCTCCCGAGTTCTTCATGTCATCTCCCCCCTCTAGGGACCCCTCCAAACGCAAATTAATGGATGCGGCCATCCATCACTTACTCTCCATCCAGGCCATCCAGCCAGTTCCCCCCTCTCAGCGAGGGCAGGGTTTCTATTCCCACCTCTTCATGGTTCCCAAGTCCTCGGGGGGATGGAGGGCTATCCTGGACCTCAAACGGCTCAACCGCTTCCTAAACCCCCGCAAATTCAAAATGCACACTCTCCAATCCATTTTGCAGGGTACCAGGCAAGGAGATTGGCTATCTTCTATAGACCTCTCTGAGGCATACCTCCACATCCCAATTCGGCCTTCACACTCTAAATTCCTTAGATTCTGTTACAATCACCACCATTTTCAGTATGTGGCCCTTCCCTTTGGGTTAGCCTCAGCTCCCAGAGTTTTCACTAAGATCCTCGCGGCCCTGGCAGCTCGCTTAAGGGACTGCCCAGTCCGTCTCCACTGCTATCTGGATGATATCCTCATCCTGTCCCATTCACAATCCCAAGCAGAGCTGGACACCAAGACTACTCTCTCCGCCCTCCACGCCCATGGTTTCCTGGTCAACCAAAAAAAGAGCCAACTGGTCCCTTCTACCCGAATTGCCCACTTGGGGGCTATCATTGACACGGTGCAGGAAAAAGTGTTCCTTTCCCCGGAAAGGCTCCAGAGTATTCGAAATTCAATTCAGGTTATTCGCCGATCAAGGAGGGCTTCTCTGTTAGATTTATCTAAATTACTGGGAAAAATGGTTTCATGCATCTCTATTATTCCTTGGGCCCGTCTTCATACCAGGTCCCTGCAGTGGCTCCTGCTTCCGTTTCAAAGGTCCGGCAGAAGCAACTCAAAATCCTCCATCAAGGTACCTCCAAAGGTCCTCTCGTCTCTCCTCTGGTGGACCAACCCTGCCATCAACAGGGGTCATCTCTTCAAAGATCCCCAGCGTCTCGTCATCACGACAGACGCCAGCCTGAGCGGCTGGGGCGCTCACTTCCAGTCCCTTACAACACAGGGCAAATGGTCCCATGCAGAGCGGGCCTGCAGCATAAACTGGCTGGAGCTCCACGCCATCCACCTGGCCCTCCGCCACTTCCTGCTTTGTTTCCAGCATTTGCCAGTACGCAGGTCCATACTCTTATTCAGTTGTCACAGCTGCAGCCCATGAGGAGGATCAAGGCCCTCTCCTTCCAAGTAGACCATGTCTCTCCCTTATTCTCTCCTCCCTTCATGCCCTAGGATAGAGAGGGGATGGGCCTGGGTCCTCCTCTGACTGCTCAGCTGCCTCTGCCCTTCCCCAGCCTCCTCCACAACCTCCGGAGCCACACTCCCACTCCATGTCGGCTGTTCCTCCTCTCCCTCAGGGTCAGTCTCCACCAGGGGCTTGACATTGGTTTTCTTAGTTGGTTCCCTACCCCATAAAAATGTGGCAAAACAGGAACAATAATTGGGAAGATCAAAATTCTTAATCTTCTTAGTAACTAGATAAAACTCATGGCAAAAAAATGGATAAAAGCTGGTATTATAGCAACCCATGTTAAGAATTAATCACCCGGGAATGTTTTATATTAAATAATGGAAGTTATTCAAAGGTCTGACTTGGATTGTTCTGGCTTTCTTGTGTATGTCAAACAGATGGTTAATTAATAAAGGATGGTATTAAAAGTGCTCTTAACAAAATCTGATCACCTAAAGATGAAGCGGTAAGTACAATCTGCTGGAAAATCTCTGTTAGCCTTTTCTTAGATTCCCCTCGCGCTTGCTGTTATAATGTTTGTATTTTTTTCCCAACATGATACAGGTGATGCCTTACCTAACTAACATTGTAAATAATAAGTAAAGGATGTTTTTGATGATGTGATTAACCCTACCACAACTCTGTAGTTTCTGCGTTTCCCCCAGTGATGTTTCCTTTGGGCAGGTTATTTATTCACCAATAATTGATTGGTTCTCATTTAATGACGTGTGTCCGCTGAAGACCAGTGAAAATTACTATAGGGCTGGAGGCCAAAACGTATGAAGAATGGTTGCAGGAATTGGGTGTGTCTAGTCTAATGAAAAGAAGGACTAGGGGAGACTTGATAGCAATATTTGAAGGGCTCCTACAAAGACGAGGGGGTCAAACTATTCTCCAAAACTCCAAAAGGCAAGACAAGAAACAAGTTGGTTGGAAATTAATCAAGGAGAGAAGCAACCTAGAACTAAGGAGAAACTTCCTAACAGTGAGAAGAAGGAACTAGTGGACTGGCTTGCCTTCAGAAGTTGTGGAGGCTCCATCACTGGAGGTTTTTAAGAAGAGACTGGACAGCCCTTTGTCTGAAATGGTATAGGGTCTCATGCTTGAGCAAGGGGGCTGGACTAGAAGACCTCCAAGGTCCCTTCCAGCTCTATTCTGATGATCTTCTTCTTCTTCTTCTTCTTCTTCTTCTTCTTCTTCTTCTTCTTC
>NW_020769308.1:41898912-41913391 GCF_900518735.1 Pseudonaja textilis
CAGAACTCCCTTTAAAACTCCATCTTCCAGAACTCCCATCTTCCAAAGCTTTCTTCCAAAACTCCTTCCCAAACTCCATCTACAAAACTCCTTCTTCCAAAACTCCATCTTCTAGAACTCCCACCTTCCAAAACCAAAACAGATGGAAGTATTGGAAGATGGACACCTTCCATCTTCCCAAACTGGTGACACTTCAAGGGATTGAAAAGCTCTTCACCACATCGCTTGACCCTCAATGAAAGGATATAAAACTTTTATCTTCTTACTGTTATTTTGGCCTAAGGATAGTTGGGTGTCTCTGGAAGTTTCGAATGGGGAAAGGACTTTATGCTTCCTCAGCTCCTGAGGCTGCATCAGCCTTCTTCCTCTACCAGAATTTTTATGATCAACGTTGTCTTCTTTTCTTTCAAAAGGTGTTTTTTTGGGGGGTGCAGGTAATTGATTAGGGAAGAGCTTATACAACAAACCTGCCTGTTCAAATGTTGGGGAAAGTGTTTTTCAGTCTATTTTTTCCCTCTGAATTTGGGGCCTTTTGTTCTGTCAGGGAAGGCTGTTATGTCTGTAATAAAATATAAAATATAATCAAGAATGACTTGCTTGGGCTTTTCGGTTGACTTTTCTTTCTCTAAAAGAACATTGCCCAGGAGGGAGTCTCTTTTTGGCTCCGTCTCTGAGATTTCTGTTTTCCAGGGCCCTCATTCAGCATCTCCTAAGACCACTTCACCTGTTTCTGTTGAAGTTCACAATAAAACGAACAAATGAAATGTGAAGTACCTGGAGAACTTAACGATACTTAGATTTTGCTCTGTGTTCTCGAAAGCCAGATTCGGTTCTTTCCAGTCTCTTTACTAATTGATTTTACAGCATACCATGTGATAGTTGTCTTTTCTCTCTGACGCAGAGCATGTAAAACCCTTTCCTTCTTTCTTTCCTTCTTTCTTTCCTTTCTTCTTTCCTCCCTTTCTTCTTTCCTCCCTTTCTCCTTTTTTTCTTTTTCTTCTCTCCCTCCCATCCTTCTTTTCTCTTTTTCCTCCTTCCCTTCTTCCCTCCTCTTTTTCCCTTTCTCATTAGCCTTCCTTCCTCCCTCCTTCCTTCCTTCTCTATATTTTTCTCTTTCTTGTCTTTCTTCTTCCCTCCCTTTCTCCTTTCTCCCACCTTCCTTTCCTTCCTTTCCTGCCCCTCTCCTTCCTTCCTTCCCTCCCTCCATGACCATTATAATGACTATGGGGATGCTATAAAGGTCATAAGTTTGAAAAACAGTGATAACTCACTGTAACTTCAAATGGACACTAAGCAAAATGTTGTAAGACAAGGACATCTTGCACTGCCGTTCTTAGAGAATCTGTAGCTTTTTTTCAAAGCTTTCTGTACCAAGATCAGAAGGGGCAAAGTTTTCTCAAACTTTATGCCAACACGATCAGGACTTCCTTTTACTCTAAAGCATGCTTGATGTCAAGATTGGTTCTCGATTTGTTAAAAAATAATCAGGAGATATTTATGTAAATGTGGTGCGGTGGCCTAAAGGTGGAGCTCTCCCCTCACAATCAGGAGGCTGTGAGTTTGATCCTAGTTAGGGGCTGATATTTCACACCCGGCCAGTAATACACTCTCTAGCTCCATTCAGTTGCCCAGATTCCACCCCGCAAGGGATTATGGGGTCATTAAAATGACAATGTATTTATGTAAATAGGCATCTATGGGTTCATCCATTATTTATAAAGGCATACACTTTTTTTGAGTCTTCCTGGGGAAAAAAGAAATCTTATTTAAAGATCTCCCCCTTCACATCCGAGGAGATAAATCTACTGTGGTGGAAACAGCTCAGCTCTCGACATCCTCGCATCTCTGTATCACTTTCAGCTCAATAAATCTTGCTAAGGAGACTCTGTGTGATACCTGCCTGGTTGGAATCCTCAGAGCTTCATATTTTTTCCTATCCAAGCTAGATGGAATAATTTACGGACTTGCTGGCAGGCCAAAATAGGCTCACTCAAATTCTATCTTGATTTACGGGTAACCGAGATTGCAAAGTCTTTCCGGGTACACATCAAAAGTGGGCCGAATGCTCTAAACTAAGTAACATGACTAGTCCTCGACTTCCAACTTCATTTAGCGACTAGTTCAAAGTTGCAACGGTACTGAGAAAAGTGACTTAATGACCATTTTTTGCTCTTAAGACTTTTGCAGCAGCTTCCCCACAATCACGGGATCCAAATTCAGACGCTCTGATGAGCGAAATCAACGAGGAAGCCAGATTTGCTAAACATGCACGTTACCAACTTCCCAACGGTGTTGATTTGCTTAACAAACATGGCGCATAAGGTCGTAAAATGGAGCAAAATTCACTTCACGAATGTCTCGCTTAACAGTCGAAATTTGGGGTTTGGTTGTCATAAAACTCCCTGTGTGTTGTTCCAAACTCCCCAATTCCTGTGAAACAAGACCAAATATATAGAGAGAGAGATCGATCTCTGGTTGACTTTAGAAACTCCTAGCTTGCTTTTTGTGCTCTTTGGTAGACTCAAACGTGTTGAAATTTTGGGCTCCGTTGTGGTTGAATGCTGCCCGTGTTAGAAATTCACCCTTTCCCAGCTTTCTTAAGGAGGCATCCCTAGCTGGATTTTCATTTTCTTTTAGAAGTTTCTTCTCTGCTTTGGCCGTTTAGCCAATGAATGAATGAATGAGTGGGTGAATGAATGAATGAATGAATGAATGAATGAATGAATGAATGAATGAATGAATGAATGAATTCTTTATTGGCCAAGTGTGATTAGACACACAAGGGATTTGTCTTTGGTGCAGATGCTGTCAGTGTACCTGTCATGCCCCTGGTGGAGATTGACTCTAAGGGAGAGGAGGAACAGCCGACAGGAACTGTGGCTCCGGAGGTTATGGAGGAGGCTGGGGAAGGGCAGAGGCCGGTTGGGCAGTCAGTGGAGGACCCGGGCCCATCCCCTCTCCATCCTAGGGCACCCAGGGAGGAGAGGATAAGGGAGAGATGTGGTCTACTCAGGAGGAGAGGACCTTGATCCTCTTCATGTGCTGCAGCTGTGACAACTGAATAAGAGGACGGACTGGCGTACAGGCCAGTGCCGAAAACAAAGCGTGGAAATATCTCTAGTCTGTTGTTCCTCTGTGAGTTTGGAGTCCTTCCCAGTGTGTGTTATCTGCGGACATCCACCAGCCCTTATCTTGCCTGGTTTGTGTTGTTTTTCTTGCTCTTTATAATTTAAATGGCATTCCCTCCTTCTTGTAACTGCTTGTGTGGGAGTTTTTTTATCTTCAGTCAAGGATATTTGGAGCTTGGAAGCAAAGTGAAGGAATAAAAGGGGCTTCACTTGTTTTTTTGTGACTGTGTTTATTTTGTGTCCCACCCTGGGTCATCACAGTACCTAAAAAGAAAAGATACATTCGTCCAGAATCATAAGATCCAACACTTAATGATAGTCATAGGGTACAAATAAGCAATCAAATCATACTAGGAAACAGTCAATAGAAATCATAAGGACATAAGCGACAAAGTTACAGTCATACAGTCACAAGTGGGAGGGGATGGGTGATAGGAATGATGAGAAGGTTAATAGTGATAGTAATGCAGACTTAATAAATAGTTGGAATGATCGCATTTCCAAATGTAGTTTGTGGTTGGTTTCGAACCTCTGTTAGACTTTTGGCTTTCGTGTGTTAAAAATGTCTTTGGGAAGGTGGTTGTGCAGTTAGATTCGGTGTTGCTAGCATAGTTTTGCTCTAGAACAAATACTGGGTGAAGAATTTTACATATACTTGCACATCTCAAGAAGAGAAAAATGTGGTGTTTGCTTGACAGCTTGAAAGACAGATGCACCATACATTCATTGTGGATGAAGATTTTAGCTCTCTTCCCTAAAAAGGTTCCCAGTTCACATTCGAGCCAGTATCAACACGCACACAATATGATACATGCGATGGGTTTCAGGTGCGTGATGAATAAAGCCACAGTTAATGAAGCTTACCTTTCTGTATAATGTCCATATTTGAATGCACCTGGAATACTGCATCTAGTTTTGGTCACCACAATATAAAAAAAAGATGTTGAGACTCTGGAAAGAGTGCAGAGAAGAGCGACCAGGATGATTAGGGGATGGTTGGAGGATAAAACATACAATGAATGGTTGCAGCAACTGGGCACAGATAGTCTAGAGAAGAGAAGGACCAGGGGAGACATGATAGCAGTCTTCCAATATTTGAGGGACTGCCACAGAGAGGAAGGGGTCAGGCTATTTTCCAACCTGAAGCCAGACAAGGAATAATGGATGGAAACTGATCAAGGAGAGATTCAACCTGGAAATAAGGAGAAACTTTCTGACAGTGAGAACAATCAACTTGACACCGGAAGTTGTGGGTGCCCCTTCATTGGAGGCTTTTAAGAAGAGACTGGAATGGACAGCCAGTTATCTGAAAGATGTAGGTGGGAAAAGAAGAGTGTTCCATGCGCCTTAGAAGGCATTTAGTCATGCCGGCCACATGACCACGGAGACGTCTTCGGACAGTGCTGGCTCTTCTTCGGCTTTGTAACAGAGATGAGCACTGCCCCCTAGAGCTGGGAACAACTAGCACCTATAGGCGGGAGGAACCTTTACTTTTACCTTCTTAAGGCAGAAGCAATTAAATCTTGGCTGGTGAGCTTGAACCATTTAGCAGTTGTGTTGAGTGGTTTGAAATGCTGGAACTGAGGAACATGGAATCCATGGGTTGAGGGGTCCTTGATGCTGAGCTTGATTGCTTTCTTGCTGACATTTCATTATCCAAACTAGGCAACGTCATCAGTGCTACAAGGAGAAGGGATTTGCTCATATTCTAGTGGAATTCTAATAGCCACTAGACTATAAACAGAGCAAACCCCACTCCTTTCTAGCTCTGATGATGTTCCCTAGTTGGGTCATGATACATCTGCAAGAAAGCTACCAAGCTCAGAGAGCACCAAGGACCCCACAGCCTCCTCCTCCTCCTCCCACTTCTCCTCCTCCTTTCTCCACTCCCTTCA
Organism: Pseudonaja textilis; assembly: GCF_900518735.1. The sequence continues at coordinate 41,903,936 of NW_020769308.1, forward strand.
AAAACTGATGATGTTCCCTAGTTGGGTAATGAAACGCCTGCAAGAAAACAAACCCCCGAGCACACCAAGGAGCCCTCATTTCATCCCTGAGCTGCAGACTTCTCCTTTATTGAATCCATGAATTGTTTTAATATAGAAGATTGCTATTAGATACAGGGAGCCTGGACTATCATTCCCATAATCTCCAGCTAAGGATAGTGAGATATGTAGTCCAGACATATCCATGGAATTCCTCGACTTCTTCTAACGTTTAAAAAATGTGAGGCATGCAACATTGCATGTATCCTTTTAAAACATAAAATGTACCCCTTGCACAAATCAGGAAACACCCCACTGGCAATTTTTTTTTTTTTTGCTGTTGCAGTTGGAAAAAAAGGTCAGAGAAGGAAGAGAGGCCATAATTAATCACATATTTCTTCCATTCCCCTACCAAAACCTGTGTATATTTATTGTGCTCTCTGTTAACGCTGCCCTTATTTGTATTAAACCTAAATTTAAACAGTAATTACCCAGCTGTTTTCATCTAGAGAAAGACAATGTGTTGAAGCCTGCTTTCCCTTTTTCAGACTAACCTTTTCCTTTCAGCATTTGGATTTGAATCATTTTGGCAGAAGATGCAGAGAAATTGTTTGACTTCAGCGAAAGAAAGAGTTTTAAATGACTTATTTTTCAAGGAAAACAGATGTTTCATTCGTGTTTTTGAAAGAGAAACACCCCAAATGCAGAACAAATGTTTTCCATCCAGTTCCTGATTGCAAAATCTTAAAAACTTTTTTTTTCTTTGCATTTTATATGTATATACATGAGAGTTATGACACACTGTGGATAAATAACCATGTTTAACAATCCACCCTCATTTGTAAACCTGGCTCGCAAAATATAACTTTGTTATTTTTTTTCCCTTTAATGCATGCAGATGGAGTATTTGTAGTTCAGTGTTTTCCTTTGGTTTCGAAACTTCCACCCTTCCACAAAACATTTACGTATTTTGGGTTGTCTAAAAAGCTTCATGCTCCATTGGTAGTTTTTTCCATTTCCTTGGCTGGTTTACATTTCTGAAGATGCTAACAACGGTGAAAGAAGTCTAGTAAGAAAAAAAAGTCCAGCTAGGAAGATATGATTTCTGTTTTGGGCAGAGGGTTGACTAGAAGATCTCTGAAGTCCTTTCCAGCCACATAGTTATGAGTCTCACTTTGGAAGCGAGTATTACAGAATAGCAGAGTTGGAAGGGACCTTTGAGATCTTCTAGTCCAACCCTTTGCTTAGGCAGGGGGTAACCCTATAGCATTTCAGTCAAATGATTGTCCAATCTCTTCTTAAAAGCCTCCAGTGATGGAGCACACACAACTTATGGTGGCAAATTGTTCCACTGGCTAATAGTTCTATCAGGAAATGTCTCCTTAATTCCAGGTTGCTTCTCTCCTTGATCAGTTCCCATCTGTTGCTTCTTCTCCTGCTTTCAGAAAATAGCTTGACTTCCTCTTCTTTGTGACAGCCCCTCAAATATTGGAAGACTGCTATCATGTCCCCCCTGGTCCTTCTTTTCATTAAACAAGATGTACCAAATTCCTGTAACTGTTCTTCGTATGTTTGAGCCTCCAGTCCTCTAATCTTTGTTGCTCTTCTCTGCACTCTTTCCAGAGTCTCAACATATTTTTTTAATATTGTGGTGACCAAAACTGGATGCAGCATTCCAAGTGTGGTCTTACAAAGGCTTTATAAAGCTGTACTAGAATTAAAAGAGGCTTGCTCCTGGGGAGGAAAGTTATGGCAAATCTAGACAGCACACTAAAAAGCAGAGACATCCAAAGTGCATAGAGTCAGGGCTATGGTTTTCCCAGTTGCAAGGTCTGGCTGTGAAAGTTGGACCATAAGGAAGGCTGAGCACCAAAGAATGGAGGCCTTTGAACTCGGGTGCTGGAGGAAAAGATTCCTGTGAGTCCCTTGGACTGCAGGGCCATCCAACCGGTCAGTCCTAGAGGAGATCAACCCTAACTACTCTTTAGAAGGCCAGATCCTGAAGAGGAAACTCAAAGACTTTGGCCACCTCATGAGAAGGAAGGACTCCCTGGAGAAGAGCCGAATGCTGGGAAAGATTGAAGGCAAAAGAAGACAAAGGGGACGGCAGAGAAGGAGGAGGCTGGATGGAGTCCCTGAAGCAGTCGGTGTGAGCTTAAATGGACTCCAGTAGATGGTAGAGGAAGGCCTGGAGGAAGGTTGTCCATGGGGTCGCAAACGGTTGGACACGACTTCGCAACTAACAACAACAGCTAGAACTTCACACAATCTTGAGTTTATCCCTCTGCTAAAGCAACCTAGGATTGCGTTGACTTTTTGGGCTGCTGGGTGTTTTGCTGTCCAAATCTTTTTTTGCACCTCCACTGGTGTTGACAATTGCAACTTCTCAGAAAAAAACAGGAATTCTTGGAGAGGCAAAGGATGCAAAGAGGGAGGATCAGATTTCAACTCCAATCTCATCAAGCCAGGATCTCTCTCTCTCTCTCTTTGTCTTCAGCCTGGGTAACAATGGCCTGGGCATCCTATTTGCTGCACTCCGGCCTATCAGCATCCATGTTGCTGGTCCTTAATGACATCATAAAAAGGGCTCTGGGAAATTATGCGTGGACTTTTTTTCTTCTCCCTCCTGCTAGCCCTCCATATGATAGCTTAACCTGGAAGGCCAGGAAAATCAAAAGGCTGGAAGATCAAAGGGAGAACGAGAGGGCAGAAGGGTAAAATCAGACTCAAAAAAAAAAAGAGACCACCTGGAGAAGGGCCACAGAGTAGCAAAACAACCCCAAACCAGTCACAAGCCAGGCAGTGCAGGAAGACCCCAAGGTGGGGTACCAAGCCGGAGTAGACTATGTCTGACGATCAATGTGATACGGATAGCTTTGAAGGTCTTGAACCAGAGCCGTCTTGTAGGAGAAGACGGAGGAAGCCGAAAACTTCCCGTTCTTGTCGGGCAGGGTTGATATTCCCAGTCAGCCGGATCGACCGATTCCTTCGGAAAGGAGATTACACCGAGCGCATTGGCTCGGGAGCTTCCGTCTACATGGCTGCTGTGCTTCAGTACCTGACCTACGACCTGGTGGACATCGCCGGCAACATCGCGATGGAAGCCGGCCGGCGTCGAATCGCTCCTGGCCATTTGCACCAAGCGGTCAGAGAAGATTCAGAACTCCAGGCCCTGTTTGGAGGGATCTTGACTCAGGAGAAGACCTGTCCAAGGAAGGCGCCCGTTGCCTCCTCCCGAAAGGGGAAGAAATCCAGCAAGGGCCTACGAGCTCCAAACGCCATTGTTGCGTAAACAAAGATGGTGCCATTTATCCAGACGTGGGGTGAAATCTTTTTAATATCTCAACAGAGTGCAGGAATAAACACGGCTCTGAAGATGGGCTCCTGGTGGTGTGAAGGTCTTTTCTTTATGCACAGGGTGAATTGGGATGGAGTGGACCAAGAAAGTGCCCCTTGTTATGTGTTTTACTTCGGGTCGGAGACCTTGGTACTTTCTTGAGCTTGTTCTTGTAGGCTAAAGGTCTTCAAACTTGGCAAGTTTAAGACTTGTGGACTTCAAATCCCAGAATTCCCAAGTTAACATGACTGGAGAAGGAATTCTGGGAGTTGAAGTCCAAAAGTCTTAAAGCTACCAAGTTTGAAGACCCCTGTTGTAGACATTTCATGACCCAACTAGGTCACATCATCATTGCTAGGAAGGAGGAGGAGGACTGTGGTGCTTTCTGAGCTTGGTGGTCTTCTCAATAACATCATCAGTGTGAGATGGCAGTAGGACTATAAAAATAGAGAGCAATTCCCCTCCCTTCTAGCACTGATGATGTTCCCCAGTTGGGTCATGAAACATCTTCAAGAAAACAACCAAGCTCAGAGAGCACCAAGGACCCTCAGTTCAACCCTGAGCTACCAAGAATGGCAATGTTTGAAGGACCAACTACTGGTTGATTTCTCCAGCCCTTAGCACACCAAAAGATCCAGAAATCCATTTTTCAGGAGTTGAATCATGACTGAAGTCCTTTCTTCATCTGTCGTTCTTTCCCACTTCCATGGTGAATTGTGCCTAGCACTAGTAAGCACCAAGAAGATTTAAGACGAAGTTGCTCCTTAGCAATGAGTTTTGAGTTAGAAGTTAAAACTGAAGAATCTTCTTGGACGAGAAGCGAAACATCTTCAGGGAAACGACAAAGTCCAGTTGCCATTTGAAAAAGCACTTTTGGGACAACCAATCACCTGAATGACTAAGTATCTCCCAAGACATTTAGAAACTCAATCCTTTCTCTTCGTACGCCAGCTTCATTCTCGATCCAGTTATGCTCAGAATATTTTTTACCGCCATCGCTCTTCAGAATTCAGCACATCCCTTAATACTCCTTCAGTCGTCCTGGAAAGGTGCAGCCTTATTTTAACTCTTCATCCATGTCTTGTTCATCCTGGATTAAGCTGGTAGGCTTTGAACCCTTGCTGCTGCTAAGACTTTAAGCCTAAGAGCGGCAGGGTGAAGGGATAGAATTAAATGGGCCACCTGTCCTGTTAATTTTTCTTCTTTGTCTTGAAATCATTTGATGGTAAAAGCCACAGTTAATATCAGGGCAAATGAACCCCGTGCAACTTTTGAATCCATCCAAAAATAAATGACATGGAAGAGCACAACTGAGCCCAAAATTTCTGTTGCTAAGTGAGAGCATTTTCCCCCCGTTTTATGACCTTTCTGGCCACCATTGCTAAGCGAATCACTGCTGGTTGTTAAATGAATCTGGCTTTCCCCGTTGGCTTTGCTCATCAGAAGGTCGCAAAAGGGGATCACACACCAGGGGTGGGATTCACATTTTTTGTAACAACCACTTCTGTGGGTGTGGCTAGGTGGGCGTGGCCATGTGACTGGATGGGTGTGGCCTTTTTTGCAGCAACCTCCCCCCTTTTTTGCTTCCTGGACCTCAGGGAAGCCTCCTGGGGGGTGTTTTTGCTCCCAAAAGGCTTTTCTGGGGCTCAGGAAGGCAAAAAATAGAATGTGGGAGGGGGGCACAGCACACACACGCACACTACACACTCACACACACACATATACCATGCCCCTTTTTGTCTCCTGGGCCTCAGGGAGGCCTCCTGGGTGAAGCACTAAGACAGTGAGAGGGATCCCGGCACAGCAGATCATCGGAACAGCTGATCGTCAGAAGTGGGGAGAAATAGCTTAAGGAGTGACTGGGCAGGGGAGAAAGCAGTCAGCGATGTTGGACATGTGCAATAAGGACTGACTGGGCGGGGAGGGGAGGGGTGGGTGGAGAGGGGCGGGGCCAGCCAGGGGAATGGTTTGCCAGTTCTCTGAACTGTGCTGAATCATAACCGGTTCTATAGAACCAGTCCGAACCGGTAGAATCCCACCCCTGGATGATGCCCATGGGACACTGCGATCATCATAAACATGAACCTGTTGCCAAGCATCTGAATTTTGATCACATGACCATGGAGATGCTGTAAGGGTCGTAAGTGTGAAAAATGGTCATAAGTCACTTTTTCTGTTGATGTAGCTTTGAATGGTCACTAAATGAACGCAGCTCAAGGACTAACCATATAAGTAAAAGTGGTGGAAAAGCTCAGTCTTTTTGCACATGCTGGTGGGGAAGAAAAGAGAGAGGAAAGAGAGATGGAGAGAAAGAAACAGACTGAGAAAATGAGAAAGAGGGACACAGAGACAGAAAGAGAATGAGAGAACCAGAAAGAGAGAGAGAGAGAATGAGAAAGAGACAGAGAAAGAGAGCTAGAGACAGACAGAAACAGAAAATGAAAGAAAGAATGAGAGAACGAGAAAGACACACACATAGAGAGAAACAGGGAATGAGAATGAGAAAGAGCCAGAGAATGAGAGAGAGACAGAATGAGAGAATGAGATAAACAGAAAAGAGAATGAGAGAACGAGAAAGAGAGAGAGAGAGAGAATAAGAGAATGAGAAAGAGACAGAGAATGAGAGAATGAGTCAGACAGAAAAGAGAATGAGAGGACGAGAAAGAGAGAGAGAGAGAGAATAAGAGAATGAGAAAGAGACAGAGAATGAGAGAATGAGTCAGACAGAAAATAGAATGAGAGGACAAGAAAGACAGAGGGAGAGAGACAGAGAGGGAATGAGAATGAGAAAGAGAGAAACAATGTAGACCAAACAGTGCAAGGAAAAAACCGAGATTCAAGGAAACGACAGTGTTCCTCTGGTTAAAACATCTGTTTCCTTCCACTGAGGAAAGATATTCTTTTATTTAACAACTTTAACGTGGATGGTTTGTTCTTTGATACCCTCGAGATTTAGCTGCCATTTCACTGCTACAATTCAGCATAAAAGAAATAAAAACTTTATGGGGATTGATGTGACGCCGTAGCTGCCTATAATGCGACCCTGTTATATGTTCCTGAATATAAAATACAATTTTGAAGCAGTAACTTGCACAGAAATATGCGGCCCGTGTGAAGGAGGGCTATGGTTAACAGTTTCCAATCATACGGCAACGGTCAGATGTGCTGAAACTGCTTTGTGTCACCAACACTCTTTGTTTTCCTATAGTTTAAAAGTGTATTTATTTAATACAGGTAGTCCTCGACTTACAATGGTTTGTTTAATGACAGTTCAACTTCCTAATGGCACTGAACAAGGGGACATGAAGTTTTTCACACTTACAACTGTTGCGGCATCCCCGCAATCACATGATCTAAATTCAGACGTTGGGCAACTGATGCATATTTATGACGGTCGCTGTGTCCCGGGGTGTGATGACCCAAAGAGGTGTGGCACAAAGGCATCACAGTCAGGTAATCAGTAGGAATCCCTCTATTAGCTCCAACTTTGCCCCCAATGTCCTGGTTACCTTCTGGGCTGGAGAAAAACAGCCTCTGGCTGCAGAGAATCAAGTCCAAAATACGGTCAACAAAAACTGTAACTATAAGTCCAATCAAGGCAAAATGAGGTCATTAGTCAGGCTGGGCAGGAGAAGGAATTCCAGACTTGAAAGCACGACAATAACTCAATACGGTTGGGAAGAAGCCAGGAACGCAGATAAGCAAAGTCAACACAAGATAAACTCATGTTTGTTCCCAGCACCTGCCACACTCAGCATGCATCTCTTTTAAACTCTCTTCCCAGCTGTGGCTAATGAAGGGAATCAGGGCCCTTTCCACTCCCGTAAGCCACGCAACCCACGTTGCTCCCTTCTCCGTTCCTCCCTGCGTGCCCTAGAATGAAGAGGGGGTGGGCCTGGATCTTCCTCTGAACTCCCTCTCCCTTGTTCTACCTCTCCCCTGCTCTGCCCAGTTGGACTTTGCCCTTCCCCAGTTTCCTCCACAGCCAATGGAGCCACACTCCTGCTCCCCGTCAGCTGTTCATCTCCCTTCTTCTCAGACTCGGACATTCAGGGTGTGACCCTGGGTCATGTGATTCCCTTTTACAACCTTCTGATGAGCAATGGGGAAGCCAGATTCGCTTAGCAACCGTGTCACTAACTTGACACATGCAGTGATTCACTAAAAAATCGTGGTGGTAATAGAAATGCACGTATTTATCTGCTCACTCAGAAGCAAAATTGGCCACTAAAGCAGGAACACATATATAAACAATACTTTTCGTGCAAAACTTTCCCTTTGCGAAAGGAATAGTAGAGAGTATTTCAAACCGGATGAAAAGATGCCATTTTCATCACCAGCAGAAACATCTCACAGAGTCAGCGCATTGTCCGACTTCAATTATCTTTTAAATCGAGCGTCATCCTATGACATGCACAGACAGACACTTGTTAGGGAATGACTCACTGCCATCCAGAAATTGAATTCCTGTCGCTAAAATGTATTTCTAAGAAAAGTATCCCAAATCGGGTGCGTTTTTTTCTGGAGGCAACTGGATTTACTTGTTGTTGTTTTTTCCTTTTGAAAATGTTTCGCTTCTCATCCAAGAAGCTTCTTCAGCTCTGACTGAATGGTGGGGAAAGGAAGGATTTATACTCCTTGCAGGCAGCTGGTCATTTGCATCCATTTTAGGGAGCCGTTGAAGTTACTTGAGGGTTTATCTGTTTATCTGGTTCCTATAGTCTGCAATACTGGAAATCCGTTCCTACTCCTACACCATCCGAAGAGTGTTCATCCCAAATTGTATAGCTAAAAGTCTGTAGAGATTCTCTGTCCTCCAAGTCCTGGTGGTCCTTTTTCAGGAGGCAACTGGACTTTCCAAAGGGATTGCAGACTACAGGAACCATTTGCACCACTCAGGTAACACTGAGGGCACAGATAAACCCTCCAAGTGGCCTCAATGACCATCTAAAAGGATGCAAATGACCAGCTGTTTGCAAGGAGTATAAATCCTTCCATTCCCCACCATCCAGTCACAAATAAACTTCCAAGTGGCCTCAAGTCTCTCTAAAAGGATGCAAATGACCAGCTGTCTGCAAGAAATATCAATCCTTCTGTTCCCCGCCATCCGCTCAGAGCTGAAGAAGCTTCTTGGATGAGAAGCGAAACGTCTTCAAAAGAAAAAACCAGAAATCCAGTTGCCTTCTGAAAAAAAAGCACCTTGGGGACAACCCTGACCTGGAGAACTGAGAATCTCTACAGACTTCTAAAAAAGTAGTTTGTGGGTGGCACCCAAAGAGGCCATTTTAGATTTAACCAAAGAGTCTAAGGTGGTCAGTAGATGGTGGAAACCACACTGGATTGGGCTGTGATACATCGTAAAACGGGACAAAATTCACTTAACAACTGTCTTGTTTTGCAGCAAACATTTTGGGTTCCATTGTGGTTGTAAGTCGAAGATCACCTGTACGTTGCTAATATGTTCCATCAAGACTTCGCTTTTCTAAATAGGTTGCTAATAAGTTACATCAAGACTTAGAAAGGCCGTATGGCTGCTTCTCCATATCTATGCTATAGTTAAAGGTTTATCCAAGCGCTTATGATGGTTCTATTAATAAGTTCCGCCGCAATAATAAAATCATAGGCCAGGAAACTAAATTTCTAGTACTTTTCTTTGTAATAACAATTGTTGGCTGAAAATTGAAGTTAAAACTACAGGAAGGATTGCTTTTAATGAGGAACATGTTACAACCCATTCTTTTAAAGCCATGTTTTGTTTCTGGGGTTTAGGTAATAGGAATGAAGCTCAAGCAATTCTTCTTCTTCCTCTTCTTCTTCTTCTTCTTCTTCCTCCTCCTCCTCCTCCCCCCATAATCCCTTGCGGGGTGGATTCTGGGTAACTGAATGGAGCTAAGTGTTATCCTGGCCAGATGCCCTTCCTGTCACCAATGCGGACGGTTTTTTTCAGCAGATAAATTCTCATCGTGTCCTGAGAGAGAAATATCTGTCTCTGCCTAGGCTCGAGCTCAAAGCCTCCTGATTGTGAGGCGAGTGCTCCCCCTCTAGGCCACCGCAAATAATAATAATAATAATAATAATAATAATAATAATAATAATAATAA
>NW_020769308.1:41913401-41926469 GCF_900518735.1 Pseudonaja textilis
AATAATAATAATAATAATAATAATAATAATAATAATAATAATAATAATAATAATATATTAATATATTAATAATAATAATAATAAAAATAATAATGCATGGTGGTGGTGAAGATGGTGATAATAATAATGTTGTTGATAATGAACCCAGTGTGCTTTGGTGGAATGTATGGTCTTTTTAACATGCAGATAGTCCTTGACTTACAGCAGTTCATTTAGTGATCGTTCAAAGTTACAACATCCCTGAAAAAAATGAACATTTTTCACACTTAGGACCTTTGCAGCATCCTAATGGTCAGGTGATCAAAATCCAGGCACTTGGCAACTGACTTGTATATATGATGGTTGCAGCATCCCGGGGTCATGTGATTCCCCTTTGGCGACATTCTGACAAGGGAAGCCGGGCTCACTTAACAATCGTTTTGCTGTTATGGTTTGCTGGCAGCAGGTGCAGATGGCTGAGGCTTTGGAGAGCGAGGACTCAGATGAGGGGCCTGTGTGAGATACAGGGATGGGGCCAGGACCATCAGGGAGTAGATTGCTGCCGTTGGGAATTGTGGAGGCTCTCAGCAGTGATTAAGAGGCCCCTGAGGAGCCAGTGTATGTGCACACAGGGCTGCTCGAAGGAAAGAGCAGCTGCAGCAGCACGGGCGACTCAGGAGTAAGGCTGCAAGGTGATGGCCCCTCCCTTAAGGGATAAAAGACAGCTGAGAAACTGGAGTTCTTTGCAGGAAGCAACAAAATTTTTGCACTCAAGCCTTGTGGACATTCGGATTCTCTTAGTTTGTGTTTGGAGACTCTTTGGGTTTGAAATATTTCTTAGTAACTTTACCTAGTATTCTTGGCAGCCTTGCACCACCTTGGCAAGGCTCGTTCTTATTAAAGACAATTAGTTTGAAACAGCCTTTTAACTGGGAAGGAACAGAATTCGTAAAAAATTATTAAAAGGTTTTGCTGTTACCTCCATTTTGTGTTTGTTTCCTTGGAACAAGGTTTGGGTCAGAACAGTCACTAACTTTAATACCCTGAGGGATTCGCTTAACAATGGTGACAAGAAAGGCCGTAAAGTAAGGCAGAACCTTGCTTAGTCAGTGTTTCACTTAGCAGCAGAAATGTCGGGCTCCATTGTAGTCGTACACCGAAGACTGCCGATAAATCTGCTTTCTTGTGAAATTGCGCCTGCCGTTTGCACTCGGGATTGCAGTTTTCAAAGCACAAATTGTATATGGGGAGAAAAATCTTTGGACCTTAGGTAAAGGTAAAGGTTCCCCTCACACATGCGTGCTAGTCGTTTCCAGCTCTAGGGGGAGAATGAGAAAGGGAAGAGACAGAGAAAGAGAACTAGAAAGAGACAGACAGAAACAGAGAATGAGAAAACGAGAAAGACAAGAGAAAAAGACAGAGAGATAGAGACAGGGAATGAGAATGAGACAGACAGAAAAGAGAATGAGAGAACGAGAAAGACAGAGAGAGAATGAGAAAGAGACAGAGAATGAGAGAACGAGAAAGAGACAGTTGTAAAAAAGAATGAGAGAACTTACAAAGCCAAAGAGCCAGCGCTGTCTGAAGACTTCAACGTGGTCATGTGGCTGGCAGGACTAAACGCCTTCAAAGGTTCAGGGAGCGCTGTTCCCTTCCCACCAAAGGGGTCCCTATTTTTCTACTTGCATTTTTTACATGCTTTCGAACTGCTAGGTTGGCAGAAGCTGCTGGGACAAGGAATGGGAGCTCATTCCGTGACACAGTGTTGGGGATTCAAACCGCCAAACTGCTAACCTTTCTGATCGACAAGCTCAACATCTTAGCCACTGAGCCACCACGTCCCCTTTAGACTTTAAACCCCCGAAAATGCTAGGGTGGACATAATTTAAATTATAGCCTTTTTCTCTTTTGTCTTTTCCAGATAATAATGGCTGCAATATGTTGGTACCACCAGACGTAGCTGTAAATATGACCTGACATCCTGAAGATTGTATGCCTGGCCATCAGGTGATCTGGAGACCATGGAGCTGAAAGTTTGGGTTGATGGAGTCCAAAGGATTGTTTGTGGAGTAACGGAAATTACAACATGTCAGGAAGTGGTTATAGCACTTGCTCAGGCTATAGGTGAGTTTACACTCCCGATATTGATAGTTGGAGGCGAGTGAGAAAAGGTTCTGTTGGACCATTAATTCTGCCCTGACCGAACTAGGTAGCATCATCCGTATAAAGTGAACTGTACACCACCCTAACGGATGATGTTACTTAGTTGGGTAAGGAGATGTCAGTAAGAAAACCACAAAGATTATCAAGCACCCCACGCTTCAACCATGAGTTAAAAATATTTAGTGATATTTCGGATCAGGAATCAAGTGCAATACGGATAATTGATTACACAGAGGAGTGTAACAGCCTTTATAGCAATAGCGCTTAGATTTATGCACCACTTCACGGTGCTTTTACAGCCCTCTCTAAGAGATTTACAGAGTCAGCCTATTGCCCCCAACAATCTGGGTCCTCATTTTATTGATGTCGGAAGGGTGGAGTCAACCTGGAGCCAGTCAGGATCGAACTCCTGGCAGCGGGCAAAGTTACCTTGCAATACTGCATTCTAACCACTATGTCACCCGGAAGGAGATTGAGAAAGGGAATAAGATGGAGGGAGGGAGGGAGGGAGGGAGGGAGGGAGGGAAGGAAGGAAGGAAGGAAGGAAGGAAGGAAGGAAGGAAGGAAGGAAGGAAGGAAGGAAGGAGCAGCACTTCCTTCAGTGCTTTTACAGCCCTCTTTAAGTGGTTTACAGAGTCAGCACGTTGCCCCCAACCATCTGGGTCTTCATTTTACCAACCTTGGAAGGATGGAAGGCTGAGTCAACCTTGAGTAAGTCAGGATCTAACTGCTGACAGCAAGCAGAATTAGCCTGCAATACTACATTCTAACCACTATGTCACCCGGAAGAAGATTGAGAAAGGGAATAAGAGAAGAAGGAAAGGAAAGGAAAGGAAAGGAAAGGAGAAAAGAAGGAAGGAAAACAGGAAGAGGGATGGAAGAAGGAAGGAAGGAAAGAAGGAAGGAAGGAAGGAAGGAAGGAAGGAAGGAAGGAAGGAAGGAATAACACTTACATGCAGCTTCACAGTGCTTTTACAGGCCCACTCTAAGCAGTTTAAAGAGTCAGCCTGTTGCACCCAACAATCTGGGTCCTCATTTTACCGACCTTGGAAGGATGGAAGGCTAAGTCAGTCGACCTTACGGACATCAAGAAACAGGACATCTTGTTTCCAGTTAGATTTCCCTTTTTAATTGGACAACCATCCTTAAGATCATCCCTCAAGTTCAATGGGATAGATGAAATATTTTGAATTTTGAACCTTGAAAAGCCCGGCTTCTAAGCCAGTACGGAGTTGCATTGAGCTCAGAATTTGTGTTGTGGGAACAACTGTTTTGGATTCAATTCAGTCCCTGACTCAGGAGCTCGTAAAAGTTCTGAATTCGAAATGTTTTGTGCTCAGGATTCTTGGAACCAAGTCCAGCCTTCCCTTACATTTTAACGATCCAACATTTGAGAATTTTCAAGGCCTGGAAGATTTGAAGGTTATTTCTTGTATTCTGGACATCACTCAAGTCTACTCTGTTCTTTCTTTTATCTTTTTATAATAATAACAATGATAGTTTTTTTAAAAAGAAAATTAATACAATCATTCCATCTTCGGTTGAACAGTGGTCTCTAAAAGATGGAAACAGGCCCATTTCCGGCTTTCCCGAACTTCCGGGAGGCCCATTTTTTGCCCTCCCCAAGCCTCCGTGCACGCCTTACACTTACCTGCATCCAAAACGGGCCGCAGGGGGACTCCTTGGCGGGGAAAGGCAGGGAGGGGTGGGCAAGACCGGCCAGGAGTGGGATTTGGAGGTTCTCCAAATTGCACAGAATCTTAGCTAGGGGCTCTCCCGAACTCCTGCAAACCCCCAGCAGCCCTGCCATGGTCATAAGTGTGAAACAAAAAGTCAGGGGTCGCCAAGCTTTTGGATCTCAGGGACCACCAAACTCGTAATTTTAAATCCCACGGACCAGAGACCCTGGGAAAATCCCCCAAAAAATTCTGTAGGAAAACCCCCCACCCCGTTTTCCTACTGATCGATCGTTCTTTATTTGGGATCGCAGGATACCGTCTCCAGCTCCGTTCTCAGGGGGAGAGAGAGAGACTTTTGGCTTCATGCAAGGAAAGCAGCAGAAGCTGCAGAAGTCTTTCTTTCTCTCCCCCAAACTCCTGCAGAAATGAGTCTTTGCTGGTGCAGCCTCTTGGAGCCGGAGGCCTTGCAAGGTCCCAAAGACTCATTTCTGGAAGAGTTTGGGTGAGAGAAAGAAAGACTTTTGCTGCTTTCCTTGTGTGCATGCAAAAGCAGAAGAAAGAAGTGGAAAGAAGCAGCCCAGTTGCCAGGCCAGGCGCGTGGGGCGAGTGGGGCAAGTTCTCCCCTTCCGCCCTTTCCCCCCTCCCCTCACTACCTCGTGGTGTTCACAATGAAGAATCTTTCAAGTCTGATTCTACTCTACTTCGTCCCCTTCCTAGGTGGGGTTTTTAAATATAAAACCATTCAATTGAAACTACTTTTTTTAAAAAAAATGTAGTTTTAATTATCAAAAACTACATTTCCACTGCATTAGTTTTAATGTTACGGAGTGAATTTTATGCATGCCCCATCAAGACCTTTTTGTAGATACGGCTTGTTCATTTGCAGATGTAGATTCAGGTTAAATTCTCACAAACTGCTTTCCCAGTGCATTAAATAATTTGTTGATGTTAAGAAAGTGATTGTGTGTATGTGTGTATGTATGTACACCCACACCCACACACCCACACGCCTCATCCATACTCTAATCGATGTGGCGTCTTAGTTTGCAAAGTGCTGGTGCTAATGTGGTTTCCATTAAGTTATGATAAACTACTTTACCAGTTTAGTAAATAGTTTGATCATCTAATAACTTTGAAAATTTGGGCCTAGTGCTCTTGTGGTGTGATTCTGCCCTCTGCTGACTCATCCCTGTCATTGCAATGACAGTTAGTCTTTGACTTAACAACCGCAATGGAGCCCAAAATTTTTGTTGCTGTGTGAGACACGTCTTAAGTGAATTTTGCCCCATTTTACGACCTTTCTTGAGACCGTGGTTAAGTGAATCACTGCAGTTGTTAAGCTACTAACGCCGTTCTTCAGTGAATCTGGCTTTCCCCATAGCTTTTGCTTGTCAGAAGGTCGCAAAATGACTCATTTGTGATCCCGAGACACTGCATCGGTCATAAATATGAATCAGTTGCCAAGCATCTGAATTTTGCTCATGTAACCCTGGTCGATGCTCAACGGTCATTAAGTGTGAAAAACGGTCATAAGTCACTTTTTTCCCCAATGCCGTTGTAACTTCGGTCACTAAATGAAACATCGTAAGTCGAGGACTACCTGTAATCAATACTCTTACAGGAAGTCCTCAAGATACGACCACAATAGCCAACACCCAAGAAGATAGGCTCAAGATCCAGATGGATCTTGACAGACGTGAACCCTGGGCCCTGTCTAACAAAATGAAATTCAATGTAGAGAAAAGTAAAGTCCTACTCTTAGGCAAGAAAAACCAAAAGTACACATATAGACTGGGTGAAACCAGGCTCAATAGTAGTAACTATGAGAAGGATCTTAGAGTCCTAGTGGACAACCAGCTAAATAGGAGCCAGGAGCATGCAGCAACGTCCCCAAAAGCCAATGCAATCCTAAGTTGCATTAACAGAGGGATACAATCAAGATCAAGGGAGGTACTAATACCACTCTATAAAGCCTTAGTAAGGCCACAGATAGAGTACAGCATCCAGTTTTGGTCACCACATTATAAAAAAAATGCTGAGACTGTAGAAAAAGTACAGAGAAGAGCAACCCGGATGATGAGGGGACTGGAGGCTAAAACATACGAAGAACAGTTGCAGGAACTGGGCATGGTTAGTCTGGTGAAGAGAAGGACCAGGGGAGACATGATGGAAGCCTTCCAATATTTGAGGGGCTGCCACGGGGAGGAAGGGGTCAAGCTATTTTGTAAAGCGCCTGTAGGCCAGAGAAGGAACAATGGATGGAAACTGATCAAGGAGAGATTCAACCTGGAAATAAGGAGAAACTTTCTGACAGAACAATCAACCTGTTGAACAGAAGTTGCCTTCAGAAGTTGTGGGAGCTTCATCGCTGGAGGCTTTCAAAAAGAGACTGGACTGCCATTTGTCAGAAATGGTGTAGGGTCTCCTGCTTGGGGGTGGGGGGGTTGGACTAGATGACCTACAAGGTCCCTTCCAACTCTGATTATCTGTTATCTGTTACAATTGAGCTCCAAAAATTATGTTGCTAAGGGACACATTTGTTAAGTGAGTTTTGCTCCGTTTTACAACATTTCTTACCACATTTGCTAAGTGAATCACTGCGGATGTTAAATGAGTCACACAGTTGTTAAGTGAATCTGGTTTCCCCCATTAACTTTGCTTGTTGGAAGATCGCAAAAGGGATCACGAGACACATTTCCAATTTGCATTTGGCTGCTTGACAAATGATTCATGTTTATGACATCATAAATATGAATTGATTGTCAAGCATCCAAAAGTAAATCACGTTGCAATGGCCATAAGTGTGAAAAACAACCCTAAATCTCTTTTTTTCAGGGCTGTTGTAACTTCGAACGGCCACTAAATGAACCGTCATAAGTCGAGGACTACCTGTAATCAATGCTCTTACAGGAAGTCCTCAAGATACGATCACAATTGAGCTCCAAAATTTGTGTTGCTGAGGGACACATTTATTAAAGAGAATTTTGCTCCATTTTACAACCTTTCTGGCCACCATCGTTAAGTGAATCACTGCAGTTATTCAGTTAGTCACAAGGTCATTAAGTGAATCTGGCTTTGCTTGTCAGAAGGTCGTAAAAGGGGATCATGAGACACTGTAACCATCATAAACATGAATCGATTGTCAAGCATCCGAATGCAAATCACATTGCAATGACCATAAGTGTGAAAAACAACCCTAAATCCCTTTTTTCAGGTCCGTTGTAACTTCCAATGGCTATTAATGAACTGTGGTAAGTCAAGGACTTCCTGTACGTCCAGGTCCTCATTTCTTCTATCTTTTTTTTATAGGTCGTACAGGGAGGTACACCCTGATAGAAAAATGGCGGGATACGGAGAGACATTTATCGCCTCACGAGAACCCCATCATTTCCTTGAACAAATGGGGACAGCACGCCGGCGATGTGCAGCTCGTCTTACGGCGCACCGGGCCGTCGCTTAGCGAGCGGCCGACCTCAGACAGCGTCGCTCGGATCCCGGAAAGGACTTTGTACCGGCAAAGCTTGCCTCCCTTGGCCAAGCTCAGGCCTTCGAACGACAAGTCCATCAAAAGGAGGGAGCCCAAGCGCAAGTCGCTGACGTTCACCGGCGGGGCCAAAGGACTGATGGACATTTTCGGGAAGAGCAAAGAGTCCGAGTTCAAGCAGAAAGTCCTCCACTGCAAGACCACGGCAGACGAGCTGAAGAAGCTCGTCCGCCTCCAGGCGGAGAAGCTGCAGTCGGGGGAGAAACGGCTGGACTCGGATGAGGCCGAGATCCGCTACTGGGAGCAGAAGTTCAGCTTCAGCCTGGAGGATGACATCCTGAAGCTGGAGCAGAAGCTCAAGAGGAACGAGGTGGAGATCGAGGAGGAGGAGGTCTGGGAGAACGAGCTCCAGATCGAGCAGGAGAACGAGAAGCAGCTGAAGGAGCAGCTGATGGAGACCCGCCAGGGGGTCGCGGACTGTGAAAGCCAACTGAGGGACTACCTGGCCCAGATCCGCCATATGGAAAGCGGCCTGGAGGCCGAGAAGCTGCAGCGGGAAGTGCAGGAGGCTCAAGTCAACGAGGAAGAAGTCCGAGAGAAGATCGAGAAACTCCGAGGAGAACTTGAGCTCCACGGCCAGCAAAGCCTCCGGCTGGAAAACGGCCTCAAAGCTGTCGAGAGGTCTCTGGGGCAGGCGACCAAGCGGCTGCAGGTGGGATCCACTTTCGGTCTTCAAAGGTTGTGTTAGAGAAATACAAAGAAAATAAGAGGGGAAAGAGGGGGAAAAAAGCATGAAGGAAAAAAGAAAGAGAAAAGCATTGACCTGCCACTCCTTTTGGTGCAGTTCGACTCCGGGGGCCTCTCCAAGCTGGGTGGTTTTCTTGCAGATGTTTCATTACCCAACTAGGTAACAGCATCAGTGCTAGAAGGGAGTGATGTTTGGGGAGAGGAAGGGGAGGAGGAGGGAGGAGGAGGAGGAGGAAAGCCAGGAGGAGGAGGACTATGGGGACCTTGGTGCTCTCTGAGCTTAATTGTTTTCTTGCAGACGTTTCATTACCCAACTAGGTAACCTCATCTGGTGCTGGTGCTCCTAATAAAGGAATCATTGATTTATCTACAAAGGATTTGTCGTGTTTGGGGAGCTGAGTCAGAACAGAATGGTGGCAAGTCAGGGTCTACTCTGCAGATTGCTAAAGAGAACCCGGTTGTTGGAACTAGATCCATCGATGGCAGCTGCCAAAGTCATGAAATAACTAACTTCCTTTGGTGGTTTGGGTGGAGCGAGAATGGAAAATAAGCCCTAATGTATCCTGGAAAGTCAGTTATTTTTATTTCTGTTAAAAATCATTCGGCATCCTTCAGTCCTGTCTGGCTGAATCTTTTCTAATAGCGAGAATAATTCACCAGTGGGACGAATTGCCTGCGGAAAATTGCGGCAGTCCCATCATTGGAGGCCTTTAAGAAAAGACTGGATGGCCCTCTATCGGAAATAGTCTCCTGTGAGAGCCAGGGGCAGGGCTGGATGACCTCCGGGGTCCCTTCCAACTCTTGCTGCTAAATCTGTTTTCCTTTCTTCTTCTCCTCAGGAAAGAGAACAAGAACTGGAGCAGCTGACGAAAGAACTGCGTCAAGTCAACCTCCAACAGTTCATCCAGCAGACGGGGACAAAAGTCACGGTGCTTCCGGCTGAGCCCGTCGAATTGGAGACATCACACCCAGAGCTGGAGAAAGGTAGTGTGAGGAACCAAAGGGGCGTGGCACAAAGGCAACACAGTCAGATAATCCTTAGGAGTTCCTATATTAGCTCCAACTTTGCCCCCCAATGTCCTGGTTACCTTCTGGGCCGGAGAAAAACTGTCCCAGGAACAGCCTTTGGCTGCAGAGAATCAAGTCCAAAATGTGGTCAACAAAAACTGTAACTAAAAGTCCAATCAAGGCAAAATGAGGTCATTAGTCAGGAGAAGGAATTCCAGATGTGAAGGCACAGCAGTAAATCAAACAGTTGGGAGGATGCCAGGAACGCAGATAACCAAAGTCAACACAAGATAAACTCATGTTTGCTCCCAGCAGCTGCCGCACTCAGCATGCATCTCTTTTAAACACTCTTCCCAGGTGTGGCTAATGAAGGGAATCAGGGCCCTTTCCTCCCCCATAAGCCACGCAACCCACGTTGCTCCCTTCTCCATCCTGCGTGCCCTAGGATGAAGAGCGGGTGGGTCTTCCTCCGAATTCCCTCTCCCTTGTTCTACCTCTCCCCTGCTGTGCCCAGCCGGATTTTGCTTTTCCCCAGTTTCCTCCACAGCCAACGGAGCCACATTCCTGCTCCTTGTCAGCTGTTTGTCTTCCTCCTCGGATTCAGACTCTGACAGGGGGCATGACAGGTAGTTTTGAGATGACTACACACACCCCTGCCCAGGGGTGGGATTCAACCAGGGTAACAACTGGCTCGGTGAGCATGCGCTTTGCAGCGTTTCAAAACTGCCCATTTTCAGCTAATACTTACCTTCTACTGCAGCCCCGGTGAGGAAAACAGCTGAGGTGTGGCCATCCACAGTGCTGCGTAAATCAGCTGAGTTGCAAAACACGGAAATAAAGGACAGACTAGGGCAGGGGTGGATGGGCGGGGCTAAATGATCGCCAGAACTACCGATTCGTCCAAACTGGTAGAATCCCACCCCTGCTCCTGCCCCCTTCCTCAAACAGATCTTAGGAGGGATCCGTTGAAAGTTCACCCGTGCTCTTTTGAGGATTGGGCAGGAAAGCTGGGAGAGATGTTGGCAGGTTCACAACTAATTTGCACACAAGCAACTTTCATTTCTAAAGAAGGGAAAGGAGAAGATAGACACATCGAGTCAGGAGTGCCCAACCATGGCAACTTCTAAGACTTGTGGACTTCAAGTCCCAAGATTCCCCAGCCAGCAAGGTTTTAAAGCAGGTGGGATCCGACCAACATAATAACTGGTTTGTGAGGCGTGTTCATGCACATCAAATGCACACTGCACACTGCACATGCTGCGCGCTATCAGCTCCAGCAAGCATTTATCTTCTCCAGCTGGCGAGTGCACTGAGGAGGTAAACGCAGCCACTAAAGGACAGCCTAGAGCCCGGGTGGGGCAAACAGCAGACCAAAACCTCATTAGAGCGAACCGATTCAGGGTCAGCTGCTCATCGGAGCTACCAGTTCTATAGAACCAGACCGAACTGGTAGGATCCCACCCCTGTTTTAAAGTTGCCAAGGTTGGGCACCCTTGCATTGGGAGTAGCGAGACAAGAGAGGGAGATAAGACAAGGTTGACTCAGTCTTCTGCCCTTCCGAAGTTGGTAGTATTAGGACCCAGGTAGTTTGAGGTAAAAGGCTGACTTTGTAAATCCCATAGAGAGAGATGTAAAGCAATGTGAAGTGGTATGTAAGTGCTATTGCGAATGGGAAGGGAGGGAAGGAGAGAGTGAGGGAAGAAGGGAAGGAAGGAAGGGAAAGGAAAGGAAAGGAAAGGAAAGGAAAGGAAAGGAAAGGAAAGGAAAGGAAAGGAAAGGAAAGGAAAGGAAAGGAAAGGCAGGCCATGGTGGCACAGTGATTAGAATGCAGTATTATAGGCTAACTCTGCCCACTGTCAGGAGTTCAATCCTGACCGGCTCAAGCTTGACTCAGCCTTCCTTCCTTCCTTCCTTCCTTCCTTCCTTCCTTCCTTCCTTCCTTCCTTCCATCTATCCATCCATCCATCCATCCTGGCACAAGTGGTTAGGATGCAGCATCGCAAGCTAATTCTGCCCACTGCCAGAATTTCGATCTCTGCCCAGCTCAAGGTTGACTCAGCCTTCTGTCAATTCACCTTTCCCTCTTTAGGCAGAACCTGTTTAAGGCTTGAGCCACCTTCGAAGACGTCATAACTAACCTCGTTTCTCCTCCCGCAGAACCCGCCTTTCAAACCAGCTCCCTCAAACGCCCGAGTTCCTCACGGCAGCTTCCTAGCAACCTTCGGATCTTGCAGAACCCGCTGTCCTCTGGATTTAACCCGGAGGGCATTTACGTATAACGACCCAATGTCCCTCTGAAGAGGACATCTGGAGGTAACCGAGGACCGCAACCCATTTCCTCCTGCTAGGTTTCTTCTCACCATGACCTATGGAGGAAGAAGAAAATGATGATGATGATCAAATCTGGCATTTGAAAACTTATCACACCGGGGGCATTTCATGGCCTCTTTTTTAATCACACGCCAGGCGCCGATTTTACGGTGAGGACCAAAACACAATGGTGGCAGCCATTCCTCCCTGAACAGCCATGTCAAAATAGCTTCCTTCATTTTCTTTTATTTTAAATATTATTATTATTATTGCTATTTCTGAAGCATAAATATTTCTTAGCAGGCATCCGTGGCTGATCTGAGACACACACACACCCCTCTCACTCTCCCAAAATGCTCACTCTCTTTGCTGGGGTAGGGAATGATGGCCCTTTGGTTGACGTGTGTACTTCAACTCCCAGAATTCCTGAGCCAACATCACTGACTTAGGAATCCTGGGAGTTTGGAAGTCCCCCATGGCTGCCTCGGGAATTCTGGGAGTTGAAGTCCAGAAGTGATCGAAGGGCCATCGTTTCCCCAACTCTGCTCTATGCAGTTGGATTATTTAGTGATTAATCTGTGGCGTATGAATGCGGGCATATCGTTTCTAGTTGCAGGTCGTGCCTTAGAGTAGGCCTGTATTACTCCCCCATCCATGGCTGTTGCTATCTCTAAGACGCCATTTTGAATTACACAATCCTCCCAACTACTACTAGGTTGCAAGCTTTAGTATGTTTCATAATTGGTTGTGCTAGGGATTGGCCACTTGCCTTTCGAAAGAGAATTGAAGGACAAAAAGTTGGAGAAAGTCCCAATTTTAAGTCAGGTAGAACTTGGGTTTTTGCCCATGATGATGTCACGCCTGCAGCGTGAAACGTGTGTTTGTGTACGTATGTAGGTGTGTGAGAGAGAGAGAGAAAGAAAGAAAGAAAGAATCTGCACAGATACAAATGAATGTGTACAATGATAAAAACGATGTGTTTTGTCACTGCACAAAGAGTCACAATGTCCAAATGGACTGAAGCTTAAAAGAAAAAAAGAGTTTATGTTGTGGTGGGTGTTTGTTGTGTTACAGCCATTGTGGGATATTTTTCCCCTCCCTTTTTTAATAGCCAATGGATTTTTTTCCCCACTTAAAAGATCCTCAGGCCCGAAACTCCACTTTGTTAAGGATTACACTTAGCATTTGAAGATCTTCTAGTTAAATAGTGCTTTATGATGATACTGAAGGTTATATTTGACATATTTTGCCATAATGAATACGCCTATCAAGGAACAAAATGCTTTCTCTTTAGTCCAATGTCTTGCCAAAGGAATTTCTCACCATTTATTTTTATAATTTTTATTATTATTTTTACCACTACAGTGTTCTTGTATTATAGCCAGGAAAGACACAATCCTCCATTATAATGTGGATTTGTGCCACTTACAATTTATTAAGCCAGAAACACCCATGTATGGTAGTTGGACAGCTGCATAACAACTTTTTTTCTCTTTTTTTGCAAAACCAGATTTTTTTTTCCATCAGATTGGTTTCAGGTGTACATAAAATGGATGAGAAATGCTCAGGCCGTGAAATATGAAATAGCTGGACAGCTCCACCCTGATGCCTTGCCTATAGAAAGAAGACGTATATAATAAATAGATAGATAGATAGATAGATAGATAGATAGATAGATAGATAGATAGATAGATAGAT